>VWZG01005531.1:1619806-1681921 GCA_013396735.1 Grallaria varia | reverse complement strand
GTGGGGTGTCCCCTGTGGGGATCAGAACCCTCCTGGATGTGTGGGGTGTCCCCTGTGGGGATCAGAACCCTCCTGGATGTGTGGGGTGTCCCCTGTGGGGATCAGAACCCTCCTGGATGTGTGGGGTGTTCCCTGTGGGGATTGGAACCCACCTGGACACCTCCCCTGCTGCCGGTGACCTGCCTGGGCTCGGGGGATGCCCAGAGGTCCCTCCAGCCCTGAGGTCTCGGTGTTTCTGTGGTGTTTCTGTGGGAGCAGCGGCCGGGCCGGCTCCTTCCCTCCCTTTCTCCCTCCCTCAGGCCGGGCCGCCGCCTCTGCCGGCTCTGCGGGGCTCTGCCACCCATGGCGGGGATAGAACTGTCCCCGACCGCGGGGTTGGTGCTCAGGGTGAAGAAGCGGCCCCCGAAGCCGGAGGTGTGCGGGCGGGCGGGGGTGTCGGGGGGCGGCATCCCCTGAGGGAGCGGCGGGCTCCGTGCGCCCCTCGCCTGCGCCGGGTCAGCTCCTGGGCAGCGTTTGTCTTCCCCTTAAAGCCTCTTCGCAAGGCAGGGCTCCAGGTGGCGGCTGTGGGGTCTGGAGTACATGGGGCTTCTAATTAAAAATAAATAAATAATGCAGGTTTGCCTCCCCAGCGCTTGTGATCCAGGAACACCCCTCGGAAATTGCCAGAGGGCCGAGGCCGTGCCAGGCTCGCTGGCAGCTCTTGGCAAGGGTGTCACCGGCGTGTCCCCGGCGTGTCCCCAGCGCTGTGCCACTCGACAGCCAGCGCTGGGGAGGCCCAGCTGCTTTAGCACAGTCATGGTTTGTGATTTCGGAGGCAAACCAGCCCCTCGTGTGCTGTGCACGCAGGGAAACCCGGGTGACAGCAGCGTGAGCCCTGTCACAGTCACAGCTGGCAGGCCCGGCCACAGCAGGGGAAGAGGATAAACCTGGCGGGAGGTGTCTGTGATACACATCTGCACCTCGGGGAGGGTAAACAAAGCGCACGAGGGGTTCATTTCAAAGGGCTTTTGTTTTTAAGTCCTCTAATTTGCAGGGCATAAAGGCATTAGTTTTGTCTTTGTGTGTACGGCAGGAGCAGACCTTTGGTACCACTTAAACACAGGGTTATCATAAATCTGTAGCAGACTTTTTGTAATGCCTGGGCATTTCTTCCACGTGCTGCTTCCTGTGAAGCTGTCATAAAACCTGCATTTTTGTGCTAGGTGAGGATGGGAATTCTTTATTCTACTCTCAGAAAAACTGCAACTTCCTGCAGTGTCACATTATTATCTGCTTTTAGGCAATATGTTATTTTGGGTGACTGTGTCAGTACAACTTCAACATTCTCAAATACAGAAAAAAACCTAAAAATAAATAGAATATGAAGCTGGTAAATAACTTTTAACTGATGCTGACCACGGACAGACTTAATGAAACAGTTCTCTGCATCGATTGAGCTGGCAGAGCTGAGATACAAAATGAAATAAAATTCACAGAGGAGAAAGATCAGTGAGAATTTGCTAAATAGACATGGTGGAGCCTGTGTATTAACAGTAAGTCTTTTTCACTGCTTGTCTTGAGAAGCAGAACTGGGAGACTGGTGGAAGAGAAGTCAAAAATGTGAAATTGAAATGAATCATTGATTCAATACTCTTCAGAACGCCTGAATGCTTTGTAGGTCATTGACCATCATATTTTAGATGACCATATGCCTGACAAGTTTCAGAAGAGTTGCTGTAGGTGGTAAGATGTCATGTCCTTGGAAAATCTGCTATTCTACTGTTACAGCAGGATGAGTTTACAGGAAATGTGCTGCTTTTTTTTTTTTTTTTACTGTGAAAAAAATTATTAATTAAAAGATACTGTAAATTATTCTATGGAAAAGTACCTTTTCACAGAATTTCATCTTAAAGTATTGCATTTTGTCAGTTTCTGGAAAGTGTATTGGGGCAACATGAGTTAATTGTGTGTGAGAAATCAGAGCACCAGACACAACTGCATTAGCAACAAAACTTGTAGTCATTAGAGTTGTGGTTTTTTTAAACTCAGAATTGGTCAGGTTCAAATCCCATGAAGGAATTCATTAACTATGTGTGAAAGTAGGTTACATGCATTAATATATAAATATGATTAAGTGTGGGGTTTTTTTTTTAAAGCATACTCATGTCTTCTCCTTGGTCTTTTAAGATGTAAAGAACATGTATCTAGTTCTTATACAGCACATTAAGAAACACATTTGTATTGCCTACCTTTGCAGAGCCTAATTTTTACCCACTGCCTGTCTCTCTTCTTTTTATCACTCCAGGATCTCTCTCTTAGTCCAGCTGGTCTTCCCATTGGGTAGAATTGGTCAGGTAGGTTGCCAATGTTGGAGCATTATGTTTCCAGCCAAGGGGAATGTTTCAGTGGCTCTTTTGGAGATAAAATTAATCTCCGCCTTGTACCTAGTCTGTGCAAGTCCCATTTATTTTGAGTGTTTGTTTCGCAAAGAAAATCTGTTTGGGTTTCTATATAAAGAGTTATTGCAGAAGAGTCAAGAATTTCCTGCCCTTGTATTTTAAGGGTAGCTGATTCCAAAGAGTGCTTTGGTACCACAGGCTGTTACAGTCTCCAAATGCCAATTGATTCAGGTTGCTCTCGTTTGAGAAATTCCAATACAAAGCTCAGAAAAATCCATTAACTGATTTCAGAAGTAAAACTTGGAAGAAAAATGAGTGCTTATATGAAACTTGTAAGTGAAGCAGTGGGAAGGATGAGTTGATGTTGTGTTTTCAATGTCTGGCTGTGTCATTATGTGTTGTGGCTGTGGGCAAGTTGGTGGGCGAGTTCAGAAACTATAGGGTTTGCATGAATGCTTAGTTTAGGGTGTGAGTAGGAAAATAAGTAGGCATGGACCTTGTGAGGGGGTGGTTGGGTGTGAGCAGAATCTGTGTGTGCTGAAGGATTTGTGCAGCCACAGAGAGAGGAGCGTTACCTGTTTTTTAGTTTTGCATGGAAGCTGTTTGGCTGACTGGTTATGAGTAGGACACTTGTAAATTACAGTGATGTGTTTTCCCTCTAGTTATTTGGCAACTGGATTATCCACGCGGCTCAAAGGTGGCAGCTTCAGTGGGAGACGACAAAGATGTAAAGGGGCCACAGAAGCACATGGAATGTTGCTGGTGGTGTGGGTCCCAGCTGCCTGTCTGGTCCTTAGGGTGGCTTCTGCAAGTACAGAAAAATAATAAATGCCTGTTTAAATTTTCAGTCTGTGGGACCAGTAAGACCTTTAATTTTTGTGGTGGTTTGATTCTTGAGGTCTTGCCTCAACTGCCTCATGCAAAGTGGCTCATAGCTCTCTGAGGGCAGTGAGGTCTGGTGTGGTTGTGTGAATTCCTACAGCGCTGCCTTATACATACACGTTTATCTAATCCCTCTGTGTGCCCCTGGAGCAAATCCTGTCATGTACAAAACATAGAAGTCTTCCTGCATATCTCTAACATCTTGTGGTATGTTTCTGAGCCTGAGAAAAGCAGGGTTCCTCAGGAGGAAACTGCCACAGGACAAAGCATGGTTTGGCTCAAAGTGATGTTGCTGCGCATCTCCCAGAGACGTTAAATTGGAGCCAGGTTAGCTCTTGGTTTACCTTCTGGAACAAATCAGCCAGAAGCCTGCACGTTTTTTGTAGCACTCTGTCCTGGCAATTGCCCTGATGGAGATCCAGTTCTATTGCCCTGGTTTAATTTATTTAGTTTGAGAGCCTGGTGTAAATTATGGTGGTATAAGAGGGCTTTTACCAGAACAAACCATGCTTGCACTAGTAGGTTTGACCTAAGTTGTAGCACATATCTGCCAACCTTTTATAGGATAGATTTGGTCCAAGTATTCCTGGTATCCTCAGCAGTAGCAGCAGATGTTCCCTTCCCAATAGATCTGTCACTGTCTGGCATGACTCGTTCCTGGCCAGCTGAAACTTGCAACTCATATTTTGCTCGCTTGCTGTCTGCTTGCCTGGATCACAGGGAGCATGTGGGAACTACCTGAACAAAGAGGGTATTTAAGCTCATATTCTTACACAAACTTAATGTTGTTATGCAGGGTTTGTGCTGCTCTATTAGAAATTAAATTAAGACGTTTTTGTTACCTCAGCGAGTTTTGTCTTTGATTTTCACGCATCTGCGTGAACAGATCGCAGATGGGTGTATGTGTTCTATACTGTTCCCCAAGGCTTTTTGTAGTCAGTAATGGCCCAGTAATCATATTTTTGTCTTTTTTCCAGATGAGCATAGTGTAGCTAAACAATAATGTTAAGTTCAAGGTTAAGTTCACATTGTTTTCCATGTACTTGCTAATAGCTGTAAATTGTAAATGGATTATGGTTAGAAATAACCTGACAGCATTAGCATTTTCTCACTTGTCCTGTTCAACCTTCTGACAGCCCTAAAACATTGCAGGCCTTGTGAGACCCTGCACAGCCACAAAACTGTGACCTCTGCCACTGCCAGAGCAGATTTCCATGGAGTTGTGGTGGGATGTGCCCCCATCACTGAACTCCTGCCCTTTCCTTTGCGTGCTGGGACTTGGGGCATTTGGAGTTGTCATGAAGGCATCCTGCTGAGACACCGTCCCTGTGTGAGTGTGTCTGGGAGCACCCCTGAGTGCTGGTGTGAGAAGTGGGGCAGGGCAGTTCTTATTACATCTGTTGAACAATAAATACTGTAGAGCAGGGTCAAATGGAAGCCATTGCATGCTTATTTCCTGGTACCTGTTTATTTTCTATTGACATTTATAGCGACCTTTTATAAAGTTTTAGAACTATTTTTCAATTGGGAACAGGTACTGAAGTCAGGAATACAAACAGCAGCTGGAGCTGGGAGGTGTTTGGTTGTCAGGACCCCGTGCTCCCAAGTCCTGGTTTAGCTGAATTACACTGTGCTTATGCAGATCAGTGTTGTGGTAACTGCACTGTCAAGGGAGGCTCTAAAGCCGTGTTTCCTTCAAGGTTTCTTAAGAGAAGTGTGTTTCTGTCAGTCTCCTGGGAACTTTTCAGGCTGCCCTGGCAGTAGGAAGTCAGGAACAGAGAAGGCCAGAATTTGCTTTCGGAGTTTTAAAGCTGTTTTTTGAATTAGGCATAGTTTTGGTTTGGTTTTGATTTTTAAAGAATTAAACTGAAATGCTACCTATTATGTTTTAGTGATAGCTGAGTTGTAAAGTCTCTGTGACTTTCAGAGGCAGTAAATCAAAATAGTTGCCTTGGCCAGAGACTCTGCCTGGCACAAGTCAGAAGTGCCTACAGATGTGTTATGTTTGGATAAGTAGTTGAGGGGCAACAGTGATAAAGGTGTGTTAAAAGTTTATGGTTTAAAAAGTGATTTAGAAGTCACTATACCAGGGTTGAATAGGGAGTTGTTAATTATATTCCTGCTCCAACAAGCCCCTAAAGATGGCCTGAAGGGAGGAAGCCATAAGGCTCTTATCCAGCCCTAAAGAGTGAAAAAATACAGTTGGGCTGCTGCTACATGTCAGGCAAAGGGAGAACTAGGAATCAGAGCACCTTGTTTACCCAGAAGAACTAGAGATGAAATTTCTTGTCCTTTCCTTGTATCTGAAGATGCGCAGTTCACCCGTGTGAGGAGCGAGTTGGGATGGAAGGTGTGGCAGGATGGAGCTGCTTGGGATGTCTGGGTAATTTATACTCTGTTGGTTGCCTTTACACTTGCATTAATTACACCGTGTTTGGCAAGACTTTTATTATTAAAAGAACCTTTTTTATTAATATTTTTCCTTGCTTGATTTAAAATTTATTTTATGGCTGGAACAGGGCTGCTCTGAAGTTGCCGATGTGTCTGCAGTTGATGAGTCTGAATAGCTTGATTTGTGTTTTGATTTTTTTTTGCGGTCTTTTTACTTTGAGCCTGTTTTGTTTGTTTTAGTCTCAGCTGCAGTTACAAAAGGAACTGCTGCCTGGTGTGGACTGACAAATACAAAAAGTAGCTAATGGTTTGAAAGGATTTGTTTCTCACACTGTTCAGACTCTTACTCATTTATTGCACAGAGCTTTCTCTCTGTCCTGGTGCTGACTACCAGTGTAGTGTTACCTGGGCACAGGGGAGTCTCCAGTCCTCTCTTTGTCTCCCGTATGTTATCTTTGCCACTGCTTAGTATTTCCAAGAAAACAAAATATGTTGGTAATGCCATGTAGTTAGTGGCTGGTTTATGTTCTCAGGCGTGTTGGTTTACATACCCTGAACAATGTAGGCTGCCTAGAGCAGCCCTTGTTTATGGACACGGTTCATACTCTGCATTGGAGACTCCTGTGCTGGTGAAATCCATGTTCCTGGTTCCTTTTCCTCTTGGCTGTCTCATCACTTTCTGTGATAGACTTGCAGATCTCTCTTTTCCAGCTCTAGTTCAGGTGCCTCCCTCAGCTGGATTCCAGACATCTTCCAGCTGTCCCACAGTACTACTCATGCACTTGTCATTCCGTCCATTTGACTTTATACTTATCAGCAGTTACAGAAATCTTTCTCTGAATCTGCTGCTAATTGCTGATATGTGCTGTAAGGATAAGTGAGGTATAAAAACCTGGTTAATCCAGTTTTTCTCAGCAGGTTCATTGGTGTTTTTTCAAATAATGATATTAATAGGTCTCAGAAATGTTCAGGTTATTGGAGATACACTACACATCATTGCATTTCTTAAATATGCTTAATTATAATTGTAACAGCATGAGTATGGTACTGTACTTGTTTCTTCTAAAAAAGCATTTTTAACAAGTTCAAAAGCAGAGTTAATTTGAAAGATGTATTTTCAAGGAAGAAACTGTTCGTTTCTTGGTTTAAAACTGTATTCCAGAAATGTCTTCTTTTGCTGTTCCAATAAGTCCTAGTTCCAAACGGCTACCCAATAGGTGTAACACTGCTGGAAACCATCAGTTTGGTGGATGGACTCAAGTGCCATGTGGAGCAGACAAATGGCATCAGTACGATGCAGGTTTAGTTAAGGAGCTGCTCTGATGAGTGATCCATGTGGACCAGCCTGCTGCCCATAGAGACACAGAGATTGGATGTTCTCACCTTTTAAAAACCAAGAAAAGCACCCCCAAAGCACCTTTGTATGTCCAGTGGCAGATGTTTTTAACACAGGAAGGTGCATCACAGGTGAACAGCTGACCGCTGAACCAGGTCTGCTGACCCACGTGCACAGATGAGCCAGAGCTTTGGTTTGTGCTGTGCATGAGGTGTGTGACACCAACCATGGGTGTCCAGCAGCTCATCTGTTGCCTGTCTTTGACCTGTTTGTAAGCTCAGCTGGTGCAGTTGCTTAGTTGCTTTCTAAGTTGACTGAAGAAACCCAAAATGGAATGAAAAGGCAGGTCCTTAGTGCTGCTGAGAAGCTCCCAGGGTCCATTCTTGGGCACTGTTTGTGGGGTGTGTGTTCTGTCTACTTAGGGCTAGCTCACATGTTTAGGCAAGACACACTGGTTGAGGGTAGATTTCCAATTTAGATTACAATCTAGCTCTGGATGAGCTCAGTGTAATCAGAGTAATTTCAGATTTTCAGGGTAAACAAGCTCTTCACTGAGCGAAGCCCTTGAGCCCTGTCCATGTCGCCTCAACTGCTGCTTCTGAAGGAATTGCCGTATTCTCTTTCTTATGGAGAGGTGGGGAGGCCACATTTTTGCCTGACTTCAACTTTCCAATACTTGAAAAAAATTAGGTTATTCCTAGTTTTTGTTTCTCTTAAAGCAAACAAAGTGCCTTCTGCAGGTTTTTTTGTGCTGAGCTGTTAGGTGGACTACTTTGCCTTGAGATGTGATGTTGCAGTTACAGATAATCTTAAGCAGAGAGACACAGAAGAGGCATAGCCAAAATCCTCTGAGAGCTGGCACCCTTTGCAGGGTGTGGTGAACACTGGCTTTTATGTGTGGTGCTAAAGGCCAGGGTGCGACCTCAAAGGAAACCTTCTGATTTGGTTGTAAAATATCTTTTTGGAGGGTGGCAAGTGGGTGGAGTGAACTGCTGCATCATGTTTTTATGTCTGACCTGTTTAATAGTGTGATTATTAAGGAGGGTTTTTTGCATAAGACCAGCTTTCATGGGGGAAAATACTGCAGGGATAAAGGCAGACAAGTGAAAAACTTCACCATTAAAATGATTAGTCCTAAGTAGGACTTACTTAGATTTGACATGGAAAGCTTGTACTTGAAATGCTTCAGCTTGCATAAGGAAGCCCAGACCAGGAGGAGACTAAACTGACCTTCTGTTTGCATCAAAAGCAGATTTTTTAAGTTTTCTCCTTACTGATGCAAAGTCTCCCAAGTACTCGCTTGCCATTTTAGGGCCTGAGTCATCCTTGTGAGCGTGTTTTAGGTTTGGTGCATGTCTTTGCTGGAAACATTTGTTGGAGGTACAACTGTATTTTAAAATGCAATGCTCTCTGGAGAAGGCCAGAACACTGGTGCAGGTAAAGGATATATCATCAAACCCCCGTTTTATTACTCTTTGGTGTGGAAGGATGGCTTTGCTACTTCAGTATTAAGGTTTGTTGGTGTGGCAATACTGGCAAGGCTTGTATAGACTAGCCTTTATGGATAATCTGGAGTAAAAGTCATTATTTTGGGAGGACAGCTCCTTTCCAAGAGGAAAGTGTCTCCCTTGGCTCCTGCAGTCTGGTTCCTGACACCCTGCTATGGCTGTGTAAGTAGGTCAGTACATTGTGTTTGCAGCGCGATGATGTGAGAGCAGGTAAAAGTTTTGTGTTGCAAAGCATCAAACCCAAAGTGTCTGTCTCTTGTTTCCCTGATTTTTCAATGGCTGTTCACTGTAAATATAAACCTGCTTGAGGTGAATGTAGTCTGGAGCACTCTGGCAGGCACAGGCTTTGCTGGCAAGTGTTTTCCTTACCTGTTCAGGTACCAATATACCAGCACTCTAAGATTAGAGCATTCCAAGAGTTGTGTTCTTGTTCTCCTTATAACTTAGGCCACCATTGTAAAAACATGTCAGTTACCTCTTCTTAACAGTTTACAAATAAGGTGGAGATTTGAAAGACAAAATTATTCCCAGAGAATCAGGTCTGACTCAGGAAAGCAAGTGTTTTCAGTGGCAGCTCTATTCTTTGTTTGAATTTTCATTTTGTTTGCCATTTTGTCTGGCTGGGTTTTAAAAATTGTTATTCCTCTCCTGTAAGCTTTCAGCTGTAAAATGTAAGAAAACCACGTTTTCAGACACATGGACTCTGTCAATGTGCTCCTCATGCCTGTCAACTGTCCCACAACAATGCTCTCAGAGGGATTGACTGTAAGGTTGAAAGGATGGTTGTGTTACTCTTTGTTTTGCTCTTTTAAAATGACAGTAAGTTGGAAGATTCATCTAAATTTTACCAGGAACTGCNTTTTTTTTTTTTTAATGGGGGGATTTATTATTATTTGAATTTGTTTTATGCCATTAGATGTGAATTGTCACTCTGGCAATATCAACATCTGTTCCTAAGCCCTTTTTTATTTTAACAATTTCCCTTGCTTATGTTGCTTACACGTACACAAGAGGTACTGGAATTTTTTTCCTCATTCTGCCTTATGTAGTGTCATTTGAGATGACTCATTAGGATTGTATTCCTTAAGTGATGTAGAGCAGCAGATTCTAAATTTGTCACACAGACAACATCAAAACACAACATCAACCCAGTTGTTCTTATGCCACTTGCCCAAGGTGTTATGTGTGCCATGCAGTTTTCCTGACGAGGTGCAAGAGTTTGGGGTGGATGTTGAGCATTTATAGAACACTGTTTATGTTACTGGAAGCCATTTCATCTTATGGTGATGATCTTAATTAAAAAATGGAAAATACTGTTTTTAAAATGTGTATGGAGTCATGCTACTCCAAATTAAATTACTTGAGAAAACAGGACAAAGAAGTTGTCTTGTTGTGCAACTCCATGCACATCTCTGCTCTATTTCTTCTAAATCTTGATGTTCTGGTCTTTCAGCTGAGTTAGGAAGACTGAAGCAGCTTTTTCTGCTGTGGTTTGGCAGCTTGGAGTGCTTTTAAAGTAATTAGGAATGTTGTCCACAGTAGGAAGCTGTCACATGCAAGTGTTGGAAGCAGCTGTGCTGCAGCTGGGCCCATCTCTGCACCCTGCATTGCTAGTTGCCACTTCCAGCTTTCAGCCACACAAATCATAGGCTGAGTAAATCACCCTGAGGAAGAGCGTGGTGGAAGGAAAGCATCCTGCTCCTGGGATGCTGATGGATTGGGAAGCCTCTACTTAAGCATATCTAGGAACTTATTTTCTAAAGTGGCATTTGATAGAGGCTCAGTGTTAAATGTTTCTCCATGTGCTGCCCATTCTGTCTTTCTGAACTGAGAGCAAAGGTGTTCTGAACTTTCTCGTTCTGTCTGTGTGTGTTATGCCAGGGGTGCCCAGGCCTCAGTTTGCTGGCCAGGTGTGGGTGCAGGTCACAGCTGGTGCTGGGTGATGCAGGAGGACGTGTGGCTCCTTGTCCACCACTTACATACCTCCTACTTTTCTCTCCCCATTCAGCTCTCTTTCCATTAGACTCACAGTTTTCTTTCTTAGACTTCTCCAGCCTCAAGCCTGGTTATGAGATGTCCTTGCATCGTGTTTTCCCTCCCCTCTTCCCAGCAGCCAGTTGCTGTCCTGTAGTGCGTGACATGAATGACAAGGAGCACCTCCAGCTGCCTTTGGGAATGGCTCCTGTGTCATAGCTCAGAAATATTTGTACCAAAATAAATAACCTTGTAGTTTATTAACTAGCAAATTAAAGTCATATGACAGATAACTGTTGCTCCCCATGACAGATGATGGGAGCAAACCTTAATCTGAACTGGGATGCATTTGCATAAGGTGAATGTGTGCCTACATGTGAGTATCTGTATCTGAAGTCGTTTGGTTGGTTCTCAAGGTTATTTTTCTGCTTTGAGTTTGTGTTTTGGGCTTGCATCAGGGGTTGGGTCATTTCTTTTCAGATTACTAACTGTCGATGCCTGAAAAAGTACACATTAATTAGACCATCTAGCCTGATAAGACCCAAACCCTCTGAACAATACTTTGTTACCAGGAAGCATCAGTGTAAAGTCCATGCCATGAGGTGATTTAACTTGGGTGTGTGCTGATGATGCTAAGATGAAAGTTAATGATAAATAGCACTAGTCCTTTCCCTAATCTCCCCATTAATGCTGTCATCAACGTGTTTAATATATGCCTTGGGCCTGGTTTAAGCCCCACAGTGAGTTGGCCTGTGCAGGTTCTGTGTAGATGCTGCTGTATGTTGGACCATACAAGCACTCACAGGTACCTGATACATATGAGATCCAGGTGCCACCCAACTGCCTCTCTTTTCTGCTGAAGGAAGCCACATGCTGCAAACCTTGATGTATTTTATGTTAAATTAAAATCAAAACCAGTTTCATCCCAGGAAACAAGATACAGCTTTCATTACGAACCAGGAAGTCTAAAACTCAAGTGTAAATGGAGGTGGTAGTAGTTGTAAAAGTAAGGTAGTTTGAATAGATTTGAAAATGTGTGTGAAAAAGCCTTTGCTCTGTGTTGGAGTTGAAAAGCCCTGTTAACCTGTATGTATATGCCCTGTGATTCCTTTGGAGTCTCTAGGCAGGATGAATGCACATTCCACAGGCAAGGATGGCTCCAGTTGAGGTACTTGTTGTTTGTGTTGCTGGGAATGTACATTTGGGTTGGAAGTTTCCAGCTCAAAGTTGTAAATCAGTGTCTGCTGTTGCAGCACACACTTCAGTGGGAGTCATGTAATTTTCCTAATCTCCTTCCAAGTGTTAGGAAATAAACAATTTCCTAATCCATACCATGTTGTTGTTGTTATTTGTATTGTAACTTGTGCTTACAAACACTGAGAGGAGCAGCCTCATCCTGCAGCCACTGCTGTCACTGGGGGTTCTGCAGTGTGGAGAAGGGATGTGAAGATAAGACCACAGATATGATTAACTAAAGGGCTAAAATTACCATCCTTATTCACACTTTAAAATAGCTCCTTACAGACTGAGGTTTTATTTGATGTGAGTTGTAGCTTATTTTGTGAGAAACTAATTTGTTCTGATATGAGTAAGTAAAGCAGAATCTGCCCTTAGCTAAGTTCTATTTATGCTTTAGTGTGAGTGTGGGTAGCAGAAGGCTGTGACAAACTGGACATATGCAGCTTAGCAAAGCCACTGCTCTTCTCATTAAAAAACTAATTCTATCTAAGAATATATTCAAATGAATGTAAAAGTGCTTTTAAGGCTTTTATATGCTGGGATGTAGATGTAGATATATAAATACACACAGAGGTAAGGAAACAAGTTTTCTGATCTTTATATAACGTATTCTTCATTGCCTAAAGTGTGGAAAAGAGATGTTCAAAATGATCTTTTATTAGCTCTCACTGCTGTTTGCACCAGACTGGTGGATAGTGCTCACTTTTTAACACTTAAAGTTGTCTTTCCTGGAAAAAATGTTTGCAATTAGAGCTGATGGAAAGTGAAGTGTCTGCTGTGTTATTATTATTTCTCCATCTTTTCCCCCAGTCCCCTCCTTGCCGTTCAAGGGCACATCACAGGGCTCCTGGTATTTTTAAAGAAATTGCTCATAAGTGAAGTGTCCACTGATGTAGATGAATATTTAAAGCTCTGCTGAACAGCACATGAGCTGTTTCCTGCAACTATGAGCACATGGCTTGGTTACAGCCAGGCATAGCATTAGGCTGATAACATCATAAACTACACAAAATGGTAATGCAGTCCAAATATTTGTGCTGCCAGTCAATATTCCGATCACATCTGCTCACTCTAATTATTTCTTTCTTGGTAATATGTTCTTTCTTTTTTTTGTTTTGGGTTTTTTTCCACCTTTATCAAAGCAAATTCTTGTGTTTCATCTGTCAGCAGAGCTGCCGTTCTGTTGGAAGCTCTGTTGTGAGTGAAGTTTTTGAATGCTTTTGATGAATGAGTGGGGATAAAAAATACTTTTGCTCTTTGATGCCCTGGGTAGTTTGCAAGGCTAAAGTATTTGTGCAGTTTGGAAATGTGATGAGCAATATCAGAGACCACATGTACATCCTTTCCATGCTGATTTGAGGGGCAGTTTTCACATCATATTGGAAGGTTTTAACATCCCTGTTGTAGCTCAAGTGATCCACCTCTAGTGTTTATTTCTTCAGAAAACTGAGAGCAAACAATCCCCAGATTTTGAGCTTTTCTTTTTCTTTTCTGCTCTCTTAGGACAAAATTGAATTATAATCCTCCGAAGGATGATGGCTCAACGTACAAGATTGAACTCGAAGGGATATCTGTTGATATCATGAAAGAGATACTAGATTACATCTTCAGTGGGCAGGTATGGTATTAAAAAGAACTAGGCCACAGTTGGACTATTGGGCAAAATAACTTGGGTTTTAGCACTATCCTGAAAGATAAACCTGTTGAGGTTTAAAGCTTTGTGATAAAACCTGTGCAAAGCAGGGCTGTGCATGTGAAGTAGAGGCAGGAGGCTCTGCAGTTATCTCTGCTCTTCTCATCCAGCAGGGCAGAACTTTAAAATTTAGAGTCCATGTCAAATCCTTGTATTAAAATTGGTGGCTACCTTCAGTAACCTGCTTTAAAACCTGCAGTCTTTGTCAGCTGTGAAAGAGAAGTGGTTTGATGGCTGTAGAGACTGAGACCCCATCACTAGGCATTACAGCACATCAGGTATCTTCCCTCAGTGCCCCTCGTGCCCACCTCTCTGGCTTCTTGTTGCTGACACTGCCCCTCGGATCTGTGTGCCAGCAGCCTTAGCAGCAATTAAAGTTGGTGTGTCCAGTTGATTTGGAACCAAATTGAGATTGCTGAGTGAGTTTAACTTTCAGCAGAAAAAGAAAAGGCAGATGTGGCTTGAAATTCTTTTCTGGACATGGATTTAAAAAAAAAATTATTTGTGCATTGCAGCAAAACTCATTTTAAGTTGCCAGATGAGATGAACAATTTTATGGTTGGTTTCTTCAGGCGCAAAATTCTGCTCGACACCTTCTGTCAAGCAAATGCCTTTCCATCCCTGTGTTAATTTATAAAGGGGTAGCAGTCATATCAGTTTCTCCTAATTTTTACACTGGCATTAATACTCCATTTTTCAGCCACTGAGATTGAGTGTAATGAATGCGGGCATGTCATGGAACAAATGAGTGATAGTAGCTATAACTTCTAAATTAATTCTTGCAGATCAGGCTAAATGAAGAAACTATCCAAGATGTGGTACAGGCAGCTGATCTCCTGCTGCTTACAGACTTAAAAACTCTCTGCTGTGAGTTTTTAGAAGGTTGCATAGCTGCTGAGAACTGTATTGGTATTCGGGACTTTGCACTGCACTATTGTTTGCATCATGTTCACTACCTTGCCTCAGAGTATCTGGAAACTCACTTTCGAGATGTCAGCAGCACAGAGGAATTCTTGGAACTGACTCCTCAAAAACTGAAAGAAGTGCTGTCGATGGAAAAGCTCAATGTTGGAAACGAAAGATACGTCTTTGAAGCAGTGATTAGGTGGATTTCTCATGATTCCGAATCCAGAAAGGTCAGGACATCCAAATGTTTATATTTTGAATGTGGCGCAAATTGGAGTGTTTATTCTAATCAGTGGGAACTTGAAATGGACCCTATTTCTTTCAGTACTATCTTGAACTTATGGAATTAATTGAATTTTGCCTGAAATTCAGACCATGGGATTGAAGTAAAAGGGTGAAAGCCGTGTAATGATACATCATCTGCCGCCTTTATTATTTAATTGGCAATAAGAAAAAAAGTGCCATTTTGTCATTTGATGATATAATTTTGGGTTTGTGGAGAGAAAGCAAGTAAGATGTGCACAGTGAAACTTTGAGGACTTGATGCATTTTCTTAGTAACGTTGTGTTGTGTTTGTTATTACTTCCACATACCAAAAACTCAATTTTAAGTATCTGATAAATACAGAAGCACCTGTGTGTATGGGTGCCTTGGTGCTGCTGTGTGGAACATGGATGATTTCCTCTCTCTCCTCAGGTTCACATGAAGGATGTCATGTCAGCAGTGTGGGTGTCGGGCTTGGACGCAGCGTATTTACGGGAGCAGATGATGAGCGAGCCGCTGGTGCGGGAGATCGTCAAGGAGT
Source organism: Grallaria varia (assembly GCA_013396735.1). Taxonomy (NCBI): domain Eukaryota; kingdom Metazoa; phylum Chordata; class Aves; order Passeriformes; family Formicariidae; genus Grallaria; species Grallaria varia. The sequence goes on along the minus strand of VWZG01005531.1, from coordinate 1,666,809 downwards.
GCAACAACATCCCGCTGACCCCCCCCCAGCAGGGAGAGGCCATGCTGGCCTCCTTCAAGCCCCGGGGCTACTCCGAGTGCATTGTGACTGTTGGGGGGGAGGAACGAGTGTGAGTACAGTGGCACCACGGTCCTCACAGCTGGCACCGCTGTCTAGAACTTTGTGGCAGTCTGAAAACAGTGTGAAGAGAAGATGTGCACCTAGTACTCTGTCATTTAGGTTTGGTTTAGGTTGGCCAAACACACTTAAATATCTTTGGGAGTGATTCAGCAATAAATAGTTATTTTGTTTCTGACATTCAGTGTGTAGTAAACTGAGAGTAGGATGTGTTGTTTGTTCAATAAGTGTTGGCTAGTTGATTATTTTTTTTTTTAAACTTTACTTAAGCACAGAAGATTGAAGAAACACCTTTCTGAGAGTCTGAAAAGCATCTATACCAAAACGTAAAAGTAGTGAACTTCAACTGCTTTGTTTATAATAGCTTTGATTCATCAAACTGAGTCATTATTGGTCCATCTGAGCTGCCAGATGAAAATTCCTCTTCTACATAATAATCCCTTCCTTTTCTTGAGTACCTCCTGCAGCAGAGGGGAAGGTTCTATCCTGTTTAAACGAACTTAGCATTTAGTTGTTAGCTCTTTATAGAAGTGTAGTAAACCACTCAGGTAACATTTTGCATGTCAGTCTGTGAATCACTTTACTCAGACATTACTAATACACTCTATCAGTTATTTTTAGCTGTTCAAAGCTCATAAAAAAGGTTTCAGAAAGATATAGGATGAATGAAGTGCAGCTACTTTTTAGGTCTCCAGTCTATAAACTTAATTTACTTGTTTGGTTTGGGGGTCTTCTCCTTACTAGGGAAATGCCACACGTGATGAATATATATGAAAACATGAACAAACAAATTTTGGACACAAGGTGTTAACAGTGAACTCGTAAAACTCTGTCTTGTCTTTCTGTTTTTGTTTGTTCCCTCCCCACCCTGTGTTCAGATCACGGAAACCAACCTCAGTGATGCGGTGTATGTGTCCTCTTTATGATCCCAATAGACAGCTCTGGATTGAACTTGCTCCTATGAGTATTCCAAGGATCAATCATGGAGTATTGTCAGCAGGTAAAGGGGAACTTTGTATTTTTAAAGTCAATATTACGAAAACTTAACCAGTGCCTCAAAATCTGAGATACAGCTTATAATGATGTACTTTCTTTAAGATTGACTGCACTGGGGTTATTTCATGCTTCCCCTTTGTCTGCCCAAAACTGTACTTATTCTGTGAAAATCCTGTCATCTGAGTGTCTTACAGTTACTATTCCTGCAACATTTTGTGGGAATCTGCTGCATCTGTCTCTCCAGGAGTATTTCATGTTTTAAGTAAATTCTAGTTTCTGCATCACTGAATATGTTGAACAGTATCTGCAGGGTTAGACTGGAGTCAGAGATAAGTGTGTACTTTGTCTTCTCCAGTCCAGAGTCTGACCTGTGACTGGTCTGATCTCTGAGTGAATTCCAGGAGACAGCTCCAGTCACATTGTCTTGCTCAGTGTACAGGTGTGAGTCCTCTTCCTAAGATCATGTTACATTTTGTTTTACAGAGGGATTTTTATTTGTGCTTGGTGGTCAGGATGAAAACAAGGGAACGCTAAGCTCTGGAGAGAAATATGATCCAGACACCAATTCATGGAGTTCCTTACCACCAATGCATGAGGCAAGATCTCTATCTAACTGTTGGAATTTAAGTTTTTACTTTGGCAAAATGTTCTTTTTCTTCTGCAAAATTTTATTCTGAATCTTCAGTCGCATCTTACACATTCGAAATCATGCTGCAGACTGACTTCCTTTTATATCCTGTTGTTGTTCTTGTGGTCTGATGCTGACTGCTGGATCTGGAAAAACTAAACAGTTGGTGAAGAGCTAACTGTAAGATGAACTGCAAAGTTTCAGGAATTTGATAATGCATCAGTCATATAGTGTACTTAATGTGCTGCGTTTACTGGCCTTCTAAAACAAGCGAACTCTGAGATGGACAAAGGGATCGGACTGTGCAGAAAACATGGACAGAGGACTGGCCAACATACAGAACTTGGCTTGCACAGACATACTTAGGTTTGGTTTGAGTTAATGCTTCCTTCTTCATACTTACATTCCATCAAAAAGTAACAGTTTGTTGTTTGTAAACATATATCCTTAATACATCTGTGGCCTTATCTTCGTAAATCAGCACAGGTTGTTTATTAAGCAATTGTTTGCCACAGGATTTTCCTCCTTGCAATCTCTGGTTGGCAAAGGCTTGTAGTTTGGCTACATCTGTAGTTATGATGCATTAGGTTTCCTGCTTATTAAGAGTAAGACTATGCTATGTGATGTTTCCTGTTTGCTGTGAGACTGAGGGTAGTGTGCCCCAATATACAAATTAGAAGACCTGCCTTTGCACAGATAATCACTGAGTTTGGCTGCTATAGAGTCCTGAAAGCAACAGCTTCATCATGGAGACCATCCCTGTGCTAACTGAAATATGGCCAAGCTCTGGTCTTAGATTTCTGTGTGGTCTCTTTGGCTTCTGCTGCTCTGCTTTTTTCTTCTTTTTTTCCGTTTTTCTTTTAATACCCTTTGTATAGTTTAGCTGATTAAATTAATAATCTTATGCTGGTGTTTAGGATTTCACCATAAAAAAAAAACAAAACCAAAACAAAACCCAGGCATAATACCGGTAGCACTTTGCAGATAGATATGCTGAAAAATAAGGTTGTATTGATTTATTCACAGTGGCAGTTACATTTTACAATGTTGACTTCATTGGTATTCCTTAGGCACGGCATAATTTTGGTGTGGTAGAGATTGATGGAATCCTGTATATTCTGGGAGGTGAGGATGGTGAAAGGGAGCTGATCTCTATGGAGAGCTATGATATTTATAGCCGGACCTGGACCAAGCAGCCAGACTTGACCATGGTTAGAAAGGTAAGAACTACATTGTATATTACTGCATTACTTATTGTTAAACAGGCAATGCAGACACATGTCTATATATAAAAATATATATTTTAACCTTTTGCTTCAAGTAGAAGCTGTAACAAATAGTCTCAAAATGAGGTGAGAGCGAGCAGCTTCTTTATTTATGTACCAAAACAAAACTGTGGCTGAGAATTGTTACACCTGGCTTTGTTTGACATGTGGTACAGGCAACTCAAATGCCTGGGGGGGATGTGTGTGCGTGTGTGTAGTTAGTTTTGAGCCCTGAATACAGTGCATTTCTGTGTCATTTTAGTTATACTTTTTCTTTTTTCCATAAGATTGGCTGCTATGCAGCTATGAAGAAGAAAATCTATGCAATGGGTGGAGGCTCCTATGGAAAACTCTTTGAATCCGTGGAGTGTTATGACCCCAGGACTCAGCAGTGGACAGCAATCTGTCCTCTCAAAGAGAGGAGGTGGGTGAAAATGGAAGGGGAGAACTAGATTGCTGTGAACAACCTTTTCTAACACTGATGAGAGGAAATTGTCCTTTCTCTGATGAATCCCTGAAGATGGCCTCTGAATTCACCACATCTTTCTGAATCATGGTGGCCTGTCCTTAACATATGGCTGAGGAAAAAAGAAGCATCCAAACAATAAATACAAATTTTATAGCCATACCTTCCTGATGTTACAAGCAATACTTCCTTGGTGCGAAATGAAAACTCAAAATTGCAGTTTAGTTGGAACTAAAGAATTTTTTTTCAGAGATAAATACTCTTCTGGTGTTTTTCTTTTATGTGATCTGAATTAGGTGCTTACAATTCACATCTATGACTCGTCTCATCTTGTTGGATATATAAGGGGGCTGTGTGTGTATAAATTTTTTTAAAAAGTAAAAAATGGCAAAAGTTCAGAAGGATATGTGAGCTGGTTTTGATATATTGCATTAATATTGTGTTCTCATTGGGGTTTTCAGATTTGGAGCAGTGGCCTGTGGAGTTGCCTCTGAGCTTTATGTCTTTGGCGGGGTCAGGAGTCGTGATGACAGTCAAGCCAGTGAGATGGTGACGTGCAAATCTGAATTCTACCATGATGAGTTTAAAAGGTAAGTGGCTGCAGCTCTGAACATGGAAAATACATGCCTTACAGTCATCTGCTTGTTCCCCCACTGTGGCTCCAGCATTGTTAGGTCTGTGCTGTGTATCTCTGTGGCTCATTTTGTTTTTTATGACCCAGTCTGGCTGTTACTGAAGGTCCATCTGCTTCTGTGGCTTTTCCCTCTAACACACCAAGCCTAAAGCCCTGGGCCACCATGTCAGTCTTGAATGCCCCTGCACAGCAGAAGGCCCTTGGTCACACAGGTAGTTTGTGGTTCCGCTCCTGCACTCTGCAATTTCCTCAAGGGCAGGGCACTGCTGCCCCTGCCTCTATTCCTGACCAAGGCTCCTTGTGAGTGCTTATTAAAGGTGTTTTCCAGCCTAAATGATCCCATGATTCTGTGGAGGAGTGTATGTACAGGGATGTGTCTTCATGATCCAGTCCTGTCTCCAGGGCTTTGCAGCTTAGAGAATGCATAAGGTAGAGATAAGAAACGTGAGGCATTTTCGTTCCAAGCGTTTTTAGCTCATGTAGGCTTTTGCCATAGGACAGACACTATGGATTCTATACATTCCGTGGCCACCTCTACACACTGTGTGGCTGATCTGTTTGTTTTGAATCTGCTTCCAATTAATTTGTTACCCCTTGGCTCTGGTAGTGGAATCCACCTTATTACACATGATAACAATTCAAAATGTTACCTTAGACAGATTTTTTGGTACAGTCACCTTATTCTCCAGTCATAAGACTAGCTTTGGTTCCTTCAGTAACTTTTTTCTTGCACGTAACTATAAATTGGATGACTCTCTTTTCTATAAATTAAATTGAAAAAGGACTTTGTGGTCAGATGTTTCAAGGCTTGTTGACAGTGGAGAAGATTAGCATGTCTTTATTAAAGATCAAGACTAATTTATGACAGTGACCTGTATAAAAGGACACAAAAATAGAATAGTAGATGTAAATCCATTATGTAATTTTCTTGCAAGATGTGGTTGTAAAGAGACTAATTTCTGTATGAAGAGGTCTTCTGTGTTGTTCAAAGTGATGTCTAAACGAGCTATAATCAAATGAGACTAGAGAAAAACATCCTTTCAAGTGGTTATAGGAAGCAGACAGATAAGAGAGGCTATTACTGCTGATGCTCCCTAGTGTTTTCCAGCCCTGTGGGGGTGGGGAAATGCTAAAAGTTTATTAACGTTCTTAAAAGAAGTCTTTGAAAGGAACAGAATTCTGGAAAGAAGTGTTCCCCTCTCTCTTACTTGCTATTTTTAGCCGATTCACTTGAAATATTTCCAGGCTGATTCTGTTCTTCAGAAGGTTATAGTTCGTGATTCCTTACCGGTGACTGCAAACCTGTTTCGCTGGTTGGTAGAGGTTGAGCTTTCCTAAAGGGGGCTTTGGGAACGCTCGGGGGATCCAGCCTTGGTGCTGCAGGTGAGTCCTTGGTGCCACCTGCTGCCTGCAGCGCCCACACCTGCACGGCGTGTCAGAGGCACCGGCGTCTCCGCTTGGGGGCATCCCCGAGGCATTACAGGTGAAGCAGGAATGAAAATGCAGCTGTTTGGGGTCTTGCTGTGGCCCACCGTGTGCTGCGGGTGTGGCCCAAGGCTGGGGGGGAGCAGAAGGAGGGCTGCTGAGACACTCCCATCTGCCTTGCTGCTCTGCCACTGCGCTGAACCTCCGCCTAGGAATTGAATTCGCCTTAAGTGTGTGCCTGCACTGCTGGCAGGGCTCAGGTCAGGGGGGTTCCTTTGGAGGCTGGGATGGTTCTGCTGGCTGGGGATGGTGCTCCCAAAGCTTGGAAGGGCCTGGTTGAGCCCCGGGAGGCACAAGGGGAGCTGCAGCCAGAAGAGGGTGCAGTGTCCCTGTGTTACATTCCAGTGCTCCAGCTCAAGGGATCAGGCAGTTATCCCAGGTTTCAGTACCCTAGGGTGGGTGCCTTTCAGGAGGGCCGTGGCAGTGACTGTGACATCTGAGCAGTTGTAACTGTGTGGAAAAGAGAGGAAATAGCCAACTAGGGACTTCGCTTTCAAGTGCAGTTAGCAGATACTTCTGCCTGCTCAATGCTGAGGCAAAGTATGTTGTTGTCCAGTATTCTTTGAGGTAAGATTGAATCTGGGGAATTATCATAGTTTCATTATAATAGTGTTTCAAAAATATCAGATGAATACCAAATGAAAGCAGATTGACTCTCTGGAAAACGTGAGGGTATTATTTCCTGGGCTGATTCAGAAGTAGCAGAAAACCAATCTAAAACACTTTATTTTGAGTGAAATATGGAAGCTTAAATAATATGCTTTTCTTAAGTCTGTGAAAACCTTATGCTAAGTACCAAAGTGTGTGTTGGATTAGTTTATCAGTTCCACTTGCACTGGATTTCATACACTCTGCTGTGCATCATTACTCCAAAGTAAAGCATAAGTGGTACCACAGACATTACCACAGGGGGACAATCTCTCTCTCTCTCGGTTCCTCAGTGCATAGTTACTGTGATGGGTATACAAAGACAGATTCTTCATCTTAAACATTATGCAGTTGCTACAAGATGATCGATTCATAATTTAAAAGTGCATTTATTTCCTCAGCAAGTTTCTGAAGCAAATAAAAGGTGATAGTCCCCTTCAATCCAGTAGCTTCAAGAAGTCATCATGAAGGGTATGAACCCTCAGACTCCACAGCACACACACTTTTTGTAGTTACAGTGAAGGAATAACAGTGGAATTGTCAAAGATGAAATACCACATCAACAATTTCCATGTATGTATATTATTTGCAGAAATCTAAAAGTGTTGGGTTAAGAGATTTGGGTCAGAATCACAGCACATCAATTCTAGCAGTCTCCAACCAAAATTCACAGGGTTTTTTTTAATAGTACATATCAGTGTTATGTACTTTGCCATGAGCCATGGCTTTCCCAGCTGTCTGTAAGTGAAGAACTCCATTGTGTTCCCTTTCCCTTTGAGTGGAGAGAGCTCTTCGTGCTGCAGGTTGAGCTGTTGGACGTTGCTGGTTGTCAGGTACGTGCAGCAAGGCACACCTCTGTCATCTGCGTGTGCCTCAGGGCTCACTACCAGGGTCGAGCACCATCCCTGCCACCCAGGGGCTGGGAGGGTTTAGTGACAGGCTTTACTCCAGTGTATATGTCTAAGTATGTACTTAACAGCAGTATATAAACATATTAATTCATGTAAGCTGCCATAATTCTGGCTTGAATTGGATTAAAGGACTGAACTTGTTTCATACTGTTTACTTTGACAGTAACTTACTCCAGAATAACTCACAGTGCACAGCCTTTCAAAATTGTTATTCTTAACTATGACACAGTTTTCTAAAGACTGGGGATATGCTGAGATCTTCACAGGGGCAAAAAAATAAACATTGAGACTCCTGTAAGCTGTGCTGTATAAACAAGTAATAAAATAAATGAAGTGAGACAGAATAGTAACATCCACATGAAATATGGACAGGATAATAGAGAAAATAATTCTTATATTTGAAGTACTGTTGTAACTGAGATTTTTCAATTAAATATCTTTAGAGCCGTGTGCATGAGTGAATTTAAGTGAACCAAAGGCAGAGAATACATCAGACTGCAGGGTTTTTTCAGGATATAGATTTTTTTTTTTCAGAGGCTATAGATTGAGCTTTGTGTGCATTGTATCCTGTTCTTTAAAATATCGAACAAGCTAAAAACAGATTTAATAAATGTGAAAGTGGAGGATGGAGATGTAAAGGTATTCTTCACTCAGTGGTCCAGTGTTTTTACTCCATAAAAAGCAGGAAATCTTAACTACATATTCAAGGCCGTGGTGGGTCGGGCTTCCCTTCTACCAGCATTCATCATTTATAATACACCTTTTTGTAGGTGTGTGAAGAATTGGATGATGTCTGTACACACGTGGGTTTTTTCTTTTCCATGTGGATAGTTGGACATATTTAACAGAGCTCAAACTGCCTTCAGGGTTCTTTGCAAGAGCTGCTGGTGCAGCTCTGTCCTTAAGAGCAGTCAGACTGCCATTTGCTGGGGGTCTGTAAGTGAGGTAGGATCTCTTCATTCTTTTCCTGATTCAGAAAAGAATTATGAAAATTTGCAGGTATGAAGGGGGATAAAAATGAGAGAGACTTTTTCAGAAGCAATACTTGATCAAAACTTTAAAATACTTGTTTTGCCACTGGAACATCATAGAAATAAGGAAAAGCTTTCAGCAAGTTATAAGTAGCAAACTAAATAATACTGTAACAGCATGTGTAATTAGCAAGATTCTTCCATTCAGGGTGCAGGACTTTGATTAAAAGCCAGTGCTTATGCAAATGTATTAAAGGTGTTTTCTGACAGCACTGTCAGCTGAGAGAAACATGGATTTTCATTCATTTGCAGGCTTCCTTTCCCAGCTGGGATGAGCTTGAGGTGACAACTCTGGAATATATTGGCTCTGTGTCACATCTTTACCTACTTCCCTCTTGGAAATAAAGCAGTTACCATCCTGCTTGTTAATTACAGCAGTGCAGATGGGTTTTGTTTATATCACTTTAAGACTGAAAAAAATCAGGATTCCTTCTTTTTTTTTTTTTTAAAGTTTGATTGGAAGCACATTTCAGCTTCAGAGCAATCACTTCTGTCCATGGTTATTCCCCTGCTACTCTTGGACTCGATTTGAGTGGAGCCATCCCGGGGAAGTACGCAAGAGTTCTGTTCCAAGGACTGTTTTCAGATTCCTGAAGATTGTGAATTTTTGGTCATGGTGTTTTTTCCATACTGTTCAAAAGGCAGGCACAACCCACACTAAGCTGGAGCTTAGTCAAATGCTGATGAAACGTGACCCCTTGCCCTTCCTGTCTTTGTTCCTTCCTACTTTTAACTGCAAAAGCTGCTGAGAGTGTTCCTGAAAAGTGGAGCCTGTTTTTTAAAGTATACGTGTTGAGAATGCTTGAGAATGAATTTTCACAAGCAACTGCAGGTCCTTTAATATTGTCCTTTGGTGATGTGCAGTAGGAAAATGCCTGGGCCTCACACTGTAGGTTTAGGTGTTTTTAGTTAAACTCCAAAACCCTGAATATCTAGTGCAGACAAGCCCCTGAATTGCTTTTTCCCTTTCCTTAACATAGTCCTGTATTTACTACTGAAAAAAAAAAAAAAAAGAAATTCCAGTCTTCCTTCTGCATTTCTCTGCCACTTACTCAGTTTTCATAATTCTAGGTCACTTGCTGCTAAAAATCGGTGAAAACACTGGCTGTGTCCTCTTCCCACAGTAAGGAAAGGAAGCCAGTGAAATGTGGTGCAAGATGTTTTGCTCTGTAAGGGAGTTTCAGAATTGGTGTGGAGAACTTCTCCTTTTCTCTGCTCTTAGTTCATCTCTTGCCCTCTGTGACAGCTACAAACCATTGCCTTGCTTTCTGCAGGACGTTAATCCTTCAGTGTACAGCACAGACACAAAAATGGACAGCTAATCCTTTCATTTGCCCTTTAAAAATTGATTTCTGTCTCCAAGATAATTGATGGGGAGCAGCATCTCCTTCAGTGCCAGAAAAGAGGTTTGCTTCTGAATCACGAGTTCAGAGGATGCAGAATTTTCCACGGTCAGCAGTATCTGTGAGGGCATTTCCTAACTTTTTTCCTCAAATTAACCTGGTATAGCCATAAAATACATTGGGTGGTTTTCAAATGTTTCTCAGACTTTCCCGTTCTCTGTAAATTATTTAATAAAAGATGTAGGAGCAGTCACCCAAAATGGCCTTGATTTGTATGTCTCGGGATCTGTACATGGGAACTGGGACAGCATCTGTGAAAGTGCAGCAGCATTTTGTAGGAGTTTGTTTCTGAACCAAAGAGGATGCTGACAACTCCAGACAGGTGGGACATCTTTGTAAGCCAGCATCCCACGTGGATGATGAGTACAAATTTACCTGCTTTCCAAAGGCTTCAGCCTGGAAAATTGGTGGAAAGATCAGGCTGCTGTAGTGTCGAAATGAGGCTGTGCCTACAGTGAGCACAGGGGCCTTGTGAAGTTGCACTAAGAGCTGGAAAGGGATTGAAAGGAGCCTGATACGTGATTGGGAAGGTCTGTGGCAATTCCAGATAATGGCCATTCTTCTTTGCCCAATTCCCTTACCAGTTTGATCTCTGGTGTTCTGTCCCTTGTTTGACGTTGAGCATTGCCGAGTGCTGGATTGTTCTTAGCAGGCAGGGATTTCTTGTCCCTGATAAAGCACAATTAAAGAGGTTAAGGAATTATATGGGAGAAGGCACTGCTTAATAACAAGGTTCTGCCATAGCAATTTGTTATTTCCCCTAGTGTGGATCATTAAGACTTATATGTGTTTATTATTTTACTAATTTTAAGAATAAAACTGCCTCAGATTTTCTCCGTAGGGGAAGTTGGCTGGCATAGCTCCCCTTGGCTCTCTAACATGCCTGCTCTCCTCCAGAAGGTCACATTGGGTGGCTGCAAGAAGAATTTATTATAGGTAGATGACACAGATAAGTGGAGCAATTCTGAAATAAAGCAAATTCAGGATAGAGCTTTTCCTGGCTAGTAGAAGTTAATAGAAGCCAGGACTGTCCCAAACTAGTCAGTGTTCTTTTTACATAACAAATTAACATGTACACTCTGCTTTTGAGTCAGATTGCAGTTGCAAAAAGAATCTGGATTTTTTTTAAATGTGCTCAGTAAAAATCACATTCTGTTTTGTCATTATTGTTTTTACAGGTGGATTTATCTAAATGACCAGAACCTCTGTATCCCAACTAGTTCTTCTTTCGTGTATGGAGCTGTGCCCATCGGAGCCAGCATATATGTGATTGGAGATCTTGATACAGGTCAGAACTAGAGCTAAAACCTCTTGTTGTTTATTTTCTTCCAATCTTTTAAATACTTGGCACAAAAGAGACTGAACAGTTTAAGAATAAGAGCCTGGGACTCTGTTTTGCATTACTGTGGTTCAAGGGGATAATGCTAGACATGCAGGTTGGTTTTGCAGCTTTTCAGGAAAAAAATTCAGTGCTATGAGCATTGAGTTGATTTGGCTGATTATTTGAAGATCAGAAGAGAAGACTAGGAGTGTGTTACTGCTTTTATCTAAATGTAAGGAAAACTCTCACTGCCTGAGGCTGTGGTTCCTGTCCATTTACAGTGAGCAGGCAGCTTTGCATTTTGAGGACTTCATCCAGCGGTTCATATGGATATGAGAGTTACTCTAGGCCTAAATCCCAACTGAATAAATGTGTGCTAACAAGCATAGTCAGTCCTCAGCTTTCAGCATCTGGCCGCATCCTGTAAAAGGTATTTGGAAGACTCCACGGTTTTGTGGCCATGTGTACATACAGGAGTGTGCAACAGGGCTTTCTACAACACGTAAACGAGGAAAATTCCAAACGTGTTGGGTTTAAGTAGATCAGAAATGCCACAGTAGTTCCCTTTTGATGATAATCTCAACCACCCATTCAGAAACAGATTTGTGTTCATGCGCGCGCTGATTCTCGTCTTTGCGTTACCAGAGGTTGGAGGTGCTGGCACCCACAGTGTGTTGGAGGCATTCAATCTTGTTTTTTTTGTGAACTTAGGCACAAATTATGACTATGTCAGAGAGTTTAAGAGGAGCACGGGCACCTGGCAGCGCACGAAGCCGCTGTTCCCCTCGGACCTGCGCCGCACGGGCTGCGCCGCTCTGCGTATCGCCAACTGCAAACTCTTCCGGCTGCAGCTCCAACAGGGATTGTTCCGCATCCGTGTACCTTCTCCATGACCCGTGTGCCTGCAGGGGAGGAGACTGGAAGAACTCTGCGCAGTCCACCATAATCTAGCTCTATATAAAGGAAAAGCTGAGAAATTACAGCTGAAACTTACACTGTATGCTGTGCTTTGGTATGGTAACTGTTTTTGTTTTAAATGCTTAAAAAGCTTGAGTCTCAGTTCTTGTTTGGGAACAAATAACTTAAGTATACATTTAAAAGAGGAGAGGGTGGGAAAATAAAAGGGGAGATCAAGGAAACACCTTCAGCCGTAACCATTGGGAGTTTAAACCATATTATTGAAGAAGGGTTTTTTTTTGTCTGGAACTGTGGGAATCGGTTTCCTTTGGCGAAGCTTATTGAAAAGCAAAACAGATTACAGGTGCGTTTCCCCTGAGGGGAACTGGTACAAATAAATGTGCTATCTGGGACTGGATAGCTGTAACACACAGAAGCTGTACAATAACCAACCTCCCTGGTGTGCTGCCAAGACTGCTCTGGGAGCGCGATGCCATAGGAGATGTTGGTCATGGCACCTTTTATTTCTAGTCCTTCCTCAAAAAGATAAGGTCTGTGCCTAAAAATGGTGGAGGTGTGTACATACGGTTTTTCATTCATTTGCAATGGTTTCATTCCTACAAATACTTTTAATATATTTAAAATGGACTAATCTGAAATGGATGCAGTACAATACAGAGAAGTAAACTGTTTTTTTCTACGCTATCATTCGAGTAGCCTGACGAACTGGTCTGCAGGTGGGTGGCATGTGCTTCTGGGTGGGCTTTGGTGGCTGTTCCCTTCATGTGAAAAGGGAAGAGGTGTTTGGAACGATTAATGGTGATTGCTGCTTTTGGTAAAAGCAAAAAAAACACAAATAGGTAGTGTTCCTTTTTACTTCAGATCACTTGCAAACTAAGAACAGTTTTTAAGCCTGAGGACTGTAGAAAGGTGCATTTAATCTGTCTTAGAACAAAGATGAAATGTGACAAGGATATATTTCTTTTGCAGAAAACCTGATTTTTGGACTAAGAGTTCAGGAAAATTTATACAGCGACTTTAAATTGGGATCAAAAGTTTGTTTACTAATGATTTCCGTGCTAAGGTACAGTCTTGTTTATTGCTGTCTGACTTTGAAAGCTGGGTTTTATGGTGTGGTTATAGTGAAGAACTTAGTATCTTGCATTTTTTATCTTCCTAAGCCTCATTCACATCAGTAGCGATATTTAACTGACCTGTTCGTAGTCAAAGTTGGCTGGTAGAACACTTTTACCTCAGTTTTTTATTTCATTATTGTGGTGATGGGTGGGACATAACCTGTATTTATTCAAAAGGAATAAAATGGGAGAGATGGAAAATAGAATTAAGACCTCCTGCCCTTCAGGAAAAGAGATTTTGTACAACCAGTATTATAACTATATGCAAGACTTTCCACTCTGCACCTTTGTGGACCTCAGACAAGCCAACCTCTGCCCTCAGTTGTGTTAGTGTAAATCTTTGTCATCTTTATTGAGTCATCTTAGATATGCTGAACTACAATCCCAAACTCCTACAAAATAGTGATGTTTCACTAAATAGTCCTTGAAGAGACTTTCTGAAACTTCTGCTCGGTCCTTCCATAGCACTGATGTGTGGTTGGAATTACTCTGATTTCTGAGCAAAAGGGTGGGGAGGAAAAGAAAAGGGCAGCAGCCAATCCACTGACCATTATTTATTTTTTTTTTTTTATTTTTTACAATGCTGAAGTGCTGCAAAACTTGAACTATATACATCAATTTTCTGACCTATATTGGTTGACATATTAAAAAGTTTATATATTTATGCATTGCAGTAAACTTGATGTGTGTATATATGTCTTTAGATTTTAAATTTATATATAATGCTTTACTACAGAAATGTGAACCACTATTTCCATCCTTGGCTGTCTTGTGAAATAAATCAAGTGCTGTTAGTTTATCTTCCCTTTTTTGAAAAGGTTTTTCATGGATCAATTTTTTTTTTTTCTCAGACAAAGTGCCAAGGTCCCATATTCAAAAGTGATGAATGTTCCTAAATATCTCTTTCACTTTTGAGCTCAGTTTTCTAAGTGGCTTGGAAAACTTTGGAAAATGTCATTCAGAATATTGCAGGCTGCTATCTCCCACGTCCCTATAGTGTCCCAGTACCCTTGAGGGCATTCAGCATCCAGAAAAGCAAGTGATAAATGCACATAATAAATCCAAATCCTCTATACTCAAGCAGTGTTTTGCAGTTAAAGTTACTGAACCGAATGTTTACACTTAAAGTAGGATTAACAGTAGGTGTTCTTACTTTTTTTTTTCTTAACATAAATAAAACAAACAAATCTCTTGTGATTGGAGCATGTTGTGAATGCACTTGGTGAGATCTGACCAAGAAGTTTAAGCCTCTTCACCTGAACCAGTTACAAACTGAATTTCTTAGCACACGTGCTCATGTCACCTTCTGCACAGCCAGGGACAAAGTCTCCTGGAGTCTTGGGTGCCTGCTCAGGCTGAAGATTTAAGCACTCCTGAGATCTCAGGACTGCCTTCTTGGTCTTGCTTAAATGACTGGGGATCATTCCCCATCTGGGTTGTCTGTGGGACTGCTCCAGGACCTGTAGTAAGCCCTGTGTGTGTAGGAGGGAAGTGAGGCATGTTTTGGGGTCTGACTCGTGTCTGTCTGATCTGCAGGTGCATCTCTCGGGATGTGCAATAACACGGTTCGATTTCCCTTTGAACCTGGAGCAAGGCTTTGAAGCCAAGGCTTCCCTTTCTCCAGCGATTGTCCCAGAGATGGTGCAGCAGACGAGAGGCAGAGCTGACCTCTGACTTTCCTTTCTCTTTTCAGAAGAGGTGGTGGATTCATAGGGGAGGGAGGCTGTGATTCCAGAGGTGCTGAGTGGAGGGAGTCATCAGTATCCTGAGCGTGTTGAACGTGCGAACAGCCATGGATTGAAGGGGGTTCACTGGTAAACGCCCCCAGCCCAGCTGTCCCCGTAGCCCTGGGGCTGTGTGCCCCTGCTATGACGGCTGAACCACATGGGAAACAACTCCGGAATGTTCTGAGGTGCAATCCCGGGGGTTAAGGGGTAGTCTGGCAGTTTAGAAATGGAAGTTGTCCTTGCTTGGCACAGGGGCCTTAATTCCTTCCAGCTCGTGAATCGGCTCTTGCGTTTGTCCGGGTCCCCACAGGTGGCTTTGTGAATGCTTTTCCTGTCCCTGCAGTCTGACTGGTCTCACCACCAGCCTTTAGGCATCTTCCCTGGGGCTGAGGGTTCATCACAGCATTGAAACGCTGATGTTTTTAGACTAACATTTGCATTTCTGGAAAGTGCCACTGACTCAGTGCCCAGCACACCTTGGACCACAGCTGGGTCCTTGGGTGCATCTTGAGTCAAGCTCAGCACGGTCCCAACCGAGGACTGGCTGGGCCACCTTGAGCTGGAGGAACTTGGGCTGAGCCTGTGAGTCCTTTTTCCTTCCCCTGCTGAGGAACTGGACAAACCCCAGCCACTGTTGTCAGAAAATCACCAAATACGGGGTAGGAGTTTTGGAAGATGGGAAGAGAGGTGGCTTTTTCTTCTCCCCTCACTCCATCTCTTACCACAATTCCCCCCTAAAAAATTTCTTCTTCCTTTTTCTCACGTGCCGCAGGTAATTTTTGGAAAAACTTTGGAATTGCTAATTTTAGGGTAAAATCAAGTAAAGTTTTGAGTGTGCAAGTGGGGGAAAAAGATACTACTGTAAGCACCCAAGAGTGTCAGCTGTGCTTGCTTTACACAAGTCTTGTTGGTGCTCAGTAGAGCAGAGGGTTACAGAAGCAAAGGTGTAAAGTGCTGCTGCTCTCAGATAGTAAATCCCTGGGGTTTCTGAGCCAGGCACACACCTGGCCTTGGGAGATGCTCATATTCCTAAAGAGCCAGGGTTGGATCTCAAATTCTTTCTGGTTTTATAACCTGAAGAAGTGGCATCCTGAAGAGCCTTCTGTTCTCCTGTACCACAGAAAGGTCTGCCTGTCCTCAAATATTTAGTTGGCTAGTCCTTACGTTTTAGTTATAGTGAAAATGCTGTGTCAGCCCAGCTGCTCCTGGTGGAGGGTCTGCCCTCAGCTTTGGGGGTACCTCATCTGTAAACCGAGCGCAAATTAGTATGAGATCACACGGCAGGATGGTGGTGAATCTGAAAACAGAGTGAATTCTGATAGCTGTGGGCAGGCTGTGGCCCTCGTGCTGGGACTGCACAGCACATGCCTGGCACAGCCTGCCTTCTGGACCAGAGCTCTGGGTGAAAAGAAGAGGGTTTTATCAAAGCTACTGAAGCACCTGGTTTACAAACTCCCCTTGCAGAACACACCAGGCAGCTTCATTTCCTTGCAATATTTCTTGTGCCTGCCTGACTCGGTAAATGCACAAGTACAGACAGGAGGGGTTTTGGGATGTTTCTCCCTGTTTTAACTGCAGTTCCTCTGGTTGTTCCATAAACACTGTGGCTGTACAACCTGCATGGGCTCTGCTAATGTGCATGTGCCATGCAACGTGGAGGATGCAATAACAAATGCAAGCTGATACAAGTGCCAAACTTGGTTTCCTCTGTGTATAACAATAATTCAGCTGTTCTACTAAAATACAGAGATGCTTAAAATTCACTGTGTTCCAAAAAGAGTAGGTTTTTTTTTTTTAAACAAATGCTATTGAAAACACTGTAAATTGTTACTTTTTTTTCCTTAATACTTTTCTGCAGGTTTGTGTTACTCTTCACAGCTGCCTTGAATATCACTCCATGTGATGGATATGCACACTCTGCTCTTTATTAGAGCACTGGTGCCATGCAAGTATATAATAAGTGGCAGCTGACAGCAGGTTTTAGTATTTAAAGTTATAACTAGTTAGATGAAGTGCAGTTCGTTTGCATTACTTGATCTGCAGTGTCCTGGGATGTGTGGCTGTGCCTGGGGACACAGACAGACTGAGGATTGTGACTAAGGTCTGCTTTCAAAGGAGCTACATTTAATGTAGGGTATGGATCCCTCCTGCCTCTAATTGAGCATTGAGGGTTTGGGGGTTGTGTTCTCTGAGCTCTCTGGAGCGCTTAAACAGCTACTTCAGGTGGGTGGGAGGGGTGTTAATGACATCCGTGTTTGTAGGAGCTGCTATTTCCATCTTCACTCGGAGTGTTTCCTTTTCCCGTTCAGGAACAAGTGCAGGTCTGCGTTCTGCTCGTCACTGCTGCAGCCTTTTGACATTTGCCATTTTCTGTTGCTCTTCCTTATTTTTCCTTGGAGCTGGGAGCTGTGTGTGTAGGTTCTGTGTTTCCGTGGCACACCATTTGTGAAGGGGAAGCACGGAGATCTGTCTGATCCCTTGGCATGGGGAAGGTGACCCAGTAAAAGCTGGAGGCAGTGAGATCTGGGGGAAGCTCCACTTGTTTTCTGTAGGGGTCACATCCACCTGCTCTGAAGTTTATTGCTAAGTTTATTGCACCTGCTCTGTGGGGTTTTTTCCTGTGAAATTCCTTGCTGTAGGAAGGATTGCAGCCAGGCTTTAAGGTGACATCTCTGCTCAGCCATGCCCAGCGTGACTCTGCAGCTCGACTGCTGTTGTACTCCAGCAATCAATTCTCTCAAAATCTTCATTAACAGGTAATCTAAAAACATAGACTAAAGCCATGCCAAGTGACCAACTTGATGAACACCTGCTGAAAAGGATTAAAGGTAATAGCATCAAACTATGAACTGCTACCAACAGGTGATTATGCTGTAAATTTGTTGGTCATACAAGATCTTAGATATTTTTTTAGATAGCTTATTTTAGGTAGCTCCTTCTTAGTTATAAAAACGTTTGAAATACATAATGGATTTGTTTAGAATAATATTTGAAGGTTATTTGAAACAATCTATTGAAATGTATTGAAAAGTGAGCTGTAAGATTGGAGCTTTTCAATGGCAAAGGGTAGATCTTGTTGCCCGGTGCTTTTGCAGGGTTTGCTGTGAGCAGAGAACACCTGGTAGGGCCCATCAGTACCTGCAGCTGCTCAGTGCCACTGCCTATCTGTGCCCTTGAATTTGCATAATGAAACGAGGCTGTTCTGAGCCCTGGTAAGAGCTGATGGATCTCATTACAGTAATAGAATAGAAAGAAGCATCCCTGATGTATTTTATTTTATTAATAAAACAGGAAAATGCAATTTTTTTTTTAAACACTGGGTGCTTTTGAATCATCACCTGATGCCCTTGATTTCTCTTTTTTTATTTTGCCTTTCCTCCTTTTCAGTTAATGGTGAAATACCCTGGTTTTTGTCAAGGGCAAGTTTCTTTCACCTGTGGGTGCAGCCCCAGTGGGAGCCTGACAGACCCCCTGTCCCAGGCTGTGCAATGGGCTGTTTCAGCAGTGCAGTGTCTGCGCATTCTCTGGCTGTGCTGCCGCCTCTGCCAACTTCAGAACAGGTTAAAAAACAAACCAAATTTTGCACCTGATGAAAGCAAGAGGCATTTTGGAAAGTCTGAATTTCAGTCTGCAATAGTCAGTGCTTTGAAAACCTGATCCCTGGCTGGGCTCGCAGTTCACTCCTGGACGATCTCACATGCTAAAGCTTCAGGTTTTATTAATCTGCTTTATCAAGTTACACATGACAGCAGGAAAGCATTATCATCCTTGTCACTTGGTTCGCTGTTGTTAACTTTTAAAAAGCAAAGTCTGCTTATTTATTAGAGTGTGCAAACCAGGGGTATTTGCCAAGGCGGTCAAGTTGCACAGAGCTGACATTCTGTAAAGCTCTTGTGAAAGTTTCTTTCTGAAGGGAAGCCAAGGAGTGCCCTCTTAAGAAATACTTTCAGACTCTTTCAGAACTGGTCTTAAACTAGTGCAAAGGACTCTTCTGGATTGCTGAGAGTACACAGGGTCTGTTCGAGCTTTTGTTTGCTCCGGGAAACAGCTGCTAACTCACTTTTAAGCTTTTTTTTTTTTTTTTTCTCCCTGACTTCCAAAACCTAAATAAGTAAAAAAAAATTGGGTCTTGTAATTGAAAAATTTTTGTANTTTCTGAAGGGAAGCCAAGGAGTGCCCTCTTAAGAAATACTTTCAGACTCTTTCAGAACTGGTCTTAAACTAGTGCAAAGGACTCTTCTGGATTGGTGAGAGTACACAGGGTCTGTTCGAGCTTTTGTTTGCTCCGGGAAACAGCTGCTAACTCCCTTTTAAGCTTTTTTTTTTTTTTTTCTCCCTGACTTCCAAAACCTAAATAAGTAAATAAAAATTGCGTCTTGTAATTGAAACATTTTTGTATTTGAGGGTCTGAGACTGCATTTTGCAACACGGTGAGTGTTCTGTTGTCTCTCAGTTCGGTGGCTGTAAACAGCGATCTGTGTCCTGGGGGACTCCTGGAAGGTGCTTCGCAGGGAGGAGAGGGATCAGTGAAACAAGATTCTCCTTATATTGCAGGTGCCTGGCTGTGAGGGTGGCAGCAGGGGGCTGGCTGTGAGGATGGCAGCAGGGGGCTGGCTGTGAGGATGGCAGCAGGGGGCTGGCTGTGGCACAGCTCGTGTGGCTGCCCTGGGGCTTTGGGAGCAGCCGCAGATGGGAAGGGCTGGCCGAGCAGGGACCCCACAGCCCTGGCACAGCAGCAGTTCCTGGGCATTCCCAGTGCCCGGTGCTGCCTCTGCCTCAGGTGTTCTGTCTTTGCTCTTACTGACAGGATTTTGCTTTTGCTCTCCCCCCAGATTCCCTTCTGAGTGCATGCTGGTCCCTGGGGTCACAACCCCTGTGGCCACACAGAGCTGCTCCCTGGGGCCTTTTGCACATCTCTGCGCCCCGTAACTGCACGGGGGGTGGGGACAGTGCTCAGCACACAGTGAAACCACCTTGCATGGAGCTTGTCACGCTGATGCCAGCAGGTCTGAGGTCACCTGAGCACCTGTAAGCAAACCTGCAGGCAGGGCAGGTGTAGCCCAGTCCTCTGTGTGTGTGTGTCACTGTGGCTGGAATTCTGCCACCTTTCCGGGGGAAAAAGCCCCTATTCCCAGCTACCTCATTTTTTTTTCTTTGCACTTTGTCAAATCTTTTGTTTTGTTTTAAATTGCATTTTGTCCTTCAATAAGGAAAACTAAAAGCAGACAAGAAGCAGGACAGAATGATGCCATTGCCCAAGGACAGTTTACTTTAATTTCATTTTAAATTAATGTTTCTGTACAAAAAGACCAAGGTTGACCTGCAGCTGCTGTAAAAAGTAAATAAAAATTTATATTACTTGAAAGTAACTATTATACTTGGAAATGAGAGTAGCAACTGAAAGACTGTCCTGATGATTTCGAAATAGGAAAAAATCTGTTTTAAAAATGGAAGTCTCTGCTCTCTAAAGGACAGATCAGATCGTTTTCTCTCTGCCTCTACTCTGCACTGTCTTGCCTGTGATCCATTATCTCAGTAGAGAGATTCACTGATTTTTCTGTAATGTCTAATTGGCTGTTTTTCTGTGGAGTTCCCCATTTACTCACCTGCAGAGGAAAAACTGTCCAAAATCAATACCCACCTTCCATACCTGAACTTACCTAATTGCCCATTTCTTTGGGATCTTTGAGTATGTGGGGTTTTACTTAGCTTGAAGAAGTGTATTTTCTTCTGCTTCTAAAGGTGCTATTTTGACATAGTTTTGAATTCCTTACACTGTGCTTGACTTCTTAAAGTACTGATATAAGCTGATAACCAGCTCCCGTTTATTCTCTGGGGTTTTTCTTTGAATGTTCAGTCTGGTTTTTAAAAAACATCCCTTTTCATAAAGATAGCTCCCAAACTGTCAGAGGCCTTAATAATACAAAATGTAATAGGGAAATGCTGCCTTTTTCCTTTCTCTGTAAAGGCAAAACCAAGAAATGCTTCACGGGGAACATTTTTCCTCTAAAATTCTAAAGAGCAGCTCATACTGACTTTGAATTCAATGTAGCCAACATTCTACTGGCCATGCACGAATAGTAGGGACAAAACAAGGAGCTATTCATGCCTCTGCAGACTGTACCAATTAGCTGCTAATTCCAGAGCCTTCCATTGGCATCATGGTGGCTATTCTGTAAATATTAATGTTCCCGGGCTCGGTCCCAGGGCCTGGCTCTGTGTCTGCGATACGCTGGCCAAGGGTGGCTGTTGGAGCACGGGGATGTTGGGCCGGGTGTGGGGTTTGATTCAGACCTCACCTGCTCAGGGTTTGGGTGCCACCGGGGGGTCAGGAGGTGGCAGGAGAGAAGCTCCCAAGTGCTGCCACTGCAGTGACATCAGCTTAGTTGGTCTGAGGCTCTTGCAGACACAAGCCATAGAGTAGAGAGCCGAATTTTAGTCCTGTGTAGGAACTTTTTTGTTCTCCTTACTGTGCTGTCTTTCATTTTTATTTGATCTGTAGCATCAGTTCGGCTTAGGGATTTGGTAACTGCTACAAGTTTTTCATTCTATGGAGGACGTAAGTCCTACTCTTGCCCTGTCTGAGCAGCAGAAAGGGTCGAGGGTTGATGTTTGAGGCTGTCCCATCTCCAGACAGCAGGTTATTGCCTTCTTGTAGGCTTTGCAGTCCCAGTGCTGTAGCATTTCTCAGTCTTGTTAATGTGAGAGCCCTTTAGCCTTTGGAGAAGAGTCCAGAGACTGCCTTGTCC
Organism: Grallaria varia; assembly: GCA_013396735.1. Lineage (NCBI taxonomy): Eukaryota > Metazoa > Chordata > Aves > Passeriformes > Formicariidae > Grallaria > Grallaria varia. Next base: position 1,645,395 of record VWZG01005531.1, on the reverse strand, counting down.
TCCTCTTCCTTCACATGTTGGGTGCTGCTCTCTGGACCATCCGAACTCATCTGGGCTGTCCAGGAGCCACGGGCTGGTGGCCTCCTGAGGAGTACCTGTGTCATCTGCAGTACTATCTGAAAAACAGCTGGTAAATGAGGGACCAGGGAGAACCCAACTGAGCTTGCAAATCCTTGATTCCCTCATTTTAGGGAAGGCTAAAGAGCAACTTTGTTCATTGCCAGGCCTGTGCAGAGTCTGAGCTTTGCAGCCGTGCTCTGGCAGCACAGGTAAGGATGAGACCCCCTGTCCCTTACGTAGGGGTAAAATGTAAAGATATATGGGCTGAGTGCTGTAGGAGATCCAATATTTTGCATTGCTTGTATTTAAGTCTGAAAATGTTGGGGTCTCTGGAACTGTCTGCAGGCTGGAACTGCTGGTATTGGCCTGAATAACTTGGGGAGCTCCCACCTGCCTGGTTTTCCCCTCCACTTTTTTTTCCTGAGAAACCAGAGGTGTGGAACTGGATCCCAGTTTGTATGGTCGCTGCTTCGCAATCTGAAGTGGAGCCTGACAAGCTGACATTCTTCTAATTTTGCTTTCAAAGGGGAAAAGCATCCTTGTTAGATGCTTTACCTTCAGAGTTTTCCCTCTGTAAACCATGTTTGAGTACCATGAATCTTGTAGGATTGGGCTAAAGAATATAAATACATATTATCTGAATGATGACTAAAGAAGTTAGTCTGACCCTGTAAAGTACAAATCCTTTATCTTAGCATAAGAGAATGAAATAACTGCATTGAATAATCCAATTATGATACCTGTATTCCATGAACCAAGTAACAGGGGGGTGTTGCAATGTGATGTGATGTTGCTGCCACTCTCAGAGGTTCATCATTCTGTCAAATCTGATATTGATAATTACCAGGATATTGTCAGAATATATTGACACTTTTCCTATGAAAATACATCAGTGTGGTGTGGTAAAAACACTCACCTGGTCTTGTTTGCTGTTGCTGGCGTGCAGCTTGACAGCAAGGTTTATTCCCACCGTCGGGCTGTCATGCTCCGACTGCCGTGTTACAGATGTGTTTACTCTTACAGGCTTTTTGTGTGTGTACGTGTTCTGTGGGTCTTCCTGTGCTTTGTGTGGGAATGAAGGTTTTGCTTTTATTTATGTGTCCACCCCAAAGTCTTCATGTGTTGCTTTAGAAATTAATTGATGAATCACTTGGGGCCAGGGTTTGGAATGTTCTGATCTGAGTGGTAGAGTTACTTCTGTTAAAAACAGGTTAAAATAAGACGTAAATGCTCTTTGGCCTCAATCAAACTATGCAATATAGCACACCAGAGAGCTGAATTCCTTGTGATACAGAAGATGTGCAGCTCCTGTGTCCTTCCAGATCCAGTCCTTGGTCCAAGGTTAGGAGAACTTGTACTCAATGGCGCCCAACAATCTTGTGTCCAAACCCATCTAGTTCACTGGTTTCCTCCTGCCCCCTCACCTCGCCCAGCACTTTGTCTGGGTCAGTTTGTTGGGTGTTTGACCTGCAGTGATGTGCTGTCCAAGTGTGTCCCTCCTGTTGTCTTGTGTTGTCCATTGGAGCTCCTCCTGTGAACCCTCCAGTGCAGCTTTACCCGCCGGGGTGAGTTGGGGCCACTCCTCAACACTTGCCTGTCTCAGCTCTAGAGCACGTCGGGCATTTGGGGTTTGCTGTGCCCCTCTGGGTTGGTGTTGTCTTGTTTTTATGTTCCTGTGTCATTGTGGGTCTGGTCCTTTCAGCAAAGAATCCCTGTGACGTTTCAAATCCAGCCCAGCTACACTTTCACTTCCACCACTTCTGTGTGTGTGGCTTTGATTTTGCTGCTTCCGTAGCAATTCAGGGATAAATGCCCATGTGGTCAGGACTGCTGGGAAACGTTCTTTGTTCTCCCGTTGCTTTGTTTTTCCAGTGAAATTTGTTCCTTGTGTTCCTCTTCTCCTCCCTGTTCAGTGCTAGTAAAATGGGTTCACTGTTTTCCCTGGTCCTTTGTCCCCTGAGGAGTTCTCATCTGGCAGGTGATGGAGTATTCTCACCTTCACACCATTCTTCACCTGCTTACCCCACCCTGCACCTCATCCTGCTCCTCCCTCCTAACTCCCTTTACTATTTTGCCTTTCTTTAATTCGGATTAACCTCGATTTCTTTTTCTCATTCCAAAAAGGGAGTTTGGTGCATAACCTGGGAGACAAACAGAAGAGCTCCCTGCAGATGTCTGTGTGTCCATCTCCTCCCCGGCACACGCAGTAGGAGGGGTTCAGCCTATTCCATTCCCATCCCCAGGTTTTCCCTATGCTGGGCAGAACACAGGCTGAAGCCATTTCTTATTTCTTTTAGTAACTGAAAATATGTGGAGATTTTCCTCTTTGGGAATAGCTGCTGCAGATGAGCAGCTGGCAGGAGAGAGGGTTGCTATGCTTCCATATCCAGTATTTTTAATTGAGGAACAAATAATTTATTTTGGGGAAAAATGTAAATTTTTTTGTATTTGTATGTCAAAGTGGCCTTTATAGGAAAAGCACATAAAATATTTAGATTAAAATTGCTTAGTTGTGTAATTTTAGTGGGGATTTTTGTATTGACAGGGTTTCTATGCATTTTTCAAAATATACTTGCTGTTTTGTGTTAGAATTATTGGAAATCTTTTTAAAAACATGTATTAACACATTTTCCGTGGTTGATCCCTTTGCTATCATTCCTTTTGACTACTACAGAGATTTTAATTAACCCTGTAAATTAATTTTCCCCCACAAATATTTGCAATATAATGAGTTATAGCACACGTATGTAGCTTTAAGGGGACAAGCCTAGTAGTGCAGCTTAATTATGGAGAGATCTGCTCGGAGAAGGGCAGAAAGTGGGGTTTCAATTGCACTTAAAATACTAAATTAGGAAATTGTGTTTTTGCTGTACCTCACTAGGATTTTATTGAACTGTTTCCATCCTGTATTGTTTACACTTGAGCATTATTTACTAAGTACTATTTGTACAGTTTGCAGTTCTTCATTCTGTTGGGATTATGTGAACGTTAACAGGTATGGAAAAGTTTTGGAGTGTGTGGTACCCTCGTGGGTTTGATGTGAATTTGGGGAGGGAGGAAAGTTAGAACCATTAGTGTATTTTTCCATTGAATTATGTACAAGTTTTCACATTAGCTGAGACTAAATAACCGAACTTACAACTGACTTGTAAGTAAAATCAGTGGTTTGGGGGTGGAGGGAAGTGAAGGGGTTGCAGAACTCCAGGCAAAAATACCCTTTAGCTGCGCTGTGGTGTGGCTGCCCTGACTGCAGAGCACCACCCGAGGGGATCCATCAGCCCCTGCTCTCATTGCTCTGGTTTTGCTTTCTCTTCTCGAGGTGTTTCTGTGAGGCTTGCCAAGCAGAATCTTCCCGGGAATGTCTGTCAACTGACACTTCAGGTTTACCATTTTATGCTTGTATTTTTAGCTTTTTTTTTCATAGGAGACCCCACATTGCTCACAGGTTAGTGCAAGTGCAAGCTTTCAGGTGTAGCACTGTGTAGAAAACTGCAATTCTAATGGCACTTTGACCCGTTGCTGGAACACTGGGCTTTGCAATTGAACAAACTCCCAACAACTGAAAACACTCTGTGTCTACATTAGGTGTCTTGAAGGTGAAGCAGAAGGCAGTTCCTCCAGTTGTACCCACAGATAATTTGGTATTGATTTTTGTTTTAAATAGTTTTATGATCTGTTTTTAGCAAAACACACATTTTCTTGGTTTACTTTAGTTGCCATAAATTGCCCAGTGCAGAGTCTGGTCCACCTCCATCCTTTTTTTTTCATGGAGTAGTCGCACAAAAAATGGGAATGGCAAAGCAGGAAAGCTGTTGGGTTACTCCCCAGTAACCTCTCTTGTGGAATTGCTTTGTGGCTGACACTGTATGAAAAGGGACACAGGAATTTTCCTGGATTCAGGAGCACTCGCTTTGTTTACGTGTTCAGTTGGGTGACTAAAGGGAGGTTCCCTTTTTAAAGTATTTGACTTGTGCTTTGAGGACTTAGTTGCCACTGTGCAAATTGTGCTGTAATATTGTACCAAGGATCAGTGAAAGTGTTTTATCTTTTTTAATGTTGTTTGTATTTGATTGGGTTTTATAAATGTAAGAAAACAGAGTGTTGTATTTTGATCTGAAATTTGCGTATGGTAAAAGTAACTTTGCTTTATGTATTGGAGGTTTGCTCAGAACTTGAATAATTTTATAGAAGGGTACAGACCAAAATTAATTGTCTTAAAGGTGTTTAATAAATTAACCAAATAAAACATTGATTGTTTGAAAACTTGTTAACTGCTCCATCTGCTTTTTCTTTCTATTTTTAAAAGGAAGAAGGTAGTTCAAGATTTTCTCTCAAGGTCTTAGGAAAAGTGAAGAGGAAAAAAAAAAGAGCAGCAGATTTTATAAATATCATCTCCCATGAGTTATCTGTTTTATTATTAAACATTCCTACATGCCAGGAGTTTAATCAAAGGGGAAAACCCAAAGGAAATAAATGAGGAGGAAGGGCTAAGGAAATGAGCAGTCCCTCTCTGCTCTGTCCAGGCAGTGAGTGCTGGGCTGTGGATGCTGGTGGTGGCCACTCTGGGAGAGATGGGAGTGGGAAGGATCTTTGGCTCACCTGGAAAAGCTCTCGTGGTTGTCTCAAGGTCTCTGTTCTCCCCAGCAGTCACCTTCACTCGTCCCCTTCACAAAGGCTGCTCTTCCATGTGACCTTTCAAAGCAGAGGAGAAAAACGTGTAGGGTGTAACTGCTCCAAAGGGCGGGCACAAACAGCTCCTTCCAGGGCTGCCTGATGATGCCCCAACCCTCGGATGCTCCACAGTGTCCAGATTTAACCTCTGCAAGATGAGAGACTTGCACGTTTTTAAGCTGCAAGCAGCTGCCACTCCAACTGAGCAAAGTTCTTCCTTTGTGGCTGCTCCCTCCTCTGACGTGCCAGCCTTGCCTCTGCTGGGGCTGCCTCCGCAGGGATCAAGGAGCTGGAACAGGGGTTTGATCTTCAGGAAAGTACCCTGAGCTCTGTCTACCTTTTCTTAAACAAAAGCACATTGAGGCAAGGCCAAATGTGAGGTAGGAGTCAAGGAAAACCTGAGGTTTGGGCAAGGGCAGTGAAGGGGGAAGGCAACAGCACAGCTTCAAAAATAAACCAGGTGTTGTAAACACACATTCTAAAAGAGATGGTGGGTACTAGGAGAGAAAAACGAGTATTTGCTCCATAAACCCCTTTTCTTGCTTTGTTCCCAGCCGTACCAAGGTTCTGAACTGCCAGGCAGGTTGGTGCAGGGAGCCCGAGGCCTCCAGTGTAAACACGGCCCGATGATAGGGAATGTCGTGTTGATTTACCCTTGTTGCGGGTGTTCCCATGGTTATGGCTGCGTCGATGGGCTCTGCCATATCTCCCCTGTCTTACTGACTCTGGGAAACAAAGGAGAGGGAACTTGGATTTATCTTTATACCACAGCCTGGGTTCCTAACAGAAAGGGAAGAGGGTTGCTGCCTGTTTTCCTTTAACATTTATGCACAGAGGAGATAAAACTTTTTAAATTTCCATTTCTGCCTGTTTTTTACCCCCTTGATTTTTTTTTTCCTAAAGTATCTCTAGAAAAATCCAGAAATGATTCCTCTTAAACAGGATTTTCAGCTGAGGCTCTCGATGCCTAGGAGCGAGGCCTCCCTGTGCCTCCTTAACTGCAAGGTACTTGCCAAGAAGGCAAATTTGAGCTTACAGGACCAGACTTGTGACTCTGGTGATGTCTGTGCCACAGGGAGTCACAGCCTGAGCAAGGAGTGTCCCACAGCTGTCTGCTGGCAGGAATGTGCTGGGAGAGGCATGCAGTTGGCAAAAGCTCTCTGCAGGCTGGAGCTGCTGTGGAGGCACCTGGGGGTGGGAGCAGCCCCAGCTTTGCCGAGCCAGGCTCTTCCCAGGGCTGGTGCCTCCTTGGTAAGAGGTGGCAGCTGTGCCCTTTGCACAGCCCAAGTCCTGGTGCCACATTTCAACAGGCTGAATTTTCCAGGTGAAGAAGAGAGAGAAGGTGACGTGGGAAGGACGAGAAGCTTTGCAGAGCAGGTAACTGGCTCCCGGCCTCCAGAATCTCAAATCAAGCCTTGCTGTTCACTAAGCTCTGTGTTACTAAGTCAGCCCTTTGCACAATGATCTCACTGGAAACAGTAGATTCACTGAAGGATAAATTGCTGTTCAGAATTCAATACATCCCATTGCTTTTTGTCTGGAAGCAGTTGTAAAGTCAGAGACAAAAATCAATGAGGAGTCTGTGGGGTCTTGAGGAAGGTGCAAGTCCTTTGAGCTGAGTGTTGCTGCCACTCTCCAGGTTTTGCTGCTCCAGGTGAAGCCAACGGCAGCAGGATCAGGGCTGTGGCTTTTGCTTTTTCTCCAGTGCATTTGGACACGCACGGGCCAAGCTCTGTCACGTGTGGCCTCTGAGGAATCGTGAACCCCAACACTGTGGGCTGGGCTGAAGGAGTTGGCTAATGGAGAATTTACGGTAAGAGCAAAATGTATTTTTAACCACCAGGATATGCTTATCGTCAGGAAAGGGCAAGCAGCACTCCTATCTCTCCAGGGAAGGGGAAGTGTTGAGTGTGACTTTATTTTTTTCCAACTCCTTTTCAAACTCTGAAAGGTTGTTATTTTTTCTTGCTGAGACATGTCATTGGATTAAATCAGGGAGTTACACAGACATCAATCCTGGGTCACAGGTGAAAAATATTAAATGCCAGGCATGCAGTGTTTTTCCATTGCATGTGATGTACGTTCAGGAAAGGCCTTTGGAAAGAGTGCTATGAAACGAGTCTGTTTTGCTTTTTAAAACACACCAAGAGCCTGTCCAGAAGCTTTTAAGTTTTCAGGAGAACTTTGATGTTTTCTGCGTTGAAGAGGAAAGCAGATTCCCCTCGTGGTATCCCACCCTGCTGCCTCTGGAACAAGCAGCACATCAGGTGCCTGTGACCATGGGCTGCTTTTTGGCTTGGGGGTACTTTTCTCAGAAGGGGCCTGGATACGTCCCCATGTTTGTCACTGTACCTGTTTCAGCTCTGCCACACAGGGAGAGCGCCCAGGGACACCCGCCCTGGGCTCCTGGAGCAAGTCCAGGGTTCACCTTGCTGGCAGCAGCGGGGCCCTGACATTTTCCACAGCCTGTGCTGTTCTCCCATTCCTTAATCCTGCTCCGGGACTAGAAAAGCCTTTCAATGAGAGGTGGTGATTTGCTCACAGGACACAGTAAGGATGACTTTGAGGCCACCTAGGCAGGAGGGGTTTGGCTGATCCCTAAGTACCTGCTTGCCTGTTTCAGTCAGTGGTTGGAGTCACAGAGGAAAGAAACGCTTTGAAGTGCAAAAAGCTGCCTGGCCAAAGAGACAGGCTGAGGGTGTTGCCCCCCTGCCTGCTGCCATTCCCAGGTGCACTGCCCACCTCCTGGAACCCGTCCTGCCTGTCCTCCCACTGGCTCCCCATCAGCTGCCAGGCCTCCCTCTGCCCTTCTCCAGCTCCCTCCTGCCCCCCCTCGGGTTTAAAAGCTGTGGCCCCTACGCTGAAACAGTCACACAGTGCTGGGGTCTCTGTGCCATCAGGGACCGGGTCCAGTTTTCCTTGGGTTTTCCTTCCACGCAGGATNTCGCTCCAGCCTGGGCAGAGGGAGATGCTCCCCCTGAACGTCTCCCTGGGAAGGGCCTGTCTGTGCCCATCAGCTGCCCCTGGAGCTGAGGGCAATGCTCTGCTCTGGGAAGGGCTCGGACACTGGCTGGGGCGATTCTTTGCTTCTTGCTATCAGTGCCTCAGCAAGTTTCGCTGATTTGCAATTAAATCTTCTTTCATGTTGGTTTTAATTGCCTTCTCAGTTCCCCATACTACAGGGTAATGCTGAAGAATCCATTTTCAGCCTTTCAATTCATTTCCTCCTCATTTCAGCTGTGTCTGTGCTTTTCTCCTTGCTGTTCTAGTGTGAAATATTCAGGGAGAAATGTGAAATTCCCTCATCTGAAAGTCACGTACCACATCTTAGAGCTTGCCATGAGGCACGGGAATGTTCCTGGCTCTACCTGCTTTGAAGAGCAAACAAAGGAAAGCTGCAAGCACCACAGTGTCTGGTCTTGGCAGATGCTTTGGAGACCGGCCCATTTTCATGGAAATTAGGTTGTTGCTATTAGTTTGGTTTTTTTGTCAGGACCTGAGCAATTCCTCAATCGCTTTTCCATTTTCATAAAGCAGTGTGTGAATCACATACACGTAAAATGAAGGAATTAGGAAATGCTGCTTCCCTTTGATGTGCAGTAATCTGGCCTTCTCATTTTCAACTGCTCACTGGAATTTTCCATCTTTCTATGAATATTTCAATGAAAGGTAGCAAAGAAACCCCCCACTACCTTGTACTTGTTTAAAGACGGTTGTGCAAGCTAAAATGAAAACAAAACTGGTTTGCAGCTGAAGGATTGTGTAACCTGCATGTTAAGAAATGAGAGAAGGAAAAGAGTGAGGAAGAACATTCAGAGACAAACCCTTCAGGTGTGGGGCAGTGGGGAAGGTTAAACAGTCCCTGCTCAGAGAGATGTGCTGGACTCACTGCTTGGTACAGGACTAACATTATGCCATCATGTATTTTCCTGTGCTGTGTTCCCTTTTGGTGGCTTTAAACACAGGGATGTTTCATTTGTCTCCATTTGGAAACGTAGCATGAGCATCAAAACAAAGTGCATCATGACTCTGTCCAATGTTTACAGCTTGTCCCAATTTTTTTCTTCATGCTGAATGGTATTTTATATCCTTGAGATATTACTCTGGTGGTTGTCGTAACCTAATATCTAACAATTTCCTGCTACCTGCTATTAAATGCTCCAGCTTTTTGGGCTTCTTTTTTTCCATAACCTAACCTGTTCCTTGGGACTGATGTAATTCAAGGGGCACCACCCTCAGACCCTGTTCTGAGATGACAGATGCTCCTTGGATTTGCTTTTCATTGTACAAACATGTTGTTATAAAGGTCCTAAAGATTAACTTTTTCTTGCCTAAAGAGATGCTGGGAATAATTTAGGGGTAGCAGAGCTGTGGCCTACTTTATCCTTGAGTTTGAAGAGGATTTCTTCATATCTGTAGAAGTGAATTTGATCTAGAAGTTTTTTCTGTTTCCATTCTCTTCCTGTCATTGGTGGTGTGGTAAGAGAACATCTTCCTACAGGATTCCCCTGGCACATTCAGTTCTGTGGATGTACTGCACATTGGTGATTAAGTAGAGAGATGTCCTCTCTTTCTTTATGACTGCATTTAACTACTGGCAAAAGACAGTTCTCTGAGTTGGAGAGCACTAGAATGATGTAGTTTACCAGAGGAGATGGCCATCATCACAGCCACGGCCATCTCTGTCCCTGTGCTGTTTTTAAAGAAGTCTGGAAGGAAGGAATGTTCCACAACACTTCTAGGGCTGAGCCAACACCCTGTTTCCAACATGTGAGGCCAGCGTTGCTCCTGGGGTTGACCCTGGGTTATGAGCAGCATTAAGATTGCAAAGTAAGGCCCCAATCCAACAAATACTGAGAGCTCTGCTGAGGCTTTGCTTTGCAAAATCTTTGGTCTGACATCCTGAGGCACCTGTCAGTGTAGCAGACTGCTAGACAGGGAAGTGTTGCTTAGACCTGGAATGGCACATGGCTGAAAGCAGAACAGATTGGGAAATCTGAAAATCCAGAGGACCAAGGGAGCGTGTTCTCAGCAGAGCTTCTCACAGAGTCTTCCACCACTCCCCCATGGTACCAAGTTTATTAAAGAGACCTGGTAAAAAACCTAGTTCTTGCCAGCCTGGGTGACTCCTATCACAGCTATGACAGGTTTATTCCAGTTGCAAGTCAAAACAAGTTTCTCCCCTCTCTTGAAGGTACACAGTTATCAAGATCATCCTTATTGCTGCACCTGTTACTATTGCCTGTAATCTTTGGGTATTTGCACTTTCCTGGCACAGTCCTGATTGGCAAAACAAAGCTTGCATGTGTGATAAGTTTAGCGTAAGAGACTCTTCTCATTAGCACTTGATGCCACGAATCAGAATGATGAAGTGATTTGTCCAAAGCACAAAGGAGATTTAGTGTTTCTGCACTGCAGTACTACTAAATCATGAATGTTACCAAAGTCACAAATATTACCTAAATATACTAAATACTAATCTTGTAATGTGATCCATTTCTATTTATTATTGGGGCCTCAAACCTTCATGAGTTATTTCTCCCTATTTAAAAAAAAGCTCCTAGAAATTTGAAATTATGGTAATTTAAATTTACTTCATGCCAAAAATGTGTTGTTTGGCACCAGAAAAGCATGTAAAATTTTATCTGCTTCTCTCAGCTAAATGTCCCTGCTTTGGCCAACTGGGGGTAACATACCTGCTGGTCTTCAGCGAGTGAGCTGCAGGTATGTGTCAGGAGAGACAATGCTGGTGAACAATTGCAAGGAACTAAGCAGTGAGGATGGAGAATTGGTCCCCAGTGGCCTCAGTTCTGGCCCTTGCCCTTTCTACCATCCGTGTGACTGGCAGGCCAGAGAGGGGCAGGTCTTTGAACATGCCAGAAAATCGTTCAAGATTATGCTCTGATCTCTTGAATTCAAAGCCAGTTCGCACCTTGGATGAGATGTTCCTGTCAGGGGAGAACAGAACTGGTCTGTGGCACTAATTCATGAGATGACCAAGAGCTTCCCACCCCTCCTGAACAGGGACTGTTCACATACCTACTGTAGCTCCAGATGATTTGGGAAGCAGAGCCATATCAACAGGGTGTAGACAAGGGAAAGGGGGAGGAAAGGCTGCCCACGCAGTTGGCTGATGCCATCAGGATCCAAAGGACTTTGCTTAGAGTTTCTGACATGCAGAAGAGTCTGCTGTCAGATGACTGAAAGTGAGACAAGCGTAATCTATTGCACTGCTCCTGCTCTGAAACTCTCCTGTAGCTGTAGGGGCAGACGGGTATCTCCTTTTGCCACAGGGCCCAGCAAGATGCAAAGAGATCTCGCCTTTAATGCTTCAGTGCACAGCAATGCTGCTGGAAGGAGGAAGTATGAACAAGATGAAACTGCTCCAGCACCTTTTGGCCTCCCTGCTCACTCTCTTTGCTTTTCAGGTCATCTTAATCCTCTTCTACCACTCAGCAGAAACAATATTCTCCAGGGAAATGAACCTGATGTGAATGCCCCTGAGCTGATGAGTGAGGAATGCCGAGTCCCTTCCCTTTCTAAACAAGCCTCTCCAGTAGATTCGCACATTCCAATTTGCTTGCACAAGGCTACTTGGTGACAAGTGGCACCACAACCTTCTCTGAGGCATCTCACCCAAAGCTTTATGCAAATGGCATGTAAACTTTCATCATGTGAGGTAAGTGCCCGAATGCCATTTTGTCCTAGCAGGGGTCCTCGGAGGCATGTGCCAAACCTGATGCATCCCCAAGGGGTAGAGAATTTAGGAGTGCTGGTGACACATGAAACTTTCTGGGCCCAAGCTTATACTCTGAAAGCCTTCCTGCTGCAGCACCCAGTCCTCCCATGTGGCACTGGGGCTGTTCTGCCACATCAGCACCATCATGGCTCTGTCCAGAAAGGAGCTGCAGCCCTCAGTGGGAAAGCTCCGTATGTGGCTGCTGTCTCAGGCCTCGCTCCCAAAGCAGGGGGTGGTGAGTTGCCTGGGTAGGCAGTGCAGGAGAGCCCCCCGTCCATTCTCTCTGGTGCTGGCAGGTGGTGCTGGCCCAGCCCCAGCCTGCACCTGAGAGCTATCACAGCCAGGGCCACAGCTTCCTGGGGGTGCCGTGCTGCTGCAAACACAATGGACTTGGTTATGTGCTATGGAACAAGCACAGCCCTCTGCTTGCACATGGTGCCAAATCCCACTTCCTCTGATGCTCTTTCAGTATTAGCAAGTCAGGTCATATGTCTGATGGGTGCAGGGACAGGGAAGTCTGATCAGAGCCTTTAGCTCTGTGTACGTCTGTCTGGGATCTGCTCTCTTCTTGTGGCTCCTCCTGGGCCCTATTCTAGTCTTTTCTTCCTTCCTTTCTTTTTTTCTTAATTCCTTAAAAGGGAGTTGTACCTACAAGTCACCATCAGTAAGCAGTGCCTAGGACTGACTCCATCTTTGCCTTCCCCAAGCTCATCTCTGTTTGTGTTCCCATGCTGGAGAAGGAGAGTGAAGTGTCACCCAGACCCATGACTTTTAGCAGTGAAGAGTGGTTTGTTGTGATTTATAGCCTGAGCCTTAAATAATAGGACATGGATCCACACTTCATTTGTTCCTAGTGGCTGATACTGAGAGATCTGCGCAAGCTACTTTTGTCTTGCCTTTTCATCCCAGCCTTGGTGTAGCCCTCATGTCACTCCAGGTAGTCATGCCAGCAGAGAAAGGCTGGGGGGCTTGAAGAGCTGGGGAAGATTGGCCTCTCCAGTTCCTGTTGCAGAGCCAGTAACTTCTGCAAAAGGTGAGGGAACAGGCAACGTCTACAGTCCCTGCTCAAAGCCAGGGTGTCAGGCCACAGGCAGAAGAAGGAAGTGGCGGTGTCAGGTATTGGGGACCTCTGCTCTGGTAGCACCAGAAAAGCCACAGGCTGTTCTCATTCACTACCCTGAGAGCAACTGGAACTGTCTCCACCACCTTTGTCTGCAATGGGTTTCCATGCCATGCATTCCAACCTTAGTTTGCTTTTTTTCAACCTCCTTGTGCAGGCAATCCCTAAGTGACCATGTCGCCCAAAATCACTTGCCCACTTCAATTTGGATAAGTATGTGCTTTCCCAGCTGGCTCATTGTTCTGCTGCTAAATATTGCTCAGATATCCCAGCCATGCCAAGCCCGATTTTTATCTGTGGATTCTGCAATACACACTGTGGAATGCAAATTATTCCAGTGTATTTGCTGGTCTGTGCGAGGAGGAGATCCCTGGAGCTTGAGCCTTCTGTTTCCCAGTGAGTCATTATTGTTATGTAGGTTGTATTGCCCCACCACTTTGAGATATGAAATGCTGGGGTTTTGCAGGCCACTTGTCTTTTGTAAAAGAACACCAGGTCACAAAATCTCTGTGTGTGTCTCACAGGAAACCAGCATTCCAGCGGTGATCACACTGTTACTTGTGCAAACCTTTCATCCAAAATCTCACCCAAAATCTATCTCTAGGCAAAGGCGGTGTCCCAGCAAGGCTTCAACAGTGCTCGAGTGCTTCGGGAAGGAACTCCGACTGCAGACAGCGACTGTTTGCATAGCACAGTCTAACAAAAGGCAGGCAGCTTTCTACAGGCTCTTTCCTCTCAGGTGAGTAGTGTAAACCTTTGCTTTCACTTAATAACCCCAACAGCCAAGAAGAGATCGGGAATCATTTGATAATTATAAGTTCATTTGATAGAGTGCATATAAATATCTGTGAATTTTACTAGCTCTTGAAGTTACGTTCCAGTAGCTCTGGTTATATGTCCTTTCTACTCTTCTGCTGAACAAAGGAGGCAACTTTATCAGCTGCCTGTGTGAGAGAGATTTTGTGGCTTCCTTATACGGAACAAAGCAAAAATAGGTTAAAAAACATTCCCCACACAGGGCTCCTTCCTTCCCAAACAGTCAGCTGTCTCTCTGCAGGCAGGCTGGGTGCATTGCCTGCTGTGCCAGGAAAGAATGATGATCCTCCTGCACCCACTGGCGCCGTGGGGAGGGCTGACCCAGAAGGGAGCTGTGAGAGGGCAGGGAGTGCTCAGTGAGAGGAGGCACTTCTGCCTTGTGAGCAAATTAAAACGTGTTTCATCACTGGATGGATCCAGGGCATCCCCACAAAGCTCAGCCCTGTGTGTGAAGTCTTGTGGATTAAATGAATGTCTGGATCCAGGGATCTGAATGTTTATGGCTGCCTCATCCTTGCTATGAGTTTACTCCTGAGCTAATACACACCCCCACGCTGAAGTCTAGGCCTATTTTGTCACAGGTTTGGGTTTTTGCAAGGAAACTTCTGGGTTTCACCTGTTTGCTTCATCCAACCTGCCCTGTGCAGAGCTGCTGCAGCAGAGAATGATGTGAACACTTGTCCCTGGGAGGGCACAAGGATGTGTGTGGTGCCACAGACAATGCACACAGGGGTTGTATTTGCCACTGAGAGTCCTGGGCACAGAGAGTGAGGGGTTCTGGAGATCCAAACCAAGCAGTTTAGGTGATTTCAGCAGAATGAGGGCCAGGATTTGACTTTAGGTACCTTTCCTTGCATTCACAACTAGTTTAAAAAATGCTGGCAATAAATAGCAAAATGTTGCTCACTTTAGCAAATGCAAGACCCGTCCTGAATACAGACTTCTATTTTCTCTATTTTTGTGCTCTATTTGACAGTGGTTTCTGACTGACTTCCAGCAAGGCAATAGTCAACCCCACTATTATTTGTCACCTCCTATGAGCTAAATATAATTTGGATTTTATTTACCTCATAGTATTTCTTTAGCAATCACCATGCTCTGATGTGAGTTTTTCCTGGAAAAAAGAGCTCCCCTCATTGCTATCTTTACGTAAAATAAATAAAATCTTTCTGTCTTCTTGCCACATTTAGATCTATATATATCCCTGGTACACAGAGGAGATATCAGCTTGGGAATTGGCACTCTGAGGAGAAATGAATGAATTTACAGTAAAGCCTGGTTATTGTTTTTAAAGACCTATTGAAAGGAGAAGACTGTTCTGAATTTTCCCTCATAATCTAATTTCAAGATGTTTAGCTCATAAAGGTCTGTCAGAACATGGGGCCTGGACTTTTATCTTTGCTCTCCAGTTGAAAACCTGGAGGACACTCTGGTTTTTCACTCCTGGCTGTGGTCACGAGGAGCAGCCGGAGCCAATACGGGGCAGGATCCTGTGGGCCACCGCCACAGATCCCCTGTCCAGAAGTGAAAAGGGCTGTTAATCCTGCCTTGTTTGCTTTGCACACCACACCCCTGCTTATTGCCTACAATCTAAATTACGGAGGCGGCCAAACTTGCTTCCTGTTCCAAACAATAGCCCTGGCTGACACATCCCCTGGTAATGCAGGGAGCAAAGTGCCAGGGAAGGGCAGTGGGTTGGATGGGTCCCCTTGCTGGGGCTGTGGGCACCGCTGGTCCCCACCGAAGGGGCACCACCTGCACCCCAGACAGGCTGCAGGAAAATGTAAGGGGCTGGGGAAAGATGTAGGGGCTGCTGACAGTGGGCTGTGGAAAGCAATATACTTTATGGAGGATGTTAATTAGGGGAAACACGTCTGGAAATATGGGGAAAACTTCCTGAAAAGAACAAGCGTGGACAGGATCGTCAAAGGCTTATGGTTTCAGTAGGAATTTCTATAGGGAAGCTAGTTTGTAAGTGTCCAGCTATCTCAAGGTCTAAGTCACTCCTTTCTCTACAAGAAAGATGTTATTTTGTTGCAGTAAAGGTTTTCATTAGGTAGTTTTTATTTGAAGGATTGTACGTGGGGATATAAATTCTAATTTCCTTTCTCATTTTGTTTTACCTTTCCTAGGAAATGTGTGCGACAATCAGCGCTGATGTTATTTGTGCTCAATAGCACTTATTGGGAAGGGTTGTGCTGTGTAGGAGTCCCTCTGCAAACAGAGGACATACAGAGAACGTGGCAGGTATTTCCCAGGAGCTCTGCTGGATCACGGCCAAAAGAGGATGGAGGCAACACCCCCAGCCCTTCCACAGTCAGACACCGCAGTGTTTGCAGTGTCTGGCTAACAGAGGGCAGGACAAGGGGGTGTGGGCACATTTGCTGTCCTATGAACACCTGGCTACCAGTGTCAACCCCTTCCGATTCTGGTCCATCCCGACGTGTCCAGTGACGGTGTCTGTGGTCTTGGGATGTGGAACAGCTTCCGAAATAGGACTCACCTTCCTCTTGTTGGAAAGGGAGCATGTCACAGTGTGTGACAGGGCCACTGCTGCTTGCTGGGTTCACCCCGTGGGTGCTGCTGTTTACGCTGCAGCCTAACCGGCTGAGAGGAGCACAGAAGGGGCTGTGAGTCAGGCCCACAATTGTTTAAGTGCAGGAAAACAGGCTGGGTGTACAAAGTGATTCGGGCACCGGAGCTGGAAAATCCGTCCGACCCCTTGTGCTGTTGGTTTGAGGAGGCTCGTGTTATGAAAGTGTTCCTGGGCCATTATTAAGGCTTATTTTTGAAGGGATGCTGGCATGTTGGGAAACTTCGCGTTCACTTCGATTTTAATGTTCTTTTGTTCTGCATTCTGACTCAGAATAATGCCTTTCCCTGTGAGCCGGAATTACAGCTGGAACAAGGTTACAGGTTCCAAATTAATCTGGTATGCTAGAGGTCTAGCTCACGGATAGCAGTAAGAAATAATTTTCCCTATCTCTGCCCACAGCTTCTCAGGGAATCCTGGGCATACCTTGTGAAGGCTCTCTCTCCCTGCTTTTATCGTTGCTTTGGGATCAGATGACATCTGGCTCCATCACTTTGTGAGCCTTTGGATCATTCACTGTTTCCATTTCTCTTCCAGTATGATCTATACAATCCTCCCCTGAGACGTTTCAATGTCTGGAATGAACTCCCCCATCTCCTCCAGAGAAGACTGAGGCAGAAAATTAACTGCTGGCAAATCTACCCCTTTTTCTCTCCTAACTATCCCTTACTGTCTCCTCCTTCCTTCCCTTGGTTTTAACTGAACACCTCATGAAACATCTGACTTCTTGGTTTTTCTAGGGGAAAATATTAAACAAAACCACATTGAGACACACAGACATACACACACAAGGCAGACAATGAATGCTCACAGACAACCAGCAGCACGCTCACAGAGGCAGGCTTATATACAGATACAATGACGTAAATCAACACCCAGAAGCATTTATTAAATTACCCAGATATATACACAGAGGGACAGGCAGATGGGTTAAGGCTGCATTTTTACTGGTGGATAAATGAAAACATCACTTTAATGCCCACAGGAGAGTATTTTGGAAAAGTGGTGGCAGCAGCAGCACCAGATATTAGAGGTGATAATATCTCTTTATTCACTCTTACAGACTAATTGGCTTGTCCTAGGAAAGGGCAACTACTGCTGCATAGCAAGTGCAAACCCATAAGCATTAATAATCAAAATCAGGGCAAAAGCAGGGTAGCAGTCACTCCCAAAATCATTCCCCGTTCCCAGGCAAGGAATGGTTCCTGGAACTGGCATCCCTAAACTCCCACTTTTGATTGCTCTGGGCAGCCCTGTCTTCCTTTTCTCTTGCTTAAAGATGAAAGCAAGCTGAATTCCCTGGGTACAGTCATGGGAAGAATTATTCCCGGAACCCAGACACACAGCTCTTAATGTATTAAATAGACTTTTTATGTGAATGCCCATCGTGCTCAGGATACGGAACATTAGGAAATATTGTAGTTCATTAACACCTGGTGCATGGTTACCCCCACACCCACTTAAGGCATCTTAGCCATAGATACACGTTAATTGAAACAACTGCATGAATTAAACTGGCCAAATGTCTGTCTTTTCTGGACCACACGCAGTTTTTCTCATTAAAAACTACTGCTAGGCTAACTGCAATCTCCTTAGATGACCCTGAACCATGGGATTCACTTGTATCTTTAACACGCTTCTAGCAAAGTATAAATTAAATAGTATGAGACCTCTGAACATGCTAACTCAGTCCCGTTACCCCTATTTACGCCTTCCTGCCCAGTGCCCCAGCACTGCTAACCTCACCCAACATTTTTTGTATTTCTTGTTTCACTGTTAGAATTTGGATGGTGTTTAGGACTGTAACAATCTTCTTTGCTCTTGACTTTGGGACAAACAAGAGGCCAAACCCTGTCTGCCTGCACTCACAAACCGGACCTGGGACACACAATGCCTTTATTCTCCTGCTGTTGATAATGATAACCCAGCCCCACTCCGTGCTGCTGCCCACGTTGCATCCACTCCCTTTCCTCCCTCCCATCACCTGTGTGGCTGTGGTAAACAAATGTAAATTGATATCTGCCTCGGTGCAATTTGCTGATGGAGTTAACCAACTCACAAGATGTTTTGCAGTAAGAGCTGTACCATCCCTAAGGCTCTCAAGGTCTTACTAAAGGCTCAAGAGCTGGTGCTGGATAGCTTGTGTTTTCCTATAATGTCTTGTTGTGTGTTTGTGTCTTAAAGCTTTCCATGGCATTAGTGAAGAGCATAATCCAAATGTACTCTTTTCAGCTTATCTTTTTCGTGTTCTGAAAAAATAGCCTTGTATACTGGAAGCCAAATTTATGGATCACAGAAAATGTCTCCATTTTGCCATATTGTGGTAGTTCAGAAACTCTGATTTTGATGGTCAGCTGCAGCCTTGGGCAGTATCGAAGCTATAGGCATGATTTTTTTCCTTTTTATGCCTTTTTTTTTTTTCTGGCTATGATGTGTCATGCATTTCTTCTAGGAAAATGGTACTGTTTGTCCATTACTGACCATCTGTTCTTTTCAGAGAATCCTCTGAATTTGTCATCTTCTTGCTCTGTTACACGTCAACTGGGGACTGCCCTAAGCGAATCACTGCCATTTCTCTATTTTCTGTTTCCACTTGGATTGTAAAGCCTCCAAGGATATTATACTCTCAAGAAATGACCTATACTCAGCTGATGGACAGGTAAAAATTACATGGTGTATAATTACCAAAGTGTTCCTTTAGTTGTATCTGTGAATCTATAAATCATGAAAGATAACCACATTAAATTGGTGCTCCTTTCTTAGACTTCTTAGGCTAGGGTCTGTGTTAGATGTATTTACAAGGTTCTTAGTACAACAAAACCTCCAGCACTGGATGATGTGCATTATCAGCAGATGGAAGTTTATACTTCACTTTATAATGCAGCTCATATTAAGGTATTGAAAGGACTGAGGACAAGTGGGAGAGTTTCAGTTGCCTTTTGTGTAACATTGTTTTGAAATGACTGTAACACAGGAATTTCATAATAAAAACACTAATTAAGGATGTTGTTTGATCTTCTCTTTCTATGGCACCTCTTCACCAGAGAACTTGTGGATACTAATTCTGCTAATACTTGATACTCTTTTCCATTCTGCTGTTTTTTTCCTACCCCTGGTCTTTCAAAAAAATAACCCAGGTCTTACAGCATTTCATTCACTTCTAATTTCACTTCCCCATTCTGCTGGTTCAGTGAGCAAAGATATACTTCCTTAATGTAGGGGCTACTTTTTTCTTTCTTGGTTGTTCTTCCTCTGTTTTGGGGAAACTTTGCCTTACTGTGACAAGCTCAGAGCTCTGCCTCATATCCCCTTTCCCTCTGACTTTTAATGCTTGGGTGTGTTACGGTGATGTTTTATCCTTGTTAAGAGCTAATAGAGCGTTTCAGATTGGGGAACACTCACAATCTGGAAGGACTGGTAGGATGTGACCTATTGATGAAATAGGAAATATTAGCTGGAGTTGGGAACAATAAAGTTGACAATGTAATGGAAATGGTGACTTTTCACTGCCTCCTGCCGAATGAGAGTTTTTTACCTACATCTTGATGGCAGTAAGCAGTAAAGGAAACAGAGACAGCAGCCTGATGAGAACTTTTCCTTTTCCAGGTTTTTTTCCATGGCTGGGCATGTGAGTGGCCCTGGAAGAAAGCAGATGCTCGTCGGGAAGAAGTTTACTGCTTAGGACTCCTGTCACTTAGAAGGGTGAATGTGGGGGATAGTGCAAATAATATATCTGGTTGGGTGCAGCAAAGCAGAGAAGAAATTTCAGGCTCTCTCCCCTCTTCTTTGTATCTTCTGCTATTTCCTTCCTATTGACTTGTTTATTTTAGTTGCCTATTAGTTTCCGTTTGTCCAATTCAGATTTAGACCTGAGATTACAAGAGTGGAGACTTCCTCTTTCCACTTAAATAAATCGCTTCACCACAGAAATTCTGTTAATGCTACTTCTGTTCTGAAACATTTCACCTACTTTGCTCCATCCTACTCTATCAGATCTGGGAAAAGTCAGATTGGAGTGCGGCTCAGATCAGCAGATGGCAGGCTCCTTCTAGCAATTGATACCACCACCTTCATCCTACATCCCCCTACATCAGAACATCTGACGATGACAGGCAGAAAAAAAAGTATTTCTGCATCACGCACTCAAGTGTGTGCATGTCAGTGAGGAATCAAAGATATATTTGTCCCTGGGGTCTGCACAGCTCACAGTTAGCCCTGTACCGTAATGTGCATCAGCCGGAAAACAAGAACCCAGCACCTGAGTAAAGCAGAGAAACAACAGAAATCTGAATGTCGGAGAATTACAAGTTCATACCAGAGTCTGATTGCCCACTTATTGCTCCACCTGTGAGTTGTCTTCTGAAAGTACTTTTAGGCTCAGAGGTGGGTGATAAGACATTTAGGGAAGAGAGATGCTTGCAATCCAATCTTTATTTTATGTGCCTGTGATCAATGGTGCCCTAATCCAGCCCTTCCTTCCCTCAGGGGAACTACTCCTTGCAGGGTGGGTTTCTTTAATCTAGTTAGTTTTTAAATGTCCATCACACCTTTTGGGAAACAATTTGGTTTTCCATAGTTTTATGACTTACTGAATCCTCTTAACGCCATCACTCTGATTAATTTAAACACACTTCAAAAGCAGGATTTTTAGCATTACTGATACCGCATCTCTTTTATGTTTTAGGTGTTTGCTTGAATGTGTTGTATTCCCCAGTTTCAGTAAAGAATGGTTTAAAAGTATTTTTTAACAATACAGCATTGATATGAAAATGAGCTGACTAGTGAGTCTGATAGCAGGAATTTGCTCTGAGTCAACAGTGGCAATTTGCAAGCATTGACTAATGAATTCCATAATCCAGGCAGCACCTCTGTGAATAAGAGAAGAAAGCTCCATTATCTCTAATATGCATCGAGGATTCAAACCTGAGAGGAACAGCTGCTGGGTAAGAGTCTAAATGGATATTGAAAACAAATTGGGAATTCCTGGTCCTTGCAGCTTTGCTTGGGAAAACCGTATTTCACATCTCTGAACAGATAACTCCCAGGAATGTGTTAAGCACACAAGGGCAGCAGGGTTTTTTTGTTACAGAAAGCACAAACGTGGTAGGCCCTTACAGCCCCTGACAAAATTTCAGTGACAGTAACAGGAGATTTATTTTTTTGTTCCTTCTTTGATTGACTGGAGAAAGAGTTTGCCAAGTCATGTGTTAATGTCATAACACTGTAAAATGAATCAGGGTTAATTAAATGAAGTAGTAAGCAGTTATAATTCCTCTTTCTTGTTTTCTCTTTTCAAATATACTACAAATGCTGCAAAGCCCCTTTGGGGACAGTGGTGAGAATATCCCCTGCTGAGGCATCTCATTGTCTATACCTGGCCCTTGCCACAGCTGCTCCTTTAGTCCCCTCATAGCTCCTCAGGTACCCACTTGCATGGATTTACTCCTAGACAAGGTGCCTTTAGGCAATTTTTTCCCCTGCACCTCAAGTGTTTTCTCATGGGTTTTCCAAGTCCCCCACTGCTATGAAACCAGTGTTAGTGGCACTGAGCACTATACACAAATTTCCATCTTCTTTTCCTTCATATTATCACATTAGTTTTGTTTTAACACATGATTATAGGTGGATGTTACTAAGCTGAAGAAGGTACACTGGAACAGTGCTTCTGTTTTGGCACCCAGGAATGACCTCTGCCGAACACCTGATTGAATTTAGCATGGACAGAAAGGAGACCAAATGCTGGGAATGCATAAAAAGTGGTGTTTTTTTTCCTTAGGAATGGAATTCCAGGTATTTGCAAATGATTGTGTTAATGGACTTTCTGGGTTTTACAGACATACAACGGAGCAGATGAATATTCTGAATAATACATGTCAGAACAGAATTGGTTTTGAAAAAGGGAAGAAAAAGTCTGTTGCTGACCCAGAAGTCTATCTGCCCTAAACTGCATGGCCAGTATAACCCAGGTTTCCAGGGTACAGTGTCTTTCAGGAAGTGATGCTTCTGTTTACAAAGCCTATTATGAAATGGTGCTGAATAATAAAAAGAGAACAAAATACAAAGAAGTGCAAATGAAAGAGCAGAGTTCAAAAGTAAGACAGAGCTTGGGAGTGAGCAGAGCTCAAGAGTAGGGTACAGGACTGGCAGGGGGGTCTGAATTGCCCTTCTGCCACTGAACTCTCTTCTGGAAAAAACATCTTTATCTCTGCTGCTTCCCTGCCAGACTCACTCCCATTTTGGTTCAACTGCACTGATATTTCTGCAGAGTAGAACAAGTCCCTCTTAGACTATCTCCTTCCCCTGTCAAATTTGACGTGTACTTAGAGACCCTGAATTGAGAGCTTCTACTCTGTAGTAGTATCAACAATGATAAATAAACTCTTCAATTTCCATTTCCAAAGCTCGTGTTTCTCTTCTAGAACAGAAATTAAGTATTTAATAGAAAACTTTGCAAATTCTTGAATTCTTCAAAACTGATAGCATGCCCAGAAGCACCTTGTGAGTAGCTAGAGGTATGTGCTTTTTATTATGAATTATTTGCTCAGTATTTATTATATAAATTAGTATGACTCACATTCACTATCAATTTCTGGTTGGATTTGCTCATAAAGATTAAATTTTTGGGGAGAAAAAGAAAACTTACAGCAATTTCCAAAAGCCACCTTGAAATACTGCCAAGCGTGTGTACCTGAGATGTCTATTGTGCTGGGTAGAGCCCGAAGAGGAAGACTGGAAGAAAAAAAAAAAGCCAGGATTGCAACTGATCCAACTTCTAATTGCTATAATAGATATGAGGAAGGGTGTTAGTTTTAATGTGCTCAGCCTTGGGTCACATACCAGCTATTTATTGCAGGTTGGATGCCTAACGTGTGTTCCAGCAGGCTGTGCAGCAGCAGCGTGTTTCAATTTCACTTGTCTAGACAGGGTTTTCAGTTGCCCTGTTCTGGCAGGCAATGTGAGATTTCATACCTTGATCTTATCGTGCGGTGCTGAGTTTTCTTCACAGAGAACACCTGCAGCCTGAGAACATGGATTCATCGGAGCTCCAAATACACAGCATCTCCGAGGATTTGGACCTCTGTCCTTGACAGGGGTTGCTGTGGGTGGCTTTTGCAATATCTCAGTGGATTTCAACACTTTGGAATGGTGGATTTCCAGGCTTGGATCCTTTCAGAAAACTCATGGGTTGACCACTGTAGACCAGCCTTGATTTTTTTGCTGCCTTCCGTGGAACACGAGTGGAAAACACCTCCTTTAATTTGACAGGAAATTCACTTCAGAACACCAAACTCTTAAATAACGTCCTCCCGTTGGTAAGCAGCTCTTAGAGATGACAACTACGGTAGATTTAAAGCAGATTTTTGGGCAGGTGGCAAGTTTGCACAAATTAGAATAGTCACACTGGCTGTATTTCCAGGTGAAGTGTTGGTGCAGGTGAGTGTATGTGAATAGTCCTGGTATGGACATGATTATCATTTTTATGAACACCGCCTCAGGTCAAACAAGAACAGGTCTCCCTTGTACCAGACACCCCGGGAACTCCTGGAAACAGACAGTTCCTGCAATGAAAAGATTCCATCTAAACAAAGCTGTCCTTCCCTAGTTTGGTTTGCAAGTATTTGTCATTTTTATTTTTATTGCAGGTATGAGTAGACCTAGCTTCACGTCAGGGTAAATGCCTGCGTCACTCACCCCTCACAGTTTATGGCGTACAAAGCTCTGTGGGAACCACCTGTACTGTTTAGTGCACAATGACCAGTCAGTTTGTTTAAGTTCAGGAGGTAAGTGATTACCGGGGCTACGAGATACTGACAATCTGAATCCCTATAAAATAGAATTTTGTCTTCCTCTTGGTTGTACTATTCATGTCATTAAATGAGTGGCTTTCTTCTAACCTTTGCCAAGTTGTATAATTCTGTGTCGTTGCATCGTTCTATCAACTGTTACTTGAGAGTACTCCGGAGACTTCTTTGCTTTTTATAAATCGTCCTGATGCTGCCATGCAACAAAAGTATCTCCCAAATTTGCTAGCAACTGATAGGTTAAAAAAATCCCTTCTGAAAGTGTTTAGGCAGCAATCCTCCTGTCAAATGCAAGCCTGTTTCAACACAACAGCTCTGTAACAACACACATGACGGACATGCTCGCTGTAATTGTGGTCCAGCTGGTCATGTATTGTCTTTGACAGCAGCCACTACAAAAGGTTTTATGGCAAAGGCTCCCAAACCTTTCCAGCAGCAGCTTGCCTCTCCAACAGATAATGTGTGTGATTCCTGCTGTGAACAGATCAGATGAAAGAACCTTCTCCGGGGCAGGCTGGCGACACTGCTCGCAACTGCTGCCACCTCTCTTGGCACAGTGACCTTTCTGAGAACTGTTGCAGTAGAAGCCACCTGAAACCCATCATGGGCACACACTGTAGAATAATCACCTCATCACAGAGCAGGTCATCCCTTTCCCAAACTCCTCCAATTAGAGGCAGGCTTAAATTTTGAAGTATGAAGGCTTATACATTCTCTGAATATTTTGCAAGCATCAAGAAAAACAGCCCTGTAAATACTTTCTAAATTCTGGACCTTGGTAATACTCATTGCGATGAGTCCCACAGTTTAATGGCATGTGCATGCATAAATTATATAAAATGATGGGGGTTTCTGTTAGTCTTAACCTCATTGTGCAAATGAGGAAATAGGAAAGTTGTACCACTGAGAAATTAAACCGCTGAGAAAAAAGCAAGTATTGACCATTTCTCTGGGCACGGCATCCATACTGCACACAGCATCCCTGAGCCGCTAAGCGGTTTAAAGGGCTTAGAAGGCAGTTCATGTTTTTCATTTATTTTTTTCTTTTTCTTTGGTAAACAATTGTTCTGCTTTGTGGACAATCAGACGACACTCCACATCCTTCTCAGCACAGTCCCCCCATACACCCAGGGGAAAGGGAACACCAGTGGGAACCCCTGGCAGTTCCTCGCAGTGGCTGCACAAGAGCTTAAAGCAGAGGGAGGACGCTCAAAACTCAACCTGTCCGAGAAGAAGCAGCAAACAGGACGTACGTGTTGTGATTTTAAGTGATTCTTCCCCTATGGCAAGGCCACGCCTCAAGCGTCGTGTCCAGTTCTGGGCCCCTCAGCTGAGGAGGGACATTGAGGGGCTGCAGCGGGTCCAGAGAAGGGAAGGGAGCTGGTGAAGGGTCTGGAACACAAGTGCCATGAGGAACAGCTGAGGGAGATGGGAGTGTTAAATGTGTTAAATCTGGAGAAAAGGGACCTCAGGTGTGACCTTGTCAGTCCCCGTGACTACCTGAGGGGAGGTGTAGCCAGCTGGGCGTCGGGCTCTGCTCCCGGGCAACCAGACGAGCGGACACAGCCCCAAACTGCGCCAGGGGAGGCTGAGGTCGGACAACAGGAGGAATTTCTCCACAGAACAGGTGACCGGACATTGGAAGGGGCTGCGCAGCGAGGTGGCAGAGCCATCGTGCTTGGAAGCGCTCAAGAACACCTGGCCGCGGTGCCGAGTGCCCCAGCCCGGTTACACGGCGGCGGCGGTGTTGGGTGGCAGGGAGCACTCGGTGCCCCGGGAGGCCCAGCC
>VWZG01005531.1:1460753-1614650 GCA_013396735.1 Grallaria varia | reverse complement strand
GGGGGGTGGGTCAGGAGAAAGAAGAATAATCCTAAGGCTGTTCTCAGCAGAAATGTTGAAATTTAATTTTCAGTAGTTTAAACATAGGTGTCGTGAGTGAACTTCTGTGTCTTAAATATCCTTCTGCATTGTCCCTTTCATGTCTCTGCGCTGCTTTTTTCTTTCATTCTTTCTCGTGCATCAGTTGGGATTAGAGGTTGAGGACAATGATTTTTAAAGCCCTGGGTTGCAGGGAAGACTTGTGATACATATGTATGTGCAGCAGACAAGGAAAGAATAAATAAGTGATTCATTTTTGCTGGCTAGAGATGACCTCTCTTGTTCCCATCTGGGAAGATAAGACTATTGAATCCATGAAGTTATTCATTAATATCCCTCAAGGAGGAGGAAGCTTTGGATTTTCATGCCTGTTTCACATTTCTGGGCTTTGCCTTGGCAGGTAAGTTGAGTGTAATGTAAATGTTTTGCTCGAAGCTGGTGACAAACCTGAAAAGATTTGTGTTTTCTTTAAAAATTTTCCTGTACAGAAGGGATGTGTGAGGACAATAGTTTATTGACATGCTGGCTAATCGGAAATGCATTTGAAACAACAATGTAAGTGGATTAGGGAACTGCATTTGTATTTTCTTCTAGAGACAAGAACATACCCAATTAATATTAAATGAGGCAGGGCAGTATGATCTGTTTCAAACAGGAGAAGTGGAGTAGAAAATTGTCTTCTAATTGTTTTTTAAAATTCAACAATTCTGCTACTGCATGTATTTCAGCATGCTATTACGTGTCTTTCCCTCCTTATTTTGGTAAAGATAGAGCAGAAATTCCTATCAAGCTGGACTTGTTGTTTGCTTTAGCACAGGTTCCCATTAGTTAGGAAAACATACTTTTAAAAATTAAATTTCCCTTGAAAAACAATTAGCTCAAGTGGGAAGTATTATGCAGAGCTCAGAAATTTCAAAACAAGCTTACAAGAAGAATTTTTGTAAAGCTTTCATGGAAAAGGAATATTGTAGCGTTATCCAGGTTGCAAATAGAGTGAACATCAATTTGCTATAATACTGCTACTACTAATAATTAAAGAGTGTTGAGTAAACCAAGTGCTGCCCTTAAGTCCTGCAGGATTTAAGGCTCTGCCTATTTGGCCCACCAAACCAAATTAGCTTGGTGGTCCTGCCATCGTTATGTGTGTAAGTAAGTATGAACACATAAATAACAAAGCAATTTAAGATAACTTTTTAATCTGTTATAACAGTGGAATGATGAATTACTATTTATATTTAATATTTCCTGTTTGCTGTTGCAGATGATTGCTTTCATTTGATAAGGAGTGGTACCTGCAGGTTTCAGGTGTACGTGTTTTTGCCTATTCTGGGTTACCCTGTTGCTCACTACCAGGTATTTTGTTCGAGTGCATCAGAAAAGGCATTGAATCTCATAACTTGCAGAAACCCCATGACAATTTAGAATTCTCTGCAAACTGAGAACAAATTGCTTCATGTTATCTGTGCTATTGAGATTCTATTTCTATTAACGAAACCCAACTTTTTCTGAAGACTTGGTGATTTAATGGAATATTTCTCTGCTGTGACAAACTTATTTTATTGCTGTATTAGTTGGTAGCACGACATAAGAAAACCTAAGATGATATTTCTTTAAAGTTGTTTAATGCCTATCAAACATACCTTTGCATATATAGTTCTTGCAGTGGTTAAAAAGCATATTTATAAGTCAGTAGTGTTAAGGTATGTGTTTATATGTCACAGAGCTTATATAAAATATGAAAACAGAAGCTATATTCACTGGCAGAGTGAAAGCTCTCAAGGCTATTAGTGTTAACACCCAGCTAGTAAATTTTACGTGTTCAGGAACATAAATAAAAGGGATACTCAGAAATACTTGTGCCTCATTTTTCGTTTTGGCTGGGGAGTAAAGATGTGGTGCTGGTCACTGTGTGGTGGTAATAGTCCCCCTGGGCAGGCTTGGCAATTGCCTCTGCTCCTCAGTGGGACCTGGTCGTGCATTAGAGCAGGGCCTGGAGGAGCTCAGCATCCCTCACAGGGCTGTGCCTTTGTGGACCTGTGAGATCATTTTTTTTGTTGTAGAGGGTTGTTGTAACTAGCGTTGTTCCTGGAAGAGTCTGATAGATAGTCTGTGTTGGGGTGTAGCCGTTCTAGGAAAGGATGTGCTGCTCAGGGAGCTGTGGCTGCCCCAGCCCTGGGAGTGTCCAAGGCCAGGTCGGACAGGGCTGGGGGCAACCTGGGCTGGTGGAAGGTGTCCCTGCCCATGGCACAGGGATGGAATGAGGTGATCCTTAAAGGTCCCTTCCAACCCAAACCATTTCACAGTTATGAGAGACTAGAAAAGGACTTTTGGCTTTTCAGAGGTGAAAGGCTACACTGAGAGTCCCGTCTGCATTGATGGTCCAATAGGCAAGATTGGGTTTACCTTTTTGGCAGGAGTGGGAGAACAGAGGCTGAAGCCTTTGTTCCACCAGAATCATTGACAAAACTGTCTCCACTGAAGGACTTTTTTTGAAGAAAAAGGTGGTAGGTTTAGTACATAGAAAGAAGTGTTTTGTTTTTTTTTTTTAAACTGTTCAATTTATTGCATAAAATTTGCTTATACTTTTGAAGTTCATTAGTGTCAGGTGAGTTTAACGTGATACAATAAAAAGGCTTCCCACATTTCCTTCTGTGTTAGTAAACATGGCTGGCCTAGTAGGGTTTTACTCATCTCCCCACATAGGATTTATGAGAGAAGAGACCTACGTCAAACAGTTCAAGCCCTCTGGAGCCTTTAGGAGTAATTAGGTTGTGGGTTTCATGGGTAGATTGTGGCTTGTTTGTTAGTGTTTTGAGCAGTGCTAGTTGCATCAGTTTTGTTCTGTGTCTGCATGTGTTTATAGATACCTAGGCTTAATTCCACAAACCCTCACGTGTTTGAAGATGGTTGATACCTGAGCATGTATAATCCATTCAGAGAGCCTCTGTGTGTGTGTGCACTCAGTAAAATAACCTTTTTTGCCCATCTGATGGTGCAGTGTCATTGGCAGCAGTGCTGGCCGAGGCGGCCTGACCCATGCCATTCATTTCTGCGTCTGTGCCATGCCCTGTCAGTCTGTGTTTTGTGTGCTCTTAATAGTTTGCAGGGTCAGGTTGAGAAAATCTTCGTGAGCTGACTGGGGAAAGCTTTCTCTGTTTGAACCCTCTGCAGATTTTTTTGTCTTTTAACTGGATCAGGTAGCTGATGTGTTTCGGTGTATAGTCCGCCAGACTGTTGAGGAAGAAGAGAGAGGGAAACATGGTAGGCTGGAACTGCTGCCAAAAAAAATGTATTATTAAATCATTGCGTAAAATTTTCCTGTTTTGCACAATATTTAAGAATGCAGGGACAACACCAGGAAAGGGAAAAGACAATTGAAAAGCATACATTATAACTGATCACGTAAGTGGCGAGTGAAGTTTTGGCGCTTGTGGTTGTGGAGGAAAACATGAAGTCAGAACCAGATGCTAACTTAAAAGGCCTTCACTTCATTGACTTAAAACTTAGGGGAGTTTAACAATACTCTTTAGGTTTTGGAGGAGGGAAGTCTTGTTCCAGGATTTGTTGTTACCAGTACTGGCATTTCCAGTACTTAAAGTGATTTGTTGACTTTGCCCCTTGGGCTGTCCCATGACTGATGGGGCAGGGCCAGTAGAGTGGGAAATACAAAAGCAGGTAACAATGCCAGGTCACAGACTTTGGTGTCCAGGGCATGAGTTTATGGTGAAGGCAATTTTCTTCTACTTTAATCTCGATTTTCAGTGCATTTTTAGGTAATTTAAAGTATTTTTCCTTTTTTTGAGAAACTTGTAAAAAAAGGCATCTGTTTTTTCTGGATTTGAGTGTTTCTGCTAGATGTGTGCCATCACGACTTGAGCTTGAGCAACTCCTCAAGTTGCAATGCCTTAAATGTGAACTGGAAGTACACTCGGTCAACGTACATTCTTGGTCTCGCCCTGCTGAAATCAGGAGGGTAATTCGAGGAGAGGGATTACCATTCATTGCCTGCATCGTGAATGGCAGGATGTGCTGTTGGGGAAGCCAGGAGGGTTCTGCAAGGGATCACTGTGCAGGTGGGCTGCTGGCTGGGGGAGGTGGCTGGCTCTGCTCGGCCTTGGGCAGCTCTCGATGGAACACGGCCACAATTCCTCCTCTGCCTGGCACATCCTGAGGTGGTGCTGAGCGCTGGCAGGAGTGGCTTTCCCAACAACAGGAGGATTGCTGCAAATCTCCCTGTTGGACAGAACCGGTATAGAGGCTGTTGCTATTTCACCCATTTTATGGCAACATTTACGTGATACTGTCCTGGTGGGAAGTTGTTTGTGACATTATTTTATTCTGGGGGGAAAATCTTTCCATTCATGATTCTCGGAAAGGTCCTGCCTGCCATTGCTCGGCTCCGTGGGGCATGTGCCAGCTCCCTCCTGTCTCTCTTCCCTGGACAATGGACTTGTATTAAGGAAAAAAGTGCTGTTTGCTACAAGTTTCTCTTTTTTTCCCATGTGATCTTGAAATTTTCTGAAATGCTGCTTTGGTACGTGGTTCTGGGTGAAGTTTGCAGGAGGGTGGATCTGCTTGGTGTTTCCACCTGTGGGCATTTTCACTTTTGAGGCAGTGGCAAAGTGTGAGGTTTATACAGTGGGGTGGGTAAAGCTTTCCTGGGTCCTTTGAGAGCCTCTCTCCCTTGTCTGCTCGGAATTACCACTTGTTTCTGGGGTCAGAGCTCTTGCACTTTCCAAAGTGCCCCGCAGGTTCCCTAAAGTTCTTGTTCCCATGAGTGAGGGATTGCATGATTTTCTCATTGAATGAAAAATTTAAAAGGCGTAATTGCATTCATTGATGAAAAGAGTAATAACCAGAGCTTCAAAAAAGATGACTAAAAAAGGAACATCCAGTACTTCTCAGACTCCAGGCTGCTAATTTCTTGATGTTAAGAATGGCGATGTTGAATGCTTGGCAGTATCACTAAAGGACTTTTCCTTCTTGGATTTCCAGTGCTTAGAGAAATGCTGAATAAAATAAAGCCATTTTCTCCTTTTGAAAAATTTAAAACTAAAACCTTAAAGCACATAGAAATGGGTTTAGGTTTTGTAAGATTGTATTTCCAAAGAGTCCATGTGTGATATGATAAATGTTGCCTGAAGAAAGCTGAGATTAACTAAATCAGAGAGGATTGTGGAGGATAGATAATTGTATTCCCAAATAGAATTATTTTATATTTTGCATAATATTTTTCGTAGGCCTAAAGGAAAACTGTGTTTGCAAGTGAGAATTAGTATTTTTTTCTTTGAAATAAGGTGTATGTGTTCTGAATTGTACAGCTGTCTGTGCATATTTTATGAATGAGATTTCCAGTGTTGTTAACCCAAAGGTAAGGCAAGAGTTTTGTAAACAAAAAAGTCACCTCATTCATTATTTATGTATAGAGAATTAACATTAACTGAGCTACATTAGGTTATTGCATTTGCAGGTAGACAGTTCGGATAATTTTTAAAAGAAACCCCTTTCTTCCCCCTAAACCTCTCCTGAAGGTACCCCATGGTGTGTTCCCGATGGTATATTTCAAACAATACAGAGAAGATATTTCTCAGTGATAAAGCTGTGATATTGCTGGGTTTCCCCCCCTCCCAGTCTTTGTTTTGGCTATTTAAATATAAGCTTTTGGGATTGGCAGGTGTCTCTTAGCATGTCTGGTTCCTGTTGTAATGGGATTCTGTTATACTATGGAGTTTTTTGTTTGCTACTGTAATACAATTACTGTGTATTGTGAGCAGGCTGTGTTTTTGCTCTGTCTAGAGTAAAACTGAATGAGTTTGTTATCCATTTTCAGGGATGGGCATTATTAATGGTAAAGGAGAAACTGCTTTAAAAAAAAAAGTTTCTGGAACTTGTCAAGTGGACTCCAACTTTTTAATTAAAATACTAAGGATGTGTAGGTATTTCCATCAATATGAATGTCTGTTTGACCCTCTGAACAAAAAAGAGGAGAGATTATTTTTGGCCTTTGAAACAATGAGAAAAAAAATTGATTTTTGGATGACAGTATACTGTCTTCATCCTACACATCCTTGGGTTTCAACTGCACTGTGCTTCAGTTGTCTCAAAGCGCTTAATGGTCAGTGTTTTTATATGTTGGGAAAACAGAGACAAATAAATGTAGATCAGTCTTTTCAGGCATGTTTGCTACCGTTGGTTCAAGCTTAGTTTGCATTTCTTTCACATCTGTGGATCACTCTGGAGGGTCTGAGGTTGGACACCAAGGACCAGTCATGCCTTGACCTAATGTTCATGATGTATCTCTGGTGGGAGGTGGAACAGAAACAGTGTTGCCTTGCTTTGCCTGCTGGGCTCAATCTTCCCTCCTGATTTTGTTGGCTATTAGTTTTCTTAATGGTTGTTAATCTCATTAAAAATCAATGAAAGTGTGGGAGAGTGAGCGACCGCAGAACGTGGCCCAGAGTGCTGTGCTCATCTTGGTACCCTTCAATCTCCCTGCAAAGCAAGTACCTGTTAGGGAAGCAGGTGCCAGTCAGTTCAAGTCTCTCGCGTTCTGCAGCGCGCGTGCTTTGTGTATCCTCCTCACAGTCACTTCTGACAACCTACCGCTTTGCTTTTGCTTCAGAGGCTGCTAAGATTGAATTCAGAAGAAAAGAGTAAGTCAGGGAAACCTTGACTGCACTGAAATTTTCAGGAGGAGAATGATCTTGCAAAATTACTATAGAAGCAAGGTGTTGTGTTCCGTTTTTGTAAAAAGATTGGCAGTTCTCTCTCCCTTCTCAAACCTTGGATTTACTATACAAGCCTTTTGACGTTGAGCTCTTAAATGTAGGAATCCCTTGAGAAGAGTATGACTGCAGAGGCATCTCCAAACACCACCTTTCTCTCTGCTACAACGTGAGCTGTAAGAAGGTGTGAAACTCCCAAGTGGAGTGTTATGTGGACTCTTAAATAGTGGGTCTGCGATCCATCGGCGTAAGTTGGTGCAGTTCTGCAGTTTTTTTTCTGGTGGGTAGGTGATTATTGTAGCTGGGGATCTGAGTGTTGAGTTGTTCCTGGCAGCTTGAAGAGGTGGTGGCACAGTGAGAGGTCTCTTTGCCCTGGCTGTTCTGGTGCCAGGCAGGGCACTGGATGATGGAGAGCTGAGAGTGCACACCTGCCTTGGGTGCTGCGGCTCCACGATGCTCTCACGATAGATAGCTGTGGGGTTCTGTCATCTGAACAGTTTGCTCCGTATCTTGGCTCTGAGAAAGAAGGTGGGAGGAGGGGAATGAAACTGTGAAAGGTCCAGTGATTCTTGAAGAACAGCGTTTGCTTTTGCAACTGAGATTTCCATCTCCTTTGATGGGCTATGTTGAATGAGATCCATCTGTGTCCTTGTCTTACTGCTCAGTAGTGAAATGCCTGTAGTTTGAGTACCTGTTCATTCCTTGTGGAAGATGAATCATGTTCAATGAAGCAATTGTGTTCCTTATCCACCAGTAACGTAGAACAGAGAGGTTTATTTGGATGTCTGGAGGAAAACAGCGTCATGTTACAGATGTCGTTCAGTCATTGTTTAAACCAGGAGAAAATCTATGCAATTGCTGTAAACTTCTGCCTTTAGTAAATAGGTTATAGTAGGACGATTATTGAATTGGAAGAGGAGCTTCAGCTTATTATTTTAGTGCAAGAGCACTGATATGTCTTCCGATATTCCTTACAAAAGAAACAGCCACTCCAGCTGTGTAGTGAGGGCTCAGATAGTATTCCAAATCATTTTTGTTTTGAAATGCAACCCCTATATGGAGGTGAAGAGTGTTGATGAAAGATAGTATGCAAGTGCAAATTATTAGGCATTACTTTAGTTTTTCTTTCAACTCTTCATGGTTCTTTAAGATCCTTCAGGTTTGTTTTTTTTCCCCACTGGTATCAGGTTGACTTTTGGGGAAAGTTTTTTTAATTTTTAACTAAAAAGTAGCCTGACATCCAGAGGCACAGAACAGATTCTTCGTCTCCCAGATGAACAAATGGCTCGAGTGGAGTCCTGGCACTGAAAATTTCATCTGCTTTGCAACCAAATAATGTGGACATTGAAGAAAGCATAAAGCTTGTGCTGGCACAGAACGTTGCTGCTGAAGGTGAAAGTGCAGACACAGTCAACATGTCTCGTCTGACTGAAAACACATTTTCTAAGGTTGGATAATTCATCTTTTGTGATTGCTGTGAATGAAACAGGAAATAAAGCTGGAAAAGCTTGAAATTAAGTGAAATGTGCAGGACCGGACATGCACTTTGGTATTAAATATTGACATACCCCTTGTAGGTAACCACTTTGCCTTTGGAGCTCAGCATTTGCCTGAAGAGTGCAATGTCTTCTTGCTCTTGTGCTCATGGTGAAAAATTTATTGGCATTGAGAAATGCTGCTAATGGCTTCTTTCCTAACGCTAGCGTACACTTCTTTTGGTACTATGTCACTGCCTCCCTTGAAATTAATCTCCTGATTTATTGCAAGTTATTTCAGATGTCCCTGGTGACTTGGGTTGACTAATGTACTTTAAATATGGCGAAACCAAATAATCTGTTGTGGGAGTTGACCGTGTATCAAGCTGCTCCCTCGTGGAGATAAGCGACATGGGAAAGTACTGCGCCCTCCTTGGAGCTTACCCAGCACAGGGCCAGTCCTCTGTGGCTTTAAGCCTGTGGGCTGGTGTGTAGGTTGGTGGGTTTTAAACCTGGGGTGAGTTGGGGGTTGAGGCATCACTGTCTGCGTTATCTCTGTATTGTGTGTTTATGGTACTGCAGCACGGCCTGAATGGGCTTGAAGGGAGAAGGGAAAGAGAAAGAAAGGAGGTGATGAAAAGAAAAAATTAAACAAAGCAGCTTTAAGCCAGAGATGGGATGGATCTGTGTGCTCCAGCTGAAAAGGGTAGTCTGTGACTGCAGCGTGCTTGTGACTGGAACTTTTTGACTCATCTCAAAGGGATGTTGTCCATAGTGCAGCTTCTTCACGTGAGGTGGTGATGAGCCCACAGTGTGTGAGGCCTGTCCCATTGTATCTTCCCTTCTGAATGCAGTTTAAAAATAAGGGAAATGTTTATATTCAGCAGGTTATATGTTTCCTAATGCCTCTTCATTTATTATACCCGCTTTAATTGAGATAAAGATGTAGTTCTGTGCTACTTTATCTAGGTTTAACGTCAGGGGTTCGGGAGGTTGTGTCTCCGCTTGTCAGATTTTCTTAAGAGAAATAAGAGAACAAACTTACCCGGTGCATCTTCTTGCCTGTACAGTCTGAACCTGGAGATCTGAGAGCAGCTGTCTTGAGACCTTTGTGTCTGATCTAAGGCTCTTGCTGTGCTCAGATTTCACGTTACCCATTTTTTTATTTTGGAATTGTCAGGAAAGCCTGTACAAACAATGCTCTGCTGTTTCCAAACACTGTGAAGTTTTCCCCATTGCTTCCTGTTTTTGTGAAAAGACCTTGCCTGCTTTGCACTGGAGTTATCCTTAATGCAAATGCATTCTGCACTAGCTCCTGTGTGTTCCAGCATGCAGGAACCCAAACTTCTCACAAGCGTCATCGCTCTTTATTTGTGGTAAGACTGGATTAAAAAAGACTTGTGCATGTAAAAGTGAAAGCACAGGCAGTGTTAAATTGCGCAGTCGTGAGCTTGTTATTTCCCTTCCACCCCAGTATGCAAGCCAGTTAGTAACCCAGTGATCTATACATGAGGCTTTAATTGGATATATGCCCAGAGTGCAGATTAATATGGAAAAGCTACAAAGGCATGGGTTCACAAACTTTATTTGACCACGGGAGGACTGTCTGCATGATCCCATGTGGAATGTGCGAGGGATTCTCAAAACAAAGAAATACCTTCATGTGTTTGCGTGTAAACCACGGGGTACAGAGGTGATGTCTCTGCCTCAGCGTCAGCAGACTGTGGATTAAACAGGAGTTCTTCAGCCTACGAGTGTTTTAGGGGGGGCTTAGGTGCATTGGTGGCCTCTGTGTAATTTACTTGACTTCTGAAGTTTTAGTTTTGATAATTGTTGGAGGTTTCTCTGTACCGTTGGATATAATCTTTGGCTGCCTTTAGAGATAAGGGGGGGGGGCGTGAATCTCTCTGTAGTGAAATGAAAACAAGCAGATGTCTGACTGCAGCTGGCTAGAGATAAATCATTTCATATAAACTTGTCTGGAGAACATGATCTTATTCCTCTATAAACCTACACTCCAGAGGGAAGGGAGAACCCCCATTAGTCAATGACACCCTCCTGGCCTAAAATTCCAGTGTTTCTAGTTTGCAAATTATGTGAAACCCATACAGACTACTAGCTGTATTCAGCAAAGGCTTTCTCAATTTTGAAAACACTTGTAACATGGATTTTTGTGTCTCTTCTGGGGATTTTTTCCCCCCCATATTAAAGTTGCAGTATCCCTGAAAGTGTATGAGTCACAGTCACGTCCCTATGTTCTCCAAGCCAATTTAATATTGATAAAATCTTTTAAATTGGCATAGGATTGTGATAAAGAGTTTTGTGGTTCGGGTGAGCCCTGTTGCAGGCAGAGCTGACCTTCCTGACCCTCCTATGGTGCAGAGCAGTAAGGCATATCACCTATCTCAGCACTCTGTTTTTCCTCTTTGCCATCCTCTGCGTGGCTGTATGGCACGTTAGTCAGTTGTTCCCTGAAGATGGTGGGATGGAAATGTTACCTCCTGTGCGTGAGCCCTAATCAACATGAAGAGTGGGGAGCTGATGGTAAATATACCCAAACAGTTGCAGAAAATAAGGCAACCCTAATTAAAGTTTCCTGCAAGTAGTTTCAGTGTTTGATTCCAACCATTTGCCTAACTAAGGCAGGGAATAGTCTTTAGCTCTCTGCCTGCAGCAAGAATATGGGAATTGTGGTGACTCATTCTCAGGGACGCGGCAACGAGAATGAGGCACTGCTGTGGTTGCAGATAATTCCCTGGAAGTCTCCGTCGTGCAGAATGCATTAATTGAAGAGATTCATGAGCTGCTTCATGTCACATCACTTCATTTCCTCATCAGGGAACTGCAAGTCTCATCGGTATGGGAAAAAAACCCCAGGCTCTCTCTGGTTGCGAGTAAATCTTGACCTTTGTAGAAAGAGGTTGTGTGTGTTGTCCATTGTAGTGCCTTGGATTAAACCTGTTGCTCTGTAGCTTGAATTTTTAGTTGCCATATTATCAGCTGTGGGGACAGAGGACAGAGACAGCAGTGTAAAGACATGGATTTCTTAGTGCCCAGAAATGAGCAGTGGAGATGATGAGGGGTCTTTGTGCTGCTGGTTTTTCAATGCAGTGCAGCAGGATGATGGATGGTTCCTGTTTTTGTAACCATTGCACTGATCTCTGAAGTAGAGGCGTATCTTTATATTCAAGGGAGAGGATGTGGCAGAGTTTGCCCCTGCAGAGAACTGGAAATGCCACATGGTACTGTGTGGCTTGTTCTGGAGGGGAGGGGTGCCTATCTCAGGGGAACGTGCTCTGCAGACAGTGATGTGTTCCAAGTAGGCAGATCTGATGCCTCGTGTAGGCAGCAGAAAATAAACAGTTCAGCCCACCATTTACAGATTTAAACGGGAGAAGAGAATGTGCTGCACTTATGGAAATCAGTCTCGATGTGTGTGATATCACAGTTTTCAGAATCAGGTGTACCCTAATTCTGGCTTTCCCCCAGTGCCTGAATTTCTGACTGTCATGCCTGTGTGACTGGGAAACATTTAATGGTGCCAGCATAAAAAATTGACCATAGTAGAAAAAGTTGCATTTGAGGTTTCTGTGACATTAAAAAAAAAAAAAAAATCAGTCTCTTTATTCCTGTGATTTATTACTTCTCTAGTCACATGATACAAGGTGTTGTCTACACGTGGAGTCTTAGTGGGAGCCACAACAGGTTGCCTATTTCAGCAAAATCTGGCTTGAGACTGAATCTCAGAAAATTAAGGTGGAGAGAATGAGAGAAAAAAACTGTAATTGTTCTTCTGGAATTATATTTGTGGCTTGGCACGTCTAAATCCTGGGAGTCCATGCCATTGTTTTTACTCATAGTATCTTTCTCTCTTGCTGGGAATCACTAAGAGTGATTTGGCATCTGTGCTGTACTAGTGAAAACAGTCTTAACTACTTATAATTAATGAATCATGTAAGCTGCCAGTCACTGTTTTGAGGGAATGTAATAATGAACAGAAGGACAGTGTGAATTCTGCATTGACTGGCAGAGTATGTCAGAGAAAGTGCTGCTTTATTTTTCTGGGGCTGAATTGCTTTGGTGTATGGACTTTTAAATAAGTAAATAAGCTCTAAGGAAGTGTATCAGTTGCTGGAACTGAAAGTTGTGTCTTGGCTGAAAGGTGGCATAATTTTATATTGTTGTGTGTATTGTGACATGAAATCCTTGTGAAGGGAAGATGCTGTCATGTTTTCCCTGTTGTATCTGTCTGGATTTACTAGGTGGGAAGATAAACCATTGACCTGAACTGGTGACACAGAAATAACCTTCCTGTGCCCTGTTGCTGTTTTTTTTTGTTTGTTTGTTTCTTTTTTAAAATTAGGATGGCTTAGTGTAAAAGCAAAAAAAGCCATATTGAGGTCCAGGAAGGGAAAGAAAGATGTTCTCAAATGGTGAAGCTTGTTCTTGGAGAGAAAATGGTACTTGTAGTTTTCCTCATGAAGAGTTAACCCACAGCAAGATACTTAAACCAAACAAGCTACTTGGACTCATTTTTAAAGAAATGGTTTTTTGCGGAGAACACTTTTTCAGGCTTTTTGGTCCCCCTTTGAACCATGTCTTTAGGGATGTATATGTGTGTCCAGTTCAGCTGAGAACTGACAGGACAGTATTCCCTTTGCTTTTATGCTTTGAGCATTCCTCCTCACATGGAATTCTTACAAAATGCTTCTGTGTCCCCATGGAAAGAGGATCATTTTAGGGAGCGTTGATGTTCTGGGCAGTATATCCAAGGTAACTATAGATGCTAGAGGAAGAGAAAGCGGCCTCATGAACAATAGGGAGGATTTAAAAGGCTGTTTAATTTGTGCCAAGCAGCTTTTTTTTTTTTTTCCTTCTTTTTTTTCTGGTTGTCATAGAAATGTGCCAGCCCGTGTCTCTCACAGATGAGCTCACTAAATGAATGGCTGTGCAGGATGAGTCTGGTTTCAATGAAGATGTTTATACTTGAAGAACACAGATGGACTTAAACCACAGCCCAGAATCTAAACACCCCTGAGCTCCTGGGGGAGGGGAGCGATAGGAAATGAAATTTGGATTTTATAGCTCAGGCCTGCATCTGTCCTCCTTGATTTGGCTTTCTGAGTTAGTATGGAGAAGTGGGAGAGGAATATTATGAGCAATAAAGAGGGTTTGTTTGTCGTTGGGTGTTGGAGGGAGGGGAAGATGATTTTGTGTTTGGCCCAGCTCCTTTGGGATGGAAGGACTTTCCTGCCTTGATGTCTTTGCAGGACCGTCATGGCTGAGGTTAATTGGTTGCAGAGATGTTACTTTAAGGCGCAGTCTGTTGCAGGTATTTTTTCTGTCATTTCTGTACTCCTGTTACTCTTTGTCTTTTGAAATAAAATATTTTGAGTGACAGCCGACAGTTTCGTCTTCCGCACTGCACATGAAATGCTGTCGTTCGGGTTTGGTAGAAGTTTAGAAGTTGGTGTAAAAAGCTACAGACGGCAGAAGCAGCGTCAGACCTCTGAAATACCAAAGAGTTTGCAGACGACACAACTAATAATCTTCACTGAGGTGTGTCAGTGAGCGTGGAACAAACGTAGTGCAGTCAACAAACACAGTGTACTGTGCTGAGCAGGGCGGTGTTCGGCACGGGCATGTCCCTTGCAGGATTTAGCCTCTGGATTGTTTGCTTTTGAGCATGATTCCGTGAATTCCTCTTGCTTCCAAGAAGCCCATTAATTCTTTATTTTCATCTACATTTGGCACTGTCAAAATGCCTCAGAGGAGCTTAGGTGTAAAATGACAATAGCTAGGGTATCTCCAGGGTTTCCAGGTATCTGAATGATTTGTTTATCTGCCTGTCTTGCTTCCCTTGGTTTTCTATTCCGGGAGCTGGGCTGCCGGAAATGATGCATGTTGCTGAATGCAGAATAGTCCTTGCTGTGCCAAGGCATGTACTTGGAAGAATGGGATCCTATGTCCTATTAATTGGTATAAATAATCAAGAATATGAAATAAATGAAATACGGGCTGACTTTTTTAAAAAAAAAAAAAAGTCTTCCTGACAAGTGGAAGGTAGAATGTTTTTAGATGAAACCCCCCCTTTACCAGAAATTTTCACTGTTGGAGACTGATTTAAGGACTTGCCAAACCTCTTTGAGTATATTTGTGCTTCAACTTCGGTCATAGTGTTGAATTCAGCTGTGCAGACTCTTCTCCTATTACTCTGCTTTTGCTTGTTATTTGCTCTTAAGTGTCCTGCTTGAACTTGTATTGGAGGACAAGTTAGGCTAGAATTGCCGTGCCTTTTAATGAAAAATATTTTAGCTAAAATGGATTTTTCATGTGCTACAAGCTTTGGGAAATGCTGTTTCTGTGCAGAGAAATTCCTCTTCTGCATGCCTGAGCAGTGTTTTGTGGGATATCAAAAGGTCTCAGCACTCTGTTAAAGGCCTTGGTCTGTCAGCTCATCTCACCCTCAGAGGTGTGAATAGGCTTTCTTACTCTGTGGATTTATTTTAAGGGTTGATCAATTAGACATCATCAGCTGGAATTTTTGAAGCAAGTTCATGTATTAAACTCCTTTTTCGATAGGGCTCTTTGAATAATTTATCCTGTATTTCTTTTACTTTTCTAATAAGTACCAAAACTTGATGATAGCTGTTTCTTTTCCCAAATCCACCTCCTTCATTCATTTTTGTAACAGCCTTTCTGGAAAGGGAGTGCACAACTGATTACATTGCATTTGAGGAACTATGAAACGATCAGTATGATTGCTGCCAAATGCATAGAATTAAGATGGAAACAAATGACCATTTAAAAATATTTTTTCTAGTTATATCCTAGAACCCCGACCACAAGAAGTTTTTTGGGTTATGCCACTGTTTTCAGTGTGCCCTAGGTAAGCTAAACCAGTGTGTCAGAGCAGGAATAGATTATATATAAATGAAAATAAAATAAAAAAAAAAATTGTCGGAGAGGCTGTGTTTTTACAGGATGCATTTGCTGTCCTCCTTGCATGAGAAGTTTGCAGTGATGCAATAATATTGAAAATTATCACTTTCACTGTGGGAGCGTTGATGCACTGCTATTGGAAATTACCGCCTGCACTGCAGGAGCGTTCATTTTTCTTCTGAGATCATTAAAGTCATCTTGTTTTTGCTTTTGTAATTGGCTTACGTTGCCCTTCTTGGGGGAGGGGATGCTTTGGAGTTTTGTTTTTGATGGGGTTTTTTTTCTTTTTGCTTTTAATTTGAAACACAGTTTTAACATTTGGATTGTTTGAAACAAAAACAAGAGAAGTCCCAACATGAGCAGAGAATATTTTTAAAGGACTTTATGGCTCTAAGTTCCTAACACAGTCCAGATGTCTCCTATCTCTGCTCTTTCCGTAGCATTTTCTGGCGCAGTGTCATTGGATTTTGAACGTGGTCCAAGCTGTGTGCCAAGTTCTGAAATGAAGTAAATCAGTGAGTTGTTCTTGGACGTTTCTCCTTAATCCAAACCAACCCAAATCAAACTTTAGCTCTGACCTCAGGACTGCACATTCAAATATTTTCCTTTGGCTCCTCAGTTTCAAAGTAGCAAAAGCAGGAGATTACCACTTTGCAGTATTTAAACAGAGGCTTGTGTGACATCCGTGCAGCTGAAGCAACTGCTTTCCCTGGGACCTGGTGCCTGTTAAAACACCAGTGATGTTCCCCAGTGCAGTGATTCTTTGCCGGGATTCCTTTTGTTGGGTCAGGATGTGTGTTGGGAGCGCACTGGAGCAGGATTTGTTTGGAGGCAGTTGTGTCAACAATTAGATAGCGACCAAAGGAAATACTCTGCAGTGCTCTGCAAATATTCCTGCAGAGGTGCCTTACAGAAATTATTGATAGGACAAACCCGGTGATCCCCAAAACAGCATCAGAACCAGGTTTTAGGATAGTGACTCTTTTCTC
Source organism: Grallaria varia (assembly GCA_013396735.1). Lineage (NCBI taxonomy): Eukaryota > Metazoa > Chordata > Aves > Passeriformes > Formicariidae > Grallaria > Grallaria varia. Next base: position 1,598,480 of record VWZG01005531.1, on the reverse strand, counting down.
TTTCCTTATGCAAGCATTGGTTTCCTTTGTATTGAAGCACTCCTTGGAAGTTGGGCCACCTATTGTCATTTAACATTCTAGTGACATCCCAACAGCTTATGTGGGGAAAAAGGTACTAGGAAGGTAGTGTTATTTTTAACAACAGTGCAGTTGCTGGACCAAAGGAGACTTAACAGTGTGACACAAATTCTTTGCAGAACATCAGCAGGTTTGAGACCTGCTCGTTGAATTCTTAGCTTTTATCTTCTAACTGGCCAAGTTCAGATAAATCTAATTAGATTTTATCTGTTATCCAACCCTTTTTTAGACCCGTCTTCCACACAAATAGATGTGAAGCTTTCCTTTGGCTCAGCAGGCTTTGCACTGGCTCCTCAGATGTGTGTGATCATCTGGCTGTTTTTGTGTAACTGCTCATCCTACCTACAGACAGTGATGGAAAGAGGTGGGATTCAGGAACCTGGAGGTGTTTCACACAGTGCTGTCTTAGAGTGGGCAATGAGAGTTTCCACAGTACTCTGTGTTGGCCTCAGGTTAGGTTTTTGGGATCTCCATTGCTATTATTCATATATATTTGTCTGCTCAGGGAATACTAAGATAAAGCTTTTCTGTAGAGTAAAAGAAAGCTTTTTAAACATGAGAGTATCATATTACACGTTATCAGGGCTAGTAGGATTACTTTATTTTTATTAATCAGTGTTGTTCCCTCTGGTCTTCAAGGCAGTGTGCGGTTTTCTGTCTTGATTCTATATAAACATGAAATGGGTGACTAATAGATCCAGCTTTGGGGTCAGAGAGCACAAAATCTACCTTTCAGAAGTAGCCAGAACGGCCACATCCATAAAAATAACTGAGGATTTTCGTGTTGGGTTCTCTAGATGTTCACCATCACGTTCGTGTGCTATGTGGAGGCAGTGGGACGTGCGATTATCAAGTTGTTATGCAACAATAAATACAAGGGACAGCAAGTAAATGAGCTTTTACAGAGAAATGCCATTTAAAAAGAATGTGTTCAGCCCTGGCATGTCTTGTAATTCTTTCATCACTTAGCAGAGCTTTTGTATACACATGACTTGATGTTTCCTGTGAGATGCCGTGTTTGGTGCTCAACTCTTGGACGTTCAGGACTGTTTTTGTTTCTGTGTGGAACATCAGGCATGGACGGACCAGTCACGCTGAGCTTCCCTCACTTGTGCTCTGTGCAGGGATGTTTCTCTTGAGTGTGGCCCTTCTCTGAACTCCGTGTCAGAGCCTCTCTGCTCTGTCTCTTGGCTCCTTGCACAGGGGCTGGACCTGGTTGTTTTGAAGAGTGACCTTTCTCTCAGGGCAGACCTGCTGAGCTTGCTGGCATGGGCTCAGGAAACCAATTTCTGACTCAGTCTGGGCTTCTGCTGCTGCTAAATTGTTGTAACACCCTAAACACTGCATGAGATCCCCCACATCAAAAATCACCTGGATATGTGAAACTGCGTTCCCTTCTTTGTCACATCAGGAGGGACCTAAAGGTGGATTTTGTGCTCTGCCTGTAGGAACTGGGAGTGAACCTGCTGGAACAGGAGGTGTATAATACATTGGAGTGTGGGAGGTTTGCTTTCCTTCAGTGCTACTCGGAGCCTGTCGTGGGAAGCAGTTCAGCAGAGACCCTGGGACAAAGGCTGAAGTGGGCACAACCTTCATGTGTGCCTTTGCAGACAGATAAAAACTGCTCAGGAGATCTTAAGGCTTTCATAAAGGGATGATTCGAGATAAGGCTCTGTCAGGGGACGATGATAAAAGACCCAGTGCTGAAAATGAAAGAGCTGTTGGGTGATAAGAGGGAACTCCTGTGTTTTGAGAGCTGGACTTCAGCTAGATAAAAATCTTAAAAGCCCTGTGCAGATCAGCAGAGCGTTGCTCTTGCCTGGGTCTCGCTTAATTTTCTCTCTGCCACCCAGGCTGGAGGAAGCAGTTTTCATGCTTCCTTGGCAGCAAGATTTTTGAATGTGGGAAACCCGATAGTGTGTCTGCTTAACTACCAGACTTTGGCCTGGTGCCCTTTCTGGTTTCCTTATGGAGTAAGCGCAGTGATGGGAAGAATGTGCTCCTTACACGTGTAGTCATCTCGGTGATAGTAAACTGTGACACTGATACCCTGTTGGCCACCTCTGCCTGCAGAGCCACCGCCACGGGCCCGGGGTCACTGGCGGGGTAACGAGAAGTCTGGGAGTGCAAAAGAGAAACTGCAAGTGAAATTTTTTTTTTTTTTTTTGAGGTCTGATTTGGGGGTTTTTTTGTTTTGTTGAGGAACTGCAGGTGTTTGTTCTAAACTGTCGACCTGATGCACGTTAATCCGATTTGCTCCGCTGAGACTTTCGCAGCAACGACTGCTGGTGTGCAAACAGAAAGCCTCCAGTATGTGCTAGCAGCACTTTTCTCAAAGTAGTCCATTTTAGCTGTATTTAATGTGGCCAATTTGCCTGCAAAACATCAAGGAGAGTTTGTTTGGGTGGTTAAAAAGCTGCGCCACGACCATTTGGATGTTTTGGAGCAGACACAAAAAGAACCTCGTGAATTTTGGAGGGCTCAGCTTACAATTTTACATTTGTCAAATGGCTTCAGTATCATTTTGTGTGATGTTCAGGTCAATGGGAGGAAATTTAAATAATGCAAGTTAAAACAGCCACCCAGTAGGAAGCCCCAGCCTGTATGTGACTGATGGCTTACTGAATTGGATCTGTAAAGCTTCCAAACAAAAGCAAAATGTTTTGAATTATGAAAATGCAAACTGAAAATATCAAGGCGATGAATTTGTCCTGGAGACAAAAGACTCCTGAAATGATGAGAAAATAGTTTTATTTTATTTGAATTTTAATGTTTGCATTTTGTTTGTTTTTATTTGGAGTGTGTGTTTAGGAAATCAGCTTGCTGGGGATGTTGCTCATTTCAGACTTGCTTTCTGGCAAATGAAACTGTAGGTGTAAAACATGCTAAAAATCAACTCAGGATCCTGGGGAATCAACAGCTAGGACATGTAGGTCTCAATACTGCAAAATCCTGCATACCCTTAACTCCTGTTGGGAATGGAGTGCTCTGCAATGTGCAGGGCTGGAGCCAAGGAGCAACCAAGCCAGGTAGACGTGCCCTTGGAAGTGATTTGGCAAGCACTCATTTCATCATGACAGTGCTATCTGTGATGGTAAGTGCTTATAGGATCCTTATGCCTTGGTGCTGAGCTCCAGCCACGCACAACTGCAGTGTGGGAGCTTGATGCAAAACCTAATTAACTTGGGGGATGTTTGGATTGGCTACAGTGGCCTTTGGATTAAATCTTAGGGCTGTAGTTCAGGAGGACTTTTACTTGGTGTGTTAGTAATGTATACACTGAAAAGCATGATTTCTAACAGTTGTTATTGCTGGAGAGTGCTTTGTTTTTCTGCTGGGAAATGCAATTTACAAGGAGGAATATTTCTAAAATATTTTAGAAGTTTTGTATATAGTACTTGTCAAATGACAAGTTGTTTATTGATGTGGTGTCACAAAGGGGCGTTTATTAGCACTCATTAAGACTGTCTGGTGGAGTTCTACCACTTCTTAAGTTACCTATTGGGGTATCCCACTGTCTTCACTGTATCCCAGTGAATCTGTGAAATCACAATGTGATTTCTCCTGGTACTCTTTATAATTGGCCAGTATTACCTAGGTATCTTTGGCTGGGAAGTGGAGCCATTTGCTCTTGTCCAAAACCAAATCCAAAGTCTGTGTCGGAGCCAGAAGCGAAAAAGAACTTCAGAAGGTCAAGTTAAGCAAAGAAAGTGAAAGAATATTGAAAAAAAGAGATTGTAGTGAATACAGACATTTCTAACCCCCATACAAGCTTCTCTTAAAATGACAGGCCAGTGGTTATTAGAGACACCTTTGGTGATTAAGGTTTTTCAATTCATACAAAGATTAAAAATACCCCGGAACTGATGAGCTGTTATTAAAGGAATATTCTCTCCTGGAAATGCTCAAGAAATTTTACTCTCTCTGCATCATTAAGGTTTTTTGAGAAATTATGCTTCTAATGCTTGGTGACAGGTTTATATCTTCAGATCCTTGTACGAACATGAAATAAAGCATTTAACTATGTGCTACTGAAAACTAATGTTTAATGTTCTATGGTAGTGCCTTATTCAGCCTTTTTTCTTTTCAGTTTCCTTCACCGAGAAATTTCTAATAAAAGGGTATTTCTTAGTCATGGGTGACTTGTTCTGCAGTGGTGAAGGTGTTTTCTTATCCTCTGTCTGTGTCTTGCATGCCATTATTAATCTGTTTTCCCAGTCATATGTATGAATGTATAATAAAGGCCAGGAAAATAGGTCAGCATCAGTCTATATCTCCAATACTGCTAAAACACCTCACTTGTCAGTTCCTACATTTTCTAACTTTCTTGTTGCTGTGTGTTTTTAGTTTCTTTATCTTTTGATGGTCAGATATGAATTTTAGAAAGTGGGTTTTCAGCTTGTCTGATGAATATGGTGTTACACTTGTCTGGTACCATATTGAAATTAGTATCTTCCATTTTATTACCATTGTTGTTGGTTTCCTAAAGAATTGTATTGGTAAGTCTCCATTTCTGCAGGGGAATGACTGGAAAACCCCTAATAACAGCTACAGGGAAATTAATAGTACACCTTCCAATGCTGAAGGGAAAGTTAGAAAGCAAGTATTGCAGATCTACCTGAAGTTAACCTGTGTTGGAGGGACCACTGCAGGGAATGAAAGCAAAAAGTGATTCTAGTTCGAGAAGTTCTTTTAACTTACAGGATCAATGCAGTGTCAGGCGTGATGTTTTCTCTATTTCACTGAGTCAGATTTTTGTTCTCTTTGTCTGGGTCTTTCAAAACAGCAGCAGAGGAATGATAAAGGCTGGGACTGGAACCTTCTGAAAACGAAGCCACTTTTTGCTCGTAAAGTTTTACTGCACATGGGGAACTGGCTTTGTCCAGAATGGCAGACATTCATCGGCTCTGTATTATTTAAAGAATTGAGGGCATTCATTCTCTCACCCTAAATAGGGTTTGCTGTCCTTGTGGTCATCCCGAGCAAAGCCTTGTGCCTTTATTTGTGTGTTTTTTCACTGCATTAGGCCAGTAGCATTCAATAAACAATGTTAACTTTATGTAGCTGTTAAGTACACTGGCCTTTGGTATTGGTTTGCACAATGTGAGTCCCACTGAAATACCAGGGCTGGTTTGAGCAAGTTACTGTCCTGCGATCAAAATATGACATTTCTGCTACAGAACAGATGCTTCATCAGTGAGACCACTTCTGTTTCCCAGAGCTAGATCTTAGTCTCTGGATGCTCTTCCAGTGTTGGTTTCCTCACCTGAAAAACAGAAATAAAAATTCCGTGTCCTGGGGAATAAGCAGGTTAATATTTGCTGAGTGCTTTGCAGCCGTGTGGTCCCATGATACACCGGACAGGGTCAACGTGACTGTTGCTAAATCGCACTCTAGTCAGAATTACAGTCATTAATAGCTCTGAGTCTGGGGAAAGAGTCACTGCAAATACTGTAACAGCTACTTTAACTGTTTCCTTTAAAGCAAACAAAACCTCTTGACGTTTCTGCTGAGCAAGTTATAATGGCTTAAGTTATTAAAATGCTGCAGAGTGTCTTGTTCCTCACTGGCCACAGTAGCCTTTTTTCTTTTCATTGAGCCAACTGATTAGGGAAATTCCACCAAAAATGATGGCAGTTTTTCAGCTCAGTGGATTTAGAGAATGGCTTTCTTGCTGTTACTCAAGTTTATGTCCTGAGAACGTGCAAGCTACAGCAATTCAGCAACAAGAGAAAAAGGGAACCTAAAATCAGTGACGCACGTTCTATAATTCTGCTTCCCATTCTCGGTGTCTTGGCTTTGGGTTTTCAGCACATGAATCAGCTTTGTGAAGGGGAATGCCCCGTTTTAACAAAATTTAACTCTGTATTTCCCAGTGGGTTGTTGCTGCTGTGCCCAGGTATCCTTTGAGAGGTCAGGAACAGGGAGAGGCTCCTTTCTGGATGCATTCAGGCAGCTATGCTGGGGTCTCAACTCACCATGACAAATACTGTAGAAGAAGTATTTTTGGCTTCCAGACTTCCCTTTGCAATATTTATTATGCCTCCTTGAAAAGAGTGAGACTTATGTGTGCATTAACATTCTGCAAGGTGAATGGAAAAAGTGGGAGAGGAGGAATTCACAAGATCCAAAGAGCTCTTGGCTATAAAAATTACTCAACATAAATTTTCAATATCTTGGGTTTTCCATCTGTAAAATGAAGGCAATTTTTTCATGCTTAATCACCTAGTAAATAGTGATCAAATATTGGAAAAACAAAAGCAAACTCATCACCTAAAAGGAGAGTGGCAGAGCAGAGTGAGGCTGGAGAATCTATTAAGCTGTTTTCTCAGGTATGACCTGGTCAGAAAGTCTCTCGTCAGTCCTTTGCTTGGTCTTTATACATAGCAGACAGTGTTTCCATGGAGAAAATGAATGAAAATGTTGCAAATGGAAATACAGCCCTAGAAGAGAGAACCGAAATATTCGAATATAGTTAAAATCTGTGTGAAAATGTGGGATTGTGTTCTCCTCTGTGGACAGCTGAGAAGAGGAGACTGCTTGCCAGCTGAATGTGTGTTTGGATAAGCATGTGCCTGCAAGTGACAGATGTCAGGACAGGGGAAGTGGGTTAGTCCTTCCATGTAATTCTCATTTTGTAGGTCTTGGCTTTCTGCTTTGTGAACTTCTGTGAGAGTTGTGCAAGGTGAAAGGGTTGTTAGTCAAAAGATTTGGGAAGTAGATGCAAATTGAAAGACTACCACTAACCTTATGCACTGCCTTCTCTTTTTTCACAGACTTAAAAACAAAAAAGAAAGAAAAACCCCCCAACAACCCAACTTCCTACTTAGCTAGAATGAACTGCAGGAGGCAGCTCCATTTTGTTTTGCTCTTTCTCTCAAGTTCTGGAGTTCTGGTGTTGCTCAGGCCTTTAATTAGGAGGGCTCCTCTCCCAGATTCACACTGGGACTGTGATGAGCTTGGGATAGAGGGGTGAATCTTGCCTCATGTATTAATTTCAGTAGTTGTTCATAACCAAGCTCAAATACGTTATTTCTAGGATCAATGCTGTCTTCCTTTTTATCCTTTTTCTATCTTATTTTGTTCTGTTGTAATGATTCTATTTTAATAGGCAAATAAAAATAACCAGAAGCATAAACAGGGGTGTTACTGGTACTGAGCTAAACATTTACAGCCAAGGCTGGGTTTCTCTCACATGTTGTCTGGTCTTGAGAACTGTACAAGTTCCTGAGGGTGCTATTTCATGGTTTGCTTTTAGCCTGACTTATTCTGTGCTGGAAACAACAGGGTTATATCCTCTAAAATTGCCATCCAGTCCCATCCCTCTTGTACACCTCTTTGGCTTGTGCAGCTGCATAGTTGAATTAATGATGTCATCAACTTGCTGTTTTTTTTTTTTTTTTATTTTAATAATTGTATTTACTGTAGGGTTCATTTTTATCCTTTAGTTCATAGTTTAAGCTGCAAAATTTATGCTTCTCATACTCCTTGTGAGTGGGCAGGAGTTGAGGGTACTCAGCCCTTATGGGAAGCCCTCGGCATTTTGCAGGATTAGACCACAAAATGCTGTGGTGCTTTGCACAGTGCACATATTTAGAATCACCCTGAGATATTTTGGGTAGAGGATTATTTGGGGAAAACTGGGGGAGTTCCTTCTTTTCTGTTGGAGCAAAAAAAATCAAATAATCCTCATAACTTCAGGCTGTGAGGGTTTGGTTTTAGCAGTCTGCCTGTGATGGGTGTATCCTGCGAGGAAAGAAATGGTGTTTGCCTAAGATGCGTGGCACTGAATGACAGGACAAAGGTTAGGTGTGTGTTGAAAAGGCTGGGCATTGATTTCCTAAAGATGTTTTTTCCAAGCTGTCACTATCAGGGAGCAGAGACCTCCCTCTACACAGTTAGACATGTTTTGATCAAAAGTCACTGGAAAAGATATGTCAGTCTCACTCTTAATCTCTTATGCAGAGATGATAATACTATCAGCTCTCTCCTGCTTTGCTGAAATAAGGTTGCATTAGAGTCTGGCTCAGTGATTTTGTGTGGACTTCACCCCATATTTAAGATAATTGCTGCAATGTGTTTCTGCCTGAGAATAAATTGATTTCTGAATGGCATAATTATTTCTTCTCTGCTTATCAAACTGGTCTCTCTAGGCAGTTTGTTGAAAGATCAGATTCTTAACGCTCATGGGGGGCACTGCGGGAAGGTTTGTTGATGGATTGGTAAACAATTAAAAAATCCCAAATCAGAAAACACTAGGCTTCCTAAAATAGAGCCTGGTAACTGTTTGTCAGCTTTAATTAAGCTTTGTGTTCCCTCAGTTTTTAAGAATAATACATGGTCTTAAGTGGTAACTTAAGAGTGTTTAACATACTTTTAACAGAAAAGCATTGCTTTATTCCTGCTAAAAAGCCCCAGTATCCCCTGGCTTTGTCCGTGCCTGTTTCCTTCCAGGCTTTCTGAGCTGCCTTAGATAAAAACAAAAGCAAGGGAGAAGCAAGAAGTGGATCTGTTGACAGCTATGACAGAGATCAAATTCCAAGCCAGGCCATGGGATTCCTGAGAAGGGGCTACTTAAACAGGACTCTCCTTTGATTAATTGGAGATAAGGTGACACCTTGGACGTCAGAACTGTATTCGAGCTTGGAATCAGACGCAGAGGGTCAAAGAGATGAGATGCTTAAGGGCTGAAATGTGATCTCTGCCACTTCCCTCCCTCCTTTCTCCCCTTCCTGGCTCTGGGACAGACCTGCAGGTCCTGCTCATGTGGCTTCACTTTACTTTCAGCAGTGGCTCTGCTAATCATCAGTTCAGAAACCTGTGGCAGTCTTGGTGGCTTTTCTGCACTACCTGGTGTTCTCTGGCATTGCCAACATAGAAATCAAACTTTTTCACAACTTTACAGCCCCCTTGGTTCAGCCTTTGGAAACTTTCACCCCATGACTAACTAGCCTTTGAAGATTTGCTTGTTTTGCCCCAAGCAAGTTTCTCAACAAGGGTAATGTTTTTTGAGTGGTTAATCACTTTTATTCCCTGAAAAGTTAATCACTTATCTTCCCAGATAGCAGCACTTCTACATTTTTTTTTCTTTTTACAAGTGCATGTATTAAGAAAAAAAAGTAGATTTATGAAATTTAAGATTTACTGCCTTCAGTGCCTCGTTAGTGGATGCTGTGGAGAAATGCAAGGAAACAGTGTAGATTATACGTAAATTTAGTTTTAAAAATAAAAATTTCCTGTGTGTTTTCCTGGTATTTCCACTAGAAGAATATTTAGTCTCTTCTTCTTCCCTTCAGTCTTTCCTTGGGCTGTGGACAGGTTTGCTTTAGCCAGAGTGCTGACCCAACATGAAAGATTTGGGATGGAGTTCAGCTTACTCGAATCCAACAGGTGCAAAACTTGCTGTGAATGCATTTAATTAAATCAGTTTGCTGAAAACCCTTTGTTGTCATCTGAATTTGGAGGCTGCTGAGAGTAATTCAGACTCCTCAGGTTCAGTCATCGAGTGTCCAAAGGGCAGTTCTGCAGTCAGGATTCATGTCAGGCGTTCATGGAACAGGGATGCTCTTCCCCACCTTTCTGTAGCTGTTTTGTGGGGTCTTGGTGATAGTCCCAAGTGTGTGTTAACCTGGAGATTTACATGCTACAGGGCTTTCCTGCTTGGGTGTGTGTGTTGAGTTGTGTGTCCCCAGTGCACACAGGTCCCTGTGGTTGCAGGTTTGGAATCACTCAGCTGTCAGTGACTGCTTGGGGGTAGCAGGCGGTCCCTGCTCTGGGTGCTCAGGGCTTGCTTGTGTGTCACACTGAACTGAACTCCAGGCATCTTAGGGAGAGCAGAGGTTTCTGAAACAGCCCAGACCATTCTGTGTGGTGCAAGTATGCTTTAAAAGTGTTTAAAGAGGCAGTTTGAAACTGCATGAAAACCTCTGGAGATGAGGAAATTACTAATTACCAAAGCTTTTCAACTGTATCCTATATTGAGTCTGGCCTGCTTTGACTGTGTCCAGAAGCTCTTGCTTTGCAAAGACTTTTTAGCTGTTACTGCCACTGTTGTTTGGAAGTGTTTTTTCCAATTTTTGATATTTTGACTATAGAGATGCCCCCAAAGTATTGCTTTTCGCTGGGTTCCTCAGCAGGCTGGTAACTTGCCTGACGAATTTCCTCTTGGGCAGATCTGAGAAATGTTAACAGGGGCACTGTGAGATGATGACAGTCCTTTGGCAGGTGTTTCTCCCGATAGCTGCTGGTTGGGCTCCTTTTTGAGTGTTGTTTTTCCAAGTTCAGATTAGTAATACCTAAAACATCCTATAGAACTTCTCATAAGCAAACACTGGAAGGCTGACTGTTGGAGGAGCATAAATTACTGCATGGTATGTTTTGGAGCAGTGTCTTGGGAGTCTTGGCTATGTTTTTGTTAACAGAAGAATTATAAATACAGTTCTACACTAAACTTTGTCAAAATGCTGGGAAGTGATTTAGTAAAATTAATGGTGCTGCTCCCATAACACAGGGTCATTAAACAATGGGGTGCTTTCAGTAAATTCCAGTGACCTTGTTTTTGAAGCCTGCTTCTTATTTGAGGTGATCCTGCATGGAAAACTGTCCAAGAGGAACCACCTCTTTGGAAAAAAGAGGCAAGCAGTGTTTGTGTTATGGCCAGGAGGGCGCTCTGTGGTACTGTAGTCTTTACAAAAGAAATCATTATGCGAAAACACATGCTAAGGACAACATGGCTGAGGAATTTGATTTACTATCTGAGCATAATGACCAAAGTTTGAACCCAACATGGAACCAAGAGGCCATTTAAAACAATTATGTAGTTTAAATGGGGAGACATAAAAGGCAGCAGAAGTGTAACTTGCCTTGTAGTTTACCTGTGGCCAAAGCCTTTCCACCTTTCTGTGGGCCATGTGTGAGGGATCCTGGAAGTTGCACAGGCTTTTCCCAGTGAGGACCAATCTTGAAAAGCCTGTGCCAAACCCCCAGGGTTTTATCAGCCTTCACTTAAGTGTGATTGGGATCTGACCAGCAGAAGGTTGTGGTCCTGCCTGGTGTGTGGTGGCACTGTCTTGCTGCTGCTGTTCTCGCATGAGTGGCAGATGATCAGGACCTTGGTGGGAGGCTCTATTGGTGTATACTGCCTGTGAGAAGAGATTATTAACTCTATAAACTTGTTTGCTCCATTTTTGAGGAGCCTTATAGTTTTCAGTGACGAGGCTGAACAATTTAAAGTTGTCTGGTCCTGGACTTCACTGTTTTTGCTCTTTTTTTCCTTTCTACTCCTTCATGGCTTTTGAGACTGCCCTTAGAATAAGCCTTGTGTGGCTGCTCTTTTTGTGGCTGGATCATTATTTGTAAAATGAGCAAAACTGCAGAGTTACCATGGAAGCCATGCAAATGGGATTTCTGGAGCACAAGTCACAGCGACAAGGAGACAGGACTTTTTAAAATAAAATCCTCTTTTTAGCTTCTCTCCCTTGTTTATGGAACGACACATGTTTTTGTTTACATAAATGGACTCCATAAATAATCCATTTTTATATGTTCTGTACATTGAGCAATCTATTTTACAGACAATTGAAAATCTAGCATTCATTACGTGGTTTTTTTTTTTTTGGACTGTTGAGAAGATCTCAAAACTACAGTGGTTTCATAATCCCTCAGCCTCCCACAAAATTATTTCACTAAAACTTTGGCTTTCTGTGAAGTTTCTCAGGTTTGGCAGCACAGAAGTGCTTTTGTTGTCCAACTCATGCAACGGTAGATTGAAGTGAGGCAGACCTGTGTGCTAGAAATAACCAATTTACTTGTCTCTGGAGCCTTTGAGGTTTTCCTACCCTTCTGAGACAGGGTCACTTGTCTTCAGAGCAGTGCTGTAAATTAGAGTGTTTCAACACCTTCTGTTTGCATTGCCTGTATCCCAGTGTGAGCCCCGTCCTGGGGCCGCTGGCTGTGCAGGTGCAGAGCACCACGAGACCCTCTGCCAGGAGCTTTGTGGTCAGTAGGGTAAGTGATACCTTGGTCAGTTCAGGCCAAGGCTTCTAGGGAGGTTTCTTCCTTAATCCCTCGTAATGGATCAGTCTAATTACAATGGCATCGCAGTGTTTTCACTACTGTTTTAATCCTGCTGCTTCTCCTCACTGCACGTTTTGACATCACTGAGCCCAGCTTTTCTTCAGCTGCTCACACTCTCTCCCAGGCCTACTCAGAATGCTCATAGTTTATTTCAGCTGTTACATTTATGGTAAGGCATGAGAAAACCATGAAGGGTAGTAGTGCTGTTGGAGGAGTGTGCTGCCCTTTTCTTCCCATCATCTTGGAACAGCAATAGACTTTGGGTGGGTGTCTTCCCATACTTAGGTGAGGTGTTGTGGTAATTACACAGTTTAGGTGTATCCCAGATGAAAATATCGTGTTACCTAATATAGAACAGGTCAGGAAACAATATGATGCTGACATTGCATTTTTTCCACTTATGTTTTACATTGGTTGTTTCCTTCTGGAAGAATATGTGTCCTCGGATAAGGGTGTTTGTGCCACATAAACAGCTAAGTGTTTCAGCTTCTTGGGTAGTTCTCTGATCAGAACAGAAGATAGTCCAGATCATTCTTATCTTACTGGAAAAGCCACACGAATTTAACATCACTGTAGGATACAGTAGTTGGTAAACCAGCCTGTGAAATGAAAACAGAGTAGGGTTTTTTTGTATGAGAAGTGAACACAAGACTGCGAAATCGTTTTCAGACATACTGTATTCCTGTAATGTATTGATTACTGACCAGGTTTTACCTGACATCTCAGAATATGATTCATAGATATTGATCTGCACAGAGACTTGGCAGGAGGTTGAAAAACAAACAAGCAGTGTTGCCTGGACCCCCACCCCTACGTGCTGTCTCAGACTCAGCCTTCTGCCACGCAGATCCTGCCTTGTTCTTGGGGCTGGGGCTCACCGAGCGCTCTGCTCTCCTCTTAAATTAGCCTTTTGCACCAGCAATGCTCCTGCAGGGTGGGATTGGGTCCCAGGAAGCTCCAACCTTGGTTATTGCTTTTCACTCCAGCTCGTGCTCCTCAGGCGCTGAGGGGTCTGTTACAGACACGCATGCTCGTTATTTCCTGTTTGATTTAATTTTAGATGAACCAGAAATGGGGGAAGATTTCAGTAAAAAAAACCAACAATGCCAGAGGGGTGAAGAAGGAGTTGCTGAGATGCATGAGGAGAAACAATACCGTCTCAAGTCCTCAATACGTAAGAAGAATTAGTCATGGTTCCTAAAAAAAAATAGGCAGGGACTCTGTTCACCTTTCTGATGAATCAATTTGAGGTTAATCAGTTATTAATTGTTCTTGAATGTGAAGCCTTTGAGTGGGTGTTTACTTTTGGTCCCTTGCAGTTGATTTCTTGTAGTGTAAAGTTTGCATGTCTTATGGTAATGACTGTGTGTAGCTGAGTGGTACGCCAGGGATTTTTGATTTAGTTGTCAGAATGGTATTTATTTTCTCTTTCCGCCTTAGTTTCTTCCCGTGTAAAACAGTATTAATCTTTAACTCTTTGCACAATAGATTATGAAAGCATTAATCATCTGGTGTTCTTGCACGCTGGGCTTGTCTTCGGTGCAATAGTCAGTGAAATGAGCACACTCGTGTCGTAGAACTGGGATGGAGAAAGGAGTGACTGTGGAGTGAGACATCAGGAGCCGTGTGAGGGAACTGGCCGAGCAGAGGCTGGTTCAGCAGGAAGTGGTTGATGAGTTGCTGCTGAAGATGAAACCTGAGCTGCAGTTTTGAGCTCACAGATATGGTAAAGAAAACTCTTTACAGGTGGAACCGTAGTATTGCTTATTTTTACCCCACAGAACTTGGCTTTTCCCTGTGTCCAGAAAGAGACCTTACCTGAAATGTAATAATGCAGTCAGCTGTTCCTGAGCAATTAATTATACTTTATATTAAAAACAACTTCTCTTGGTCAATATTGACATACTTATTTGAAATCTTCCACTCCAAACACCAAAATGATCCTTTTCCATGTGCTGTCTAAACGCCTTCAATATTTGTAGCCTCTTCCTCAGACTGTGGCACACAGGCTGTGCCAGTGTTGCTGTTTCCTGGCCTTGAAACAGGGTTTAGTGTGGAAGGAGGAATAAGGACCTTAAACTAGAGTCTCTTTAAAGCTGAAAACTTACTTTTTGGACCTGGACTTCTATTGCCTACTTCTTTCTTAAATTTTATTTTCATTTGAATGTAGTTTATGGGATTTTGTAGTGGAACTGACCTACATGGTATTTCCTTCTCTCCGGAGGAGCCATGAGTTGCTGGAGGCTGGAAAATCACTACAGGGGAAATCATCATTTGCCAGTTCTTAGATTGTTTGCTAGAGGTACCTTGATGGACAGTGCTGGACGTTTGAGCTCATCAGTAGGAGTTTCTTACATTCTTTGTCTGCCAGAGGGCAATTCTAGCAGTGGATGCTGGGAAAAATGTAATCTAAAAAAAGGTATTTCATTTGGTCAGAGTGTTCTCCTGGACTGAGGGAGTCTGGGTTTTGAATCTCTGCATGAGGACATTTCTACATACCTAAGTTATTGCAAGATAGGCAGCAGTGGGAGAGTACAGCTAATTAGCTCCTCCTGCATGATGTCATTTGTACTACTTATAAAAGGTAGGAAATGGGGTGGGACAAAGCTTGAACCTGAATGGCCATGTTCTCAGCTGCAGATCCTGGTTTTACAGCTGGGCAGGGCTTGCTTCTCTTCTTTTCATCAGTGTCTGAGAGAAGGAAACCTGGATTGCGTGTTTGCTTTTCTTTTTATCTTACTTTATTTGTTTTTATTTGGAACACTATAAGGTTACCACAGAATAGTTTAAAAATGAAAAGTGGGATTGTTTTCGGTGAAAATAATATTAGTTGTTACCTCCGAGTTAAATTTCTTGGGTGAATCAAAATTGTCCTGCAGGATAAGAACAAGAAAGAAAGAAAAACAAAAAAATCATTAGTTAAGTGCTGTGGTTGTACAGGAAGGAGAAAGAAGCATTACAGGGAGGTGCTGGCTCATAACTCAAAATTCAGTTTTAACTTGGAGATTTTTCTTCTAGTAAAACAGTCGCCAAACATTTGATCCAGATGGAGTCCTGACAGTAATTACTTGTACGTATGGTACAGTCATTGCTGTGCTCTCACAGCTATTCTCAAAAAGAGCTGGGTGGTTTTGTCAGATATCCCTTACTGCTCCCTCTGCTTTCTAGGCACAGCATAACAGTATTTTGTGGGTGTATTGATCTCTGCTGGCATTGCCTGCCTGGTGTCTGGTGTATCTCAGAATCCAGTAAAGTTGGGGTTTGTTTTTGTGCTTCTTTTGGCATTTTTTTCTTTTTGTTTATAGTCTCCTCTGAAACTGCCCAGATGATGTTCAAGCATCAAGGGTGTAAGTGAATCAACTGATTTCCCTGGAAAACTACCAGCATGTTCTCCCATCTGTGCACCTCGGGTCACATCTGAGGCAGGTTGTTCTCTCTGGAAATGCCTCTTCTGCTCCCAAGCACCTTTTGGTGAGGGGTGACTATGCTATGACCAGGTGACAAAGTCCTGGCCAGGTGCTGGGTGCATTATGGGGGGAGCTGTGCACCTGGAATTGAAATGCTACAGAGTCGTATCTCACCTCTGTCCCTTTGTGAATCTGTCCCCAAGAATTTGTGCCATCAGAAAATTCAAACAAGACATCAGATAACCGTGGTTCCACAGCAGCTATCGATATTCTTGTTGGAGGACTTAGTTCAGAGGCCGAAGAACAAACTGGTGGTGGAGGTTCAAATATCACTTCTTAGATGCAAGACTCGGTCCAGACGTGACTGAAGGACACGATCTGTATTGCTGTGGGGCTGCCCTGTGGTGAAATAGGGTGGTGACCTCACCGTGACGTTTTTCACCTGCTCGTATCTGTTGTTCAAGTTCACCTTTGCAAGCAAGTCACCGGTGTAAATTCTGTTGTGACAACTGGAGTGCAAACAGGCTTTGTTAATCTGTGTTCCAGAGGGATGCCAAGCGGCTCTTTCATGTCAGAAATGATTGTTTAACAGCTTCTTCCTTGCTTTGTCAAAGTGTGGCCCAGGTCGAACGCAACAAAGTTAATAAGCAGTTCTGCAGCTGAGGAGACCAGAGGAAGAACCTCTGTGACAAGTGTTTTAGATGCCCTCCATGTCCAGTGTTACCAGCAGAACCTGTCCCATGGAGAGAGAACCAACACTTTGCCTTGGAGTCCATGAGTGAACAGCTGGGCCAGGAGCTGCTAATGCCCTGTGGTTCTGTCCAAAAGGTGGGGATGTACCAGTGTAAGCCAAAGGAACTGAAGGAAAAGCAGTAGTTAGGAAAAGAAATATTCCAGGAGCTGAGTTGAGAGCTCTCTCCTTTCCTTCCCCTTGCTTCCCCTCATGGAAGAAATGTTAAAAGAAAGGGTTTACACAGCCATAATAGTTAAATGAAAAGAGGGTTTAAAAAAAATCTGTCACTAATTCTAAATGTTTTTAATTAAATGCTGTGCGGAGTAATGTGCTGAAATTGAGCCATTTTGATCAGAAGCACAAAATAGCAGGATAATACATGGACCTATAAAAAACCGGTTGTGTTATAGGTATTTAGGTGATGCCAAGCTGTGGCAGCCTGTCACTTGTGCCTGCCATTGAAATTGGTTGCAAAAGTTCCTTTAAATTTCATCGAACATCCTGAAACATAAAATTTTATGAGGATTATTCCGCTGGTTGTTCTCTGCGTCCCAGTAACTTGCCTTTCAGCTCGTAGGCTACAAGGTCTTGTACCATTTTGAACTTGAAACATTACATTTGAGCTAACTTAACAGCTGGGGCCAAAATACCCAGAACTCTGCATCCATTGCCAGTTCGTCTTGATCATCATAAACAGTTAAAGAATGTGCCAATGTGTGCCCTCTGACTGCCCTTTACATGTATGACTGAAGTTTATGCATTTAAGTGCAGCCACTGAAGTCAAGAAGAAAATCCTTTTTAATAACTTGGGTCCTCGTTGCTTTGGGTTGGTTTGCCCAGGGTGACCACTGGAATGTTTTATTCTTTAGTTGCTTTATGTTGTAGGCTTGCAGTGGATATCAGATTTCTGATATTTGGGTATCAATGCGGAGACAGAATTTTCTTTGGTTACCACATGTTTAGTCTAACATTGTTGGATATAAAATTGCGAAACTGACAATTGCAGTAGCAATTGATCTTCTAGTTCACATTTAAAATAACAGATCTTAAAATACTCTTAATCTCTCCCTCATCCTGTTTATCTTTCTTTTGGGAAGATATTTCAAAGTATCAGGATCTGATTTTTGCAGTGGAGAGGTTGCTTGTTTTAAATCCGAACACTGAACTGAGTTTATAGATTTCTGTGCCAGCAGAAATTGAAACTCTGGTTTGCTGCTGCTGTGGTATTTGCAGCTAATTGAATTGTGGATACTAAGAAATGAGTAGCTCAGCTTGACTTCTTGGCGTTGCAGAATTTTTACCCTGGTTAGTAATTTTGAAGACTTGCTTGCAAACAATGGTTCAGTGGGCGCCCTCACAAAATGGGGTGGGTTGTGATGTCAGAAAAATTTAGCGGCTGCATGTTACCCAGAAGCCCAAATCTTCTGCCTCAGAAAAGTAAGGGGAGTGGGAACGAGACCTGAATTGATCCCTGGGCTTTGTAAGTGCCAGTTGGGAGAAACTGAAGGAGATACTAATTTGGCTTTTTTGCTAACAAAAGGCTGTTGGTAGAAAATGGAGTGATTTGATGTATTTTTAATAGTTCTCTAAATCTTGACCAGTACATTATATTCTATGAAAGGGACATCTGAAATGATTTGGCTTGCTATTATGTTCTGTAAATTTGAGTAAGTACATTAGCAGTTAGCGAACACAAATAAAACAGATAACACGAGAGTATAGGCTTGTAAAAGCATTGCCAGAGGAAAAACGGAAGAATTGGGAGTAAATAACTTTGAAAGTACTAGGAGCAATTCTCTTCAAATGTCAAACTGCTTTCCTTTTCCCCCTATTTGGAAGTATCTTACCTCAAAGGTAATTTGTTTCAGACTCATCCAACATTAATGATATTAATTTTTAATTAATTTAACAGTAGCGTTGTCCATCTGTCAGTGCAAACCTAATCTGTTAAAGAGATAAAATCAACATGTCTACAAGTTCATTGTAGGTCGGCAGGCAACAGTTGCGTGTTTGCATTCAGGGTTCTCTATTAAATAATGCAAAAACTTTATACAAAAACACAAGTGCAGAGACTTTTGAAACCAGATGTGCTAATACAGAAGGACAGATAAAAGTGTCCTAGCTCATGGTTCAAGTGTACTAAAGCTGGGGGTCTTCTTGGCCAGAATCTGGAGTGAGTCTCCAGTTTTTGGGTAGAGTGGAGCCCTTTGGAGATGCCAGTGGAGAACACAACAGAGTGCTCGATGTTTCTCAAATTTGGCCTCTGTTTTGACATCCTTATTTGGAAACCCCATCTCTTCTCTGTGCACCACCCCCAAGCTGGATTACAAAAGGCATTTTGAATGGGAACAATTGCTGGATGTGCTTTGCTTTTGCGCTTTTTAGAGCTGGCTGGGAAGTTGTGTGGAGAGGAGCGTGTGTATGTGTCTGCTTATGGAAATGTTACTTGTGCTACTAGAGCTTGAGAACTGCTCTCTATTAGAAGAGTTTGAAGTAAGATAAGTGTTTGAAAACTATTCCAGTTTCCTCTTTGGATGCTAAAATGTGCTTTTGAACAACAGTTAAATTTAACACTGTGTTTTCGGTTTGGACAGAGATAAGCATCGGCAGCACAAGGAGAGCAGTTTCCTTGGCGACACTTGAAACAGTGCCTAAATGGCCTTTGAAACACCAGGTAGTGTGTTTTGTATGCAGGTACCTGACTGGTGGGAGCCAGAGCAATGCTGTCTCTAAAAAGTGGGTAGATGCGGGCTTCGATGCTTCAGGAATTTTTAGTTTTGCAATAAGCTGTTCTCACAGGAGTTTAAAATGGGCTCTTGCATCTCCCCACGTTGCTCCAGGTTTGAACTGTGTTGACTAACCCATCAATACTTCCATAGAGAGCTTGCTCGTCTCTATCACTTGAGTAGCACAGGTCTTGTGCTCTCAGCTTTTGTTGGGTTTGGAAAGGACAAAACACTGAAATAGGTCATTGCTGCTTGAAATTCTGTCACAGCCAGGCCTGACCGTAGAGGAAAACAACTGCTTTTCCACATTTTGTATGAAGGTTTACGGTTGGACTCTGTGTTCTTAAAGGTCTTTTCCAACGTAAATGGTTCTATGATTTTATGACTCTGCTCTAGTTTCAACTTTAACGTGCTTCTCATGATTTACCTAAGCAGCGCTCTTGGCAGCTGTGAGAAGGAACAGGCAGTTTTAGGAAAGAAAACACGTGAATCGAGGTATTTCTGAGCTGGTGGAAAAGGCCATTGCTGTGCTGACAAAAGCTGTCAGCTGAAGAGTTGTCTCTGAGAGCTGGCTGGGGTTCCTCAGACCTCCTGTCCTGTCATTCCCACCCCCGCGCCATCCCTTGCTTGGGTGGTCCAGCTGTTTGCAGGCAGCCTGGTGAGTGAAGTCAAGAATTTCATCAGCAGTGGAAAAAAAGGAGGGGGGATTATTTTTGGCCTGGATCAGTTCCCTGGTCCCCTTTACCTTCCAGGACTGTAAATGGTTGAAGTGGCCCAGCTGAGGGGGCAGTGGTAAAGCAGAAATGGGCTGCAGGAGGAGGTAAAGAGTCAGATCACAACTCTACCCAAGAGAAGCAGCCTGTTTGCGCTGACTTTGGGTTAAATAAAGGACTTCAAGGCTGGCTCCTCGGCCAGAGATTTATTTTATATTGTGCTGACTCACATAAGCTATAGAAGCAGCTCTTCCCACATTCATTTTCCAAGCACCAAATTCTTTTTAAAGATAAAATCGATTTGATAAGCCAGTGAATCTGTGTTAAGCTTTTTGGCAGGGATAGGGCTTTGGTTACCTTGTGTTCGTCCAGTTCTGGCTGCGTTAGGACAAATTCAACCATATGAACTTCAGTATAGCTCTGTGTTCTTGCCACACTGTTCCTGTAAAGATTATAGATTAACTAGAGTTCTGTGATAACTACTGTTTTATTGTTGGGAATTTTTAGAACTATAAAGTTGCCTTGAATTCTCCCTTAAGGGGGAAAAAAAAAGAAAAAAAGAAAAATGTTGAACTAAGGATGATTGGAAACTGAAATAGGGGGTTTCTGCTCCTTGCTCCCTTGCTTTGTCACTTTTTCA
The DNA here is from genome assembly GCA_013396735.1 of Grallaria varia. Lineage (NCBI taxonomy): Eukaryota > Metazoa > Chordata > Aves > Passeriformes > Formicariidae > Grallaria > Grallaria varia. Next base: position 1,578,108 of record VWZG01005531.1, on the reverse strand, counting down.
GCCTTTGCCATTGGGACCCAAATAGCAATGAAAGACAGGGAACTGCCAAACCACCCACCAGTCTGCTCCAGAAAGTCATGACTCTTCAATTGTGTGCTGAAACGCCTGGTACATGAAAATGCACGTCTCCTCCCAGCATGGAGCTGCTGGGAAAGGTGTGGTGCGATGTCTGTGCGTGTGAGAAGGGTGGGGGTTTTTTTTCTTTCTTTTCCTTTGTCAGGTGATATATTAAATTTTGGCGGCAACACTGCAATTAGAGAAGATTAACTTGTTGATGTCAGATCATTGTTCAGAGTTGCTGTTCTGTCAAGCCTTCAGTTATGAAAGTAAAATGTAAAGGTGGTTGATGACCTTGTATCTCAGCGAGCATCTCCCTGAGCTCAGGCTGAGGATTCCTCTCTGGACTGCAGAGGAGAAAAGGAGATTCTGCCAGCTTCTGTAGCTGTAAATCATAGTCCCAGTTGTAGATTCCCCCTATACAGTGCCCAGGGCTATCTGGTATGTTGTACTAGCCTTTTAGCTAGGAAGCTAAAATTCTGTTTTAAATCTGAATTGCTAACACTGCTGACTAGCTCTACTTCTTTTCAAAGAGAAATAACTGCAGTTACTGGAATGGTGGTAACTGTTACAGGACTGACTTCATCACGAGGAGTTCTTTCCACCATTCATCTAATTCAACCTTCATTCAACTAATTGCTCATTGTTGCAATCTCCAGTGAGAGTACCTACACTGAGGTCAGCAGAGTTCCACTAATATGCGAGTCTGACACCAATAATCTCATATTTGAGCTCGCTGACTTGCTAACACAGATGCTGTATTGCTGTTCCAAGCCTGGTGTCATGCACACAGAAGGTTTTTACCACAAGTAGGTAAATGATTGGCTAGTAAAAGCATGTTGGGAAGGGAAGTTTTTATTGTTGCCTTTCCCCAAATGGCTGTTCTGAGCTATTAGGAAGAATCTGCAGATATTTATGGAGTTTGGGCCCCAAATATTCTTCATCAGCCAGTATAAATATCTACAGTCATGTGGAAAGGAAATGTGTGGTGGATCTCTCCCTGGTCGAGTGTCTGTGATGAGGCAACATCATAAAGTTTACTCCGCAGAGAAGTGATTTTATTTATTTTCTAAACATCACTCTGCTGGAGGTGAAATGGTTTGCCTGATGGCAGCAGACCTGTGGTGGGAAGAGACCTTGCATGGGAACATCCAGGGAGAGACAGCTCAATTTATCTGGCTCTCTCACCGTCTTTCACTGAGCTGAGAAATTGGCATCTGCATTACTTGCTCTCAGTGCCAGCACAGGCTGCCAGGAGCTGCTGCCTCACAGGGTAGGGCTCTCTCATGAGTGGAAAACCAGAGGAGCACAGAAGAGTTGTTTAATTACTGTAGATAGACAAATCAGCTTCTGAAGGGCCACCCATGACCTAAACGCATTAGTAAAAATGTGCTTGGGCAGGGAGTATTTTCCCGCGTCTTTGACCTGATCTAGGTACATGAACAAATTTTGGGGGCTTTTTTGACACAGTGACACGTATGTCTGATTGTGGTACCCATCTACAAGGATGGCTGGAAGGAGGATTTGGGGAGCTCCAGGCCTGTCAGCCTGACCTTGGTGCTGGGGAAGCCCATGGAGCAGCTCATCCCGAGTGCCATCATACAGAACATACAGGGCAGCCAGGGGATCAGGCCCAGCCAGCAGGGCTTTAGGAAAGGCAGGTCCTGCTTACCCAGCCTGATCTGTGACAAGGTGACCTGCTTAGTGAGTGAAGGAAAAGCTGTGGATGTTGTCAGCCTAAACTTCAGTAAAACCTTTGACACTGTCTCCCGTAGCATTGTCCTGAGAAACCAGCTGCTCAGGACTGGGATGGGTGTGCTCTTTGCTGGGTGAAAATCTGTCTGGATGATAGAGCCCAGAGAGTGGTGGGGAATGATGCTAAATCCAGTTTGGTGGCAGGTCACTGGTGATGTTCTCCAGGGCTCAACATTGGGACCGGTCCTCTTTAGTATCTTTAGCAGTGATGTGCATGGGGGGATCAAGTGCACCCTCAGTCATTTTGGAGGATGACACTGAGCTGGGCAGTTGTTCTGTTTGAAGGTAGGAAAGCTCTGCAGAGGGATCTGGAGAGGCTGGAGCAGTGGACTGAGGCCAGAGGTATGAGGTTCAACAGGGCCAAGTGCCAGGTTCTGCCCTTGGGTCACAACAACCCCACACAGCACTGCAGGCTGGGAACAGAGTGGCTGGAAAGGATATGGAGGTGCTGGTTGGCAGCAGCTGGAACGTGAACTGGCACGTTCAGGTGGCCAAGAAAGCCAGTGGGCACTGGCTTGTAGCAGCAGTAGTGTGGCCAGCAGGACCAGGGCAGTGACCATCACTGTGTCCTGGGTACTGGTGAGGCTGCACCTCAAATCCTGTGTCCAGTTTTGGGTCCCTTGTGACAAGAAAGACATTGAGGTGCTGGAGCGTGTCCGGAGAAGGGCAGTGATGCTGAGGAAGGGTCTGGAGTAAAAGTCTCATGAGGAGCAGCTGAGGGAGCTGGGGTTGTTTAGCCTGGAGAAAAGGAAGCTCAGGAGGGACCTTCTCATTCTCTGGAAAGAGGTTATAGCCAGGTGGTGGTCAGTCTCCCAATTAACAAGAGATAGGACAGGAGGAAATGGCCTCCGGTTGCGCCAGGGGAGGTTTAGGTTGGATATTAGGAAAAATTTCTTGACAAAAAGGGCTGTCAAACTCTGGAACAGACTGCCCAGAAAAGTGATGGAGTCATCATTCCTGAAGGGATTTAAAACATGTGAAGATGTGTCCCTTGAGGACATTGTTTAGTGGTGGCATTGGCAGTGCTGCATTAATGATTGTAGTTGGTGATCTTAGCAGTCTTTTTCCAACCTAAATGATTCTATGATTCTCGCTCCTTGGAACTCAGGGGAACCTTTCCCACCAGCAGAAAATTTGTTTTCCGTATTCCAGTGCATGCTGGACTGTAGATGCATTCCCTGTCTTTTCAGCACTGTCTGAAGTTTCGGTTTTCGAGGGAGTGAGAGAAGCACAGAGAACAGACTTGGTGTGAATGGTGCAATGTGGTGTGGCATTCTGACATTCTCCTAAAATGGCTTTTGATAAAAGTCTAGGCTGATGAAGGCTAATAGATCTCGCAGCAGACTCATGTACTGGGACTTAAGCTCTTCAGTCAGCTACATTCAGAATACTGCATCATTCCCAGTGCAGCCCTTCTTCCTGCTCTTCTCACTCCATGCCACACACCATTAACCAGTTCAGGACAGGTGGTGGGGAATTCAGCCACCACACTGTGGGTCTGCTCGTGTCTAGGGAAGGTTCTTGGATTTGCACAAGGATTGCACGTAAACAAGTTGCACTATTTTTGGGAAATGGCATGTCTGTTTTAGTGTATGGATTATATTTGGCTCCAGCAAATACTAATGTGAATAATCTGCAAAGTACCAAGCAAAGAGTAGAGAAGACTGAAGGTCATGAACAGGATTGTTTGGTGTTCTCTGTGATTTCTGAAGACATGGGTGGAGGTTATAATCCTTTTACGGTTTAGTGTGGAACCTGAACATCTAGTAATTTCTAACAATATTTGACTAAGAGTAATCTGTGCTTTTATGATTGCAAGGATGCAAATTGTGCTGAAGTTCCTCTCTTCTTTGAGTGCTCTGAGTGCATATATTTATACTTATATATGTGTGCATATATATATATGCATGAACACTTGGCCTGTGTAAGTAGGAGAGAAAATTGCTCGCTGAGGTCTAATCTTATGTTCTTGGTGTTAATATTCTTGTACGCTCTATTCCTTCATTGTTTTGCTAACAGCTGCCATCCTCTGAAAAGGGAGCACTGGAGCATGAAGGGAGATGGGAGGAGGGGGAATCTCCCGTGCTGTGTGCAAATGTACCATAATTGTTTATGTTCATTTTTGGTTCCGTTGTGAACGCAAATCTTGTAACTCTTCGCATCTGCGTTGGGCATTTTCATCCAAGGATGTGACAAAACTTTAATGAATAGCTTCTTTTACAGCTAAGTTTTAATCGCCTGGTTTAATTGAGGGGAAACTGATATGCTGGGAGATAAGCTCTGAAGGCAACAGGCTGGTTGGGTCACTCCAGCTTTGGGTGACTGTGTTAAGATGCTTGTGAGCCGTTTCCAGAGAAGCTGCATAGCTTCTTCTAAGCCTGATTGTGACAGGGATTTCAGGAATCTGTGTCCTAGATGGCTGAGTCCTGTTGGCTGAAAAGAGCACAAATGTGTAGTCATCAAGAAGTAATGGGAAATTCAGAAAATGTTTGACTGCAAGAAACTTGGTCATATCTCAAGCATTTGATAGAGCAGAGAATGGGACATGTCTCTATGCATTAAATACAAATGAGTCTGTCTGCTTTCTTTTTGACTCTTTATTCTTTGTTTTACAAGATTGAATAAACAAGGTGATCAGTTTAACTAGCTGTGTACCCTGAGGTAGTTTCTTTGTTCTTCTCTGCTTCCCTTTTATCCCCCTTTTCTTCTTTTACAGGCTAACGGTAGTTTTTCTGACCAAAGTTAATTTAGGAGTTATGATGAGTTTTTGGTTATAGTCTTAGAAATCTGGTGTCCTGAGATGTCTAGCCTGTCCCTCACACTCGCTGCTCATTTGATTGTTCTTTGTCAACTCCTTGCAGTTCCTACTGGGATTTTTGCCACATGGGATTTGAACTCTTGCCACGAGTTGGTCAGGAAGTGACACACATGCTGTGCATTTGCAGCCAGGCCCTCAGACCAGGCTCGTGGGCATTTCCAATCGATTTTTGTTAGAGGCAGCAGCTGTGCCCGAGTGGGAACCCTGATGGTGTCTCAGCCTCCTGGTCCCGGTGTCTCTGCCTTTGTTTACTTGCCAGCAGTGCTGGCCTTTGGATCATTTCTCTCCTCTTGGCGCTGACCTCTTGGGACAACAACGATTCACGATACAAGCATACCAGAAACAAAGAGCCAGACGTGAAGGTGTGTCACCTGTGTCCCAGCCCTGAATCTTTGCTGGGAGAATCCATCATTTCTTAGGTGCTCAGTGGGATTTGACTGTTCACCTGCCTTTCTCTGCTTCACACACACTGCAGTGCCTGTTCTTGTAGGTGAAGTGGGGAAGACTCCTTTGTGGCGAGTCTTTCTTTAGGTTTGTATTTATTTAATTTATCTTTGCTCTGGTGCTCCTCTGTGTGGGTACTTTGTACTTTTAAAAACCGAAGCAAACACACCGTGTTAGCTGCAGTAGATAAAGCAACTGTGTAAATACACAGTGACCACACTTTGGAGCCCCTTTGTTGGAACAGCCTCATTTATGAGTGATTCCTGTGTTCCTCAGCAACCAGCCTTGCTGTGGGAGCTCTGCTTTGCAGTTCTGCATGTGGGCCACCTCTGCCTTTCTGGCTCAGGAGGAGGAAGAGAGATCTCTGCTCTCTTTTTTTTTTACTCCTCTCCTTTTCCAGATAGAAGGATTTCTCTGGGGTAATGTTATTGGTGACTGGTATTTGTAGGTCAGAATTGGAAGTAGGGAAGTGCCCCATCCCTGTGGTGCTCACCATTTTACCTGCTAGTTCAGATGTGCCTGGGGATGGTCAGAGTTGGTTCCTTGCTGTAGCTGTGCTGGTCCTTCCCAATTTGGTAGCTTTTGTTTTTCAGACTTGTCTTTTTGGTACAGCAGTAGAATTTGGGCAAAGACAGGAGTCCTGGGTGTAGGCTCGGATGTGAGGATTTGCATGAATGCAGGAAGCCTTTTTTCTGACGCGTCCTTTTCCTTGAGTTAGAATGGGCGTTTATGATATCAGGTAGCCTTCTTAAGTAATTAATCAGGGTGTGACTGCAAGATTCCTGCAGTCTTCCCTGATACCACCCTGATGCCTCTGTCTAGGCCAGCCAGTCGCTGGTGTTAATGGCAGCAAACCAACCAACGTGTGCCTTGCCTTGCCCTGAGTCAGAAGGAGATGTTGAGAGGGCACTCTTTTGGCTGTGTATGAAGCAGAATCCCACCTTTTAATGCCTGCTGGCTGCTGGGACCCAGCCACAGTGGGCTGCCCTGCAGGGTCCAGCACATGGGGAAGCTGCTGGGGCAGTGGAGACTTCCTGACGTTGGAGCCCTTTGGAGTAGCTGGTCTGGTGTGGTTCTTTGAGCAGCCTGGTGCCCTTTCATCTTCTCCCCAAGGAATGTGTAAGTGCACCGCAGCCACACACATTATAATGTGTGGGTTACCCATGTTTGCAAGAGCTGCAAGTTTTTTGTTGTTATTTCTCATATAAATACTAGCAGATGTAACCAGTGGTCTCCTTGTAAGGTCGGCATGAGGAAGGGAGCCTTTGCTTTTAAAACTCGTCTAAATATATCTATACAAATAAACATTTTAACAAGAGGCAAGCCATAAACAGCCTTGGGAGAGTGCTCTGTCCTTTAAAGACTCTGCTTTTTTATTTACCATGTTTTGTTCTCTGACAGATGCCACATATACAAAAGGAGAATTTCAATGGTGGCTTGTGCAGCTGGTGTATGTGGCTGCATCTCGAACAGGTTGTTTTTTGTTTCCCCTGTGACAGCCCTTTGGGGAAAGCCTTGTTCTGTCACTCTCAGTTTAATGTTCTTTGGAGTTTAATGGCGTTGAAATAGGGAGGAGAAAAGAAGGGAGTGCAGTCTTAGTTACAGAACTTTCGTGGAACAGTAGTTTCAAAGGATGGGATTCAGTGACGTGAGAGCAAGGGACCATTTATACTCTTAAGGATATCTAGGGTGTACCCAGGCTTACGGATGCCATAGCCTGCAGTAGACCTAACCCCTTCTGCAAAGGCCACTGTTCTGTATTCCCAAATGGTGCTAGACATCTGGCTTTTGGGGAGGAAACGTTTTGGGAAATGGTCTTGGGGCATCTCTGGTACCTGTGGGCAAGGCATTGTTTTAACCTTCTTCCTGATCTAAGGAGATATGACTGTTTCATACCTTAGTTTTCCTGTCAAAAAGGTAGGGATGATGCTATTGGAGTTGCTACGAGGAAAGTTCGTGTGGCTTAGAAGTGAAACAGACCTTTTCGGTTTCTTCTAGATTTATATACTTACTCTTTGTCCTTCCAGTGCAGGGAAATTAGGTTTGATTTGATTGTTTAAAGTGGTTGGCAGGATTTGCACCTTGTTGCAAATCATAAAATAAATTCCCTTGTGGTTATGTTGCTTCTTTTTACTTAAATGGTCTCTGCTGCCATTTAACCAATAAATTCCAGTAACAGCTGACATATTTGAGATAGAGGAGAAAAAAACCCACCCTGTAACATTTATAGGGCTCCGACAGAGACTTTTACATAGCCTTTTCATTTGGAGTATATCATCTTGTTGCAATTGGAGCCCATCCAGAATAGCATTAACCCTTTGGGTTGAAGAAAAGATGATGCAGTGATCTGTGTCCTTTTTCCTACATTTTCACCACACTGCCAGTCTGTAAAATGTCCCTTACCTACAGTTTTGTCTGTATAACAGACAAGATAAAAGAGCTCTGGGTGGGTGTTGCTTCACAGTTTGGTGTGCTTGTGTCACCCAGTAAACTCAACCTACTGGCATTAATAACTCCTAGGAGGATTCACTGAATTTGCTTACTTGATGTTTTAAATTGGTGTCTAGAAACATGGTTTGTACAACGCCGCAAGTACTAAGACCAGCTTTAGAAAAAGAAAGATGGTAACATCAGCTTCTGCTCCATTTGGTGTGCCCTGTCCTTCTGCAATCCAGGGAGGGAACAGGTGGGGAGATCATCTCTTTTACAGAAGAGTAAGTGAAGGAACACTTGCCTCTGGGAGCAGCTACATTTCTTGGTCACTTCCTGACGAGAAGCTGCCAGTCCCCATCGTACCTCCAGCGAACAACCAGAGCCCTCAGTAAACACAGCAGCTCCCTGTGTGCAAAGGTATGCGGGTAGGGGAGCCCAAGAGCTGAGCCGACTCCGTCAGACCTCCCCCACTGGGCATTGCTTCCCTCATTCCTGTCCCCTCTTCCAGGAAACCAAGGCTGCCCCTGTTTATCCGCACCCTCATCACACAGTCAAAAAGCCCTGGGCTTCAGTTTCCACTTCAAAGGCGGTGTTGGCTGCTGTGTTGGAGATGGAGCCTGATAATTTTGGTTATGAGTGGCTGGTATGTTCCTCCGGCTGGAATTACCGCTGGTGGAGGCAGCCCTGCCGAGTGAGGTCATCTGCATGGAGCCAGGGCAGAGGGCTGGAAAAAAGGTTTCCTTGCAGTGCTCTGCCCTTGTGGTGAGACCACCTCTAAGAGATCCCGTGCCAGTCGTTTCTGGGTTTCTCCACAGATGCTCTTTGATAAGGTGCCAGCTGCTGCCAACTGCGATGGTGGTTTCTGGGCTCTGCCTGCGAGTAATTGGAATCGGGGAAACCTGTGGGATTTGGTTCTGTAAGAAGAGACAAGAAGAAATGTGTGCATTGCATTACACTACACACCACTTGTATACATCTTTCAAGAGAAACCATTTGGCCCAGTCTTAACTGGTACATGCCACCATATTTTTAGATTTACAGTGAAGCAGCGCTGGAAGAAACTGACAACTTGGGATTTGGGTTTTAGGTGTTGTGTGCAGTGGCTTGTGCAATAGTACAGCTACTCAGAGGATCTCTTGAAGTGTAACTGTGCTTGCTCATTCGGTGGTTAGAGTACAGGAAGTTTGTGTCGGTGTGTGTGGTGTTTTTTTTTCTAAAGGTTTTGGTGAAGTAATAGATAGGTCATAGGAAATGACGTGGCTGCTAGCTAATCCCTAGATTTGTCCTCTGCTTTCTTCTGAACTGCAGCATTTACTTTAAAAAGCTGTTGTGCAGCTATATAAACCAAAGTGCAAACGTGTGTCATATATGCTGGAATCAAACCCACCCTGTCTTACTTTGAACCTTTGAGAAAAGTGATCTGGAGTTTTAATTACACTTCCCAGCCATATGAATTGCAGAGTTAATTGTATACATCAGCATTGTCTGACCTAGTTCTGCTGCCCTACCTTTCATCTGTGGATCTCCAAGTGCCTTACAAAGAAAATTCCCTTGTGTTAGAATATGGGTAACCTGGGACACAAGGAAGCAAAACAAATATCCAGCCTGACAGTGACTGAACCCCAAGGGGAAGAAAGGGCTTCAGAGTCCCAGTGGACTTGCTCTTTGTACAAGTGCCTTCCATTAGTGACTACTTACAAACCCTTGCTCTACACACTATGTTAACTGCATGCCCGTCTTTTTCTGGATTTGTCTTACAGTTCTTGCCCTAACTAAATGAACGTTGTATGTAATTTCCTTCTAAGCCTTTCAGATTTTGGTATAATTTGTGGTTCTGGAGGTTCCTGTTGCATGTCAGTTAGGTGTGTGTTTTCTTTTGGATTTCTTTCCGTGCCTATGACACCTCCCATTTTCTCTAGGGCTGGAAGCAGGATAGTAAGGGAACAAAGAGAGTTGTGTTGCATTTTATTTTTGGCCTTTTTTTTTTCAGAAATTGACTGATGAAATAGTGGTTTCGCTGCCATACAGATATGTGACGTAGGTAAATAATCCCACATATGGTTAGCCAAGGCTTTGCCGGTCTACGTGGAGAGCGGTTTTCAGCTGCAACGCTGTTTTGCATTGTGTAAGCTGATCTTTTTCTGACATTGAAATCAAAAGGGAACTTTCTGATAAGGATCAGTGGCAGTTGCACATTGCTCTGAAATGTATCTGTTTTAGCGCCGATGAAAGATGTTTGCTTATCTGCTTCCAGAATCAAGTCTTTCTGTTTATCTACAAAGCTGGAGTATCGACACTACGGACTCCCACTACTACACATCCCATCCCCTGCTCGCTGGGGACAGTGTGTGAGGTCAGAGGTGCTTTAGCACTCCAGATCCAGTTTTTCCTTTGCCCTTTGTTATGACTTTGCTTATGACTGACAGTCCATGCCAAGCACAGTCATGCTAAATGGTGGTTTTTACCAGGCTTTTGCCTACAGAAGCAAATATGTGGTGGCTTTATATTTGCTGTGTCCCAAGATTTTAGCATAAATAAATTAAGTGGGATAGACAAAGAGATTTTGAGGCTGAATGACGTTGCTTTCCTTCTGTTCGTTGATAGCCAGCTGTCACTTTGCAAAGCCCCAGTGCTGTGTTCATAACAAGAGCTTTCAGATCAAGAGCAGGAGTGTGGGTGCTGTCCCCTGGCCTAGGGGACATGTTCCTTCTGTATTTCTCCACCAGTTTATGTAAGTCACAGTGGTAAGTCCTTCATGCTCTCTCTGTGTGAAGCACCCACAGTCAATATTGCTGTGCTTGTTGGTGTTTGGGATGTGCATCTTCTGTGGTCCCAGGGTATTATAGCCTGTGCTTCATCAAAAGCTGACCCCAGGACTGATTGCTGTTGGATTAAATGAACTATTGACATTGTGATTTATTAAGGAAACATCCTCTTTGGAATAAGGAGAGAAGTGGGAAGCGTAAGGTTTGCTGTGCCTGCAGGGATGTGGAACTTGCAGCTGGACAGTTGCTTTGTAAAACTGGCATGTCGGGTAAGCTTGTACCATACCACATTGTGAGTGGTGCTGGCCTTGCTTTTGCCAAGCTCATTTAGGCAGTTTAAGAAAACAAACTAAGCTCAGCTGTTCCCTGCTACTCTGCGATAAGGCATCTTATGTGTGAGATGATTTTATTTTGACAAATGAAGTCTTCAAGTTTGGGGCGGTGCCTTTTTCACGACTTTATCCAAAATGAACTAAAGCCGCTAACTCTCTGTGGCAGCAAATGAATGGGTTTGGGTTGTTTATTTTTTTATTTATTTGTCATTCTTCTTTGGCTGAGAATAAAAGTAACACTTTGAAGAGAGAAGGCAGATTCTGAGTCTGAGATATTTCGAAATGAGCTAAGCAACAAATTCTGCAGGTAGCCAGTGATACAATCTCAGGCATGGCCTAAAGGAAGGTGTGTGAAACCTCAAGAGCCTTAAAGGTCAAAGCAGCCTGCTAACATCAGCCGAATAGATTGCTGGAAGCTGGGGCAAAGCTGCCAGAAATGCAGTAACATGCTGGTCAAAGGCAGCAGCTGATGGGCTCCTCTCCCTTGTCGTGCAATTAAAAGGCCTGTGATTTTTCAGGTTTGATTGCTGGAAAGGTCTGCCTGCCTCCCTGGGCCGAGTTTGGCTGCGGATGTCGGTGGGCTCGCAGTAGCCCTCTGAGTGCATTCACTGCCATGGCAGTGCTGGAGTAACCCTTGCTGAGCCCTGGCCAGGTCAGGGAGCACAGCCTGGAGCACACAAGGTCAGCCTTTATCTTTCCTTCATGGCTGGCCAAAGATCAGGCTCTTCACACCAAACCTGCCACGAGAGCCTTGCTCTCTGCAGGTTTTTCTCTGCTTTCTCAGGGAATAAGGAGCAGCAAGTCTGGTTGCTGACGTCTTTCAGCTTCTGCTGAAGCAATTAGGGAGTGCTGGGAGCAGGGTTCATCTCCCCTCGCAGTCCTGGAAGGCCATGTGAGGGAGGAAGCTCTTCAGTTCAGAGTGGTTTCATAATCTTCGGTGGGAAGGCAGAGCACGTCACTGCAGGGAAACAGCTTCAGAAGTGGCGCATCACAGCGCTGATACGGAGCAGTAAATACAAGTCTCCCTCCACTCCTGGCCGAGGAGCTGATACTGTTGGAATGTGGAGCCTTGGGTGTGGGAAATGTATGGGATTTCTGCCCAGAAGGAGACCTACCCCTGGGGCTGAAGTTGGCTCACCGTGGCAGATGTCCCCATGCCTGGGCAGTGGTACCTGGGAGCTCACGGGCGCCTGGGCTTGCTAGTGGGGTCAGAGGGTGAATGCACAGAGCCAGCTGCTGTGAACACCCTGGGGAAGACACTAGGGGTCTCTTGCCCCCAGCCAGTTGGTCAGACTTCATCTCTTGTCAACCACACAGGCTTTGGGGCATATCCAGTGCATAACAAAAAAACCCACCTTACCATCAGTAGTTGTATTGTAGCCATATCTAGAAATTATTTGGCTTCTTTTTATTCCCTCTTGGCATAAGAATTTGAGAAGAAGTGGTTCTTTTTGTGTTATGTGTTCTTTACCTAAGCTTTTTACTTTACAGTTCAGGGTCTCCAACATATATGTGTCATCAGAGCTTACAGTCCAAAAATTAACATTATGCTACCCCTTGTCATTGCTTTTGTGCAACACAGCACAAAAAGCTGAGGAATGACATGAATGAGAGTTAGTGAATCAAAGTAGTAAAGACAAAATGCTACTCCTGAGAATGATTTGTGTCAGTTGTAAAAAATCATTTTTCCCTCAGGTAGAAAAAGAGATGTCAGAATTCAGGGGAAAAAAAAGGCAAAATCTTTTATTTAACAAAAATAAAGCCACTGTTTAAGTGTTAGTTTTAAATGGGAAGCAAAGCATGAAACCACAGGCAATTTGTGTGCGCTCAGTGTTGCAAAAGACACAAGAGATTGCCAAGCACAGCAAACGCGACCTGGAGAGGAGAGTGCTCAGAAAGGGTGTCCAAAAATGTGCATCAATATCTGAAAAGAATGCTGTGCTGTTCTCCCTGTTCTTTTTAAGCATGCAGAGAGTGGATGTCAAACTCCCCTTGTGTGTATTTAAGGTCACTATCTCAAACTCACACCCTTGTGTACAGGCACATTCTGGTTAGAAGTGGAAGTATTTACTGGAACACATTCAGAGAGCCCAGATCCTGACTGGGTGTTGCTGAAATTTCCTTGCTGATTTTTAAATAGTTTTTCATCTGCACAAATTAAGTTCTGTCGTTACTTGTCTTTTGACATTGCAGACATCAAACTTCAAAGGCTTTCTTGATTGCCAGATAAAATATTGGCATTCTCTAATTTCTGATAGTTCCTAAAATGGAAGAGTGTTACAGGTTCTGAGCTGGAAGCAGTAAGTCTTGATCACATTGGAATACAATTGGAATGAGAAATCTCATTTGGTCTTAGAGAATAATGTACAAAGAAGTTGAATGGAGCAGGAAAGATGGCTCGGGTTTTCTGTTTTCAGTAGTGAAATAATTAGCTCAATTGAAAAAGGAGCTTGATTCTGCAGACACATAATTTGTTATTAAGCATTATAGAAACACGTTGTTTTCACAGAAGGGGATTAAAACATTGAGAAAGGGGCTGTTTTCAATTCTGCTCGTTCCCACCGTACGGTGAGTTTACTCTTCAGGTTTCTGTGCATATCAGTTATGCACGAGTTATGAAGTACAGCATTGTAGGATGAGAGCACAAAAGACCTGTCATTACATTTGCCAGATCAGTGCTTTCAGCTTTTCAGTGTTCTTGCCCTATTCAGGAATTTAAGGCTTGTATTTGAACAGTGGCTCTAGAAAGTTGTCCTAGATTTCCTTCTTCTGATAGAAGAGATACTGGGGCATGTTTTCGATGAATTCTTGCCAACATCTGAGAAGATGTGATTTCTGATCAGTCTCACTGGGTTTGCAAATTTACTGTTCCGTTTACTGGAAGAAGAAAAAAGATGAACAACATGGCAGATTTTTTTATTTGATGGGGAGTTTTGTGCTTTTTTTCAGCCTTTGTTTTTACCATGTCTGATGGGTGGTGGTAAAGTCATCTCTAACTATTGTTTCAGATAAACAGTAGTGAGAGAAGAAACTTGTGAAAACTGACGGGTTTCATTCTTTGTGAACTGCAGAGCTTTCGTGAGAGCAGCAGAGTGACTGTGTTCCCTCAGCTGTGATTGCCATTGGCTTTGGGTCTCTGGTGCTTTATACGGCACTGATTAATACTAAAAAAACAAATAAATTAAACCACACACACAAAAGCTATATAGGAAACCCCTGTACTATTTCCATAGGGTGTTTCTAAGAGTTTCATGAAGTACAGACTTTAGCATAGAGTTGGTTTTGTCTCAGGCCCTCCAGGCAATCCGGGTTGTAGGGATAGGGCAGGACCCCTGTTAGCACTGGAAGAGGTGCCTTCTGCTGCTGCTCCTGCCAGTCCTGTAAGCCCCATTTTAAATTCTGCTACAACCCACTTGATCTCAAAACTTTGAGATTCTGCATTCTCAAAAGCTTTTTTTCTGTTAGGATCAGAACATGAGCACAGAGGGAGCTGTGCATGGATGACACTGGATGTTGGCATGATGTGCATGAGCCTGGCCAGATGAGCAAGTTAGATCAGAAGTGCAGCTTTTGCCACATGAATGTCTCTTTTCTGGGCAGTTATCTGGCTGGGTTTGGCTCTGGAGACACACTGAAATGCCAGGACTGGAATACGGTACAGAAACCAGGACACCTGATTTGGGTCTTGGCATTTGATTCACTGTGGGATGGATTTTCCTGGGCTTGATTTGATTACTCATGGGAATTGGGGGGCGGGGGGTGGTGGAGGGAAGACTTATTAAATTCTTAGGTTTCATATATGTTTTAAACAATCTCCCTAGAGCATTTGGAGGCCACTCAGGAGAAAAAGGAAGATGCAGGAGCATGTAGTTCTTGTTTTCCGTATTGCAGTTGCATATGGCTGTACTAAATTTATTTCAGTATTTACATAACTCAGAGGGATGTCTTTTAGCCTCTTGAATTCTGTCTGTAGTTGGAATTCACATCTTTGATGCTTTGTGTGGAGAGCATTAGTCTTGGTTACAGGTCAAGAAAAAAGTGTCAGCCTGTGATTAGTCATACAGAGCATCACCTGAGTCATCTCCATCCTCAGCCACGTTCAGTCTCAGCCTTCTTAAAGCTGTGCTGATAGTTCAGCTGCTCATTTCTGTCTCCAGATAATGTCAGTCCGTACTAATAAATGTCATTAATTGTTTAAAATGGTTCATGAGATGACTGAGATCTCAGGGAGTCCAAACTTCAAGTATAATGGCACTTAAACTGCTGATCATCTGTGTCTTGACTTGAGTAGTGGCTGGAGAAATTTCTGGGAATGGTCTGATAACTTGCGTCCAAGATTCCTGTCAATCTGTCATATCGAAGGCATTTTAATTAGATGTTGTGGGGAGCAATTGTGTGATGTGGATTATTGGGGAGAAAGTAAATTCCATAAAGCTTCAATCACTGTGGGTTTTCTTTATTTTCCCCCCTTTTCAGCACCTGTGAAGTGCAGGCACTCTGAGCAGGTTTGAATGCTGTTACAGGACCCAGCCATTCGTCCTGCAGCAACTGGTGAAATGGATGAATTTGTGTGTGTGCGTGCCTTAAACACCACTTTTTGGCACTAAAAATGTCATCTTCAGCTCTTCTCATCCAACATTTTAATGGTCTGCCATGGCTGTTTATGCTTTTGTAAGGCTGATGGACAGTTCTCATAACATCCCCTGTCAGTAGCTCTGTGTATTTGTTGTGGCAGAGTTGTGAGCCTGTGCTGCTTCGTTCTCAGCGAGGACAATACAGCTTCCATTCTTCTTTGTCCTAGGATGATTTTTTCCTGCTAGGAAAACAGAATGGGCGCTGCATTAGTCAGGGACCGTAGTTTTTAACGCCTGAGAAGAAACATTGTGATTGTCTGGTCTGACGTCTTCAAAACCTCATCCAGCGAGTTTGGCATTGACTAGTAATTTGCTTTTCATTCTGTTCATGAACGTGTGAAGGAATAAATGACAAGCTTAGGGGTTGAATCTCAGTTCTTTACTTGCGTGATGATGGTTTTTGCAGCCCTTGGTTGCTTCTCTCAAAACGTGCCTGCAGTACCTGGACTTCTAAGTTATCCCGATGACCTGCTCAAGGTGCTCTTAGTTACTGAAGGACAGAGTTATTTTTCCCTTTCTTCACATGAATAAAGCCTAGTGCAGCTACTGAAATAACCAGTTTGGTGCTTCACGATGCAGGTTTTGTTCTTGGAAGTACCAGGACTTGCGTTCGTCCCGAAGACAGCGCGACGCTGTCGACTCTGGTGTGCATCTGGGGCTGTATATTTAGGGCCGGACGTTGCCCTTCTAGGCAGGCCACAATGCATTTAATCTAGTGGTAGATTACTGGCAGGATTAGATGTATGGGCCGTGTTTTTAAGAAGTGCTGTTAGAATTGAGTGACATCCACAGTACATCTGCCACCGTCGAGGCGTTTCCTCTGAAAGGGGTCACAGCATCAGGCTGGAGCATTGTATTTCCAGCTCCGTGTCATAACCTCCCAAATTAATGACATACTGGAAAGAAAATGCAAAAATTAACGAAAATATTAATACAAATAAAGTAATAGAGGGGCTGATGACTAGGTGCATCTTCCTTGTAACTGGGCATGTAGGAACAGTGAGCTTAGATGAGATGAAAAGAAAACGGGAGACCAGACAAGAATTTCAGAGGTGTGGTTTGTCTGGCACTGGCGTGTGTGGTCGAGCTCATAATGCTCTGATATGCACTGGATATGCTCATAGACAGTTGCACCTTTGAAAATATGATGCTCTTTTTTCATCTCTGCATCACAGGAATGGCTCCAACTGTACAGTAAAGCCTTTGATCCGGTAGTTTGAGAGTGGTGCTGGCAGAAAATGATGAGAATTTGCTGTGGAGGTGTTAGGATGTGGGTCAAACTGAAACTGTGTGTCGGGACTTTGGATCAGAGTCTGATTTTTTTACTTTCCAAAGAACAAGAGTTGAGATTAAGGTACTGCATTTAAATCTGAAGTAGAGAAGCATATTCCTCAGTTGCTCTCTGAACCTTTGATCTGGATTTAGTGAGCCAAAATCTTGAAAACATTGGAGTATTTGGAAATAATCTGCTATACTGTTTACAGTGTTGGAACTTCATTTTGGTTTCTGTTTTATTCTTTTCCAATAGGAGCTAATAATTTGTTGCAAGAAAACAAGAACAGAATCTGATTTGGAATTCAAAGATCGATATTTTTAAATCATGTATTTTTCAGAAACAGAAAGCAAAAAAGGTGTTCCTCAGCAGGATGCAGGCTAGAGAAAAAGGCGGAGGTTACTTTATTATGCAGGCTTCGTATTTCCTTTCTAATAATAATACTTCCCTAAAATGACTTGATAACATCTAGTTGAAGCTTGTTGAGCAGTTGGGCCTTTTTCAGAGGTTAACATGGATGCTGTGCCTTATTTTAAGATGCTTTATATTTAACCTGTTTCTTTGTCTCTGGGGAAGTAATTGCTAAACAGTCTCTATATTAAGCACTCTTCTGTAAAAGGTATCTGGGAAGAACTAAGTTGGAGAATGAAGCTAATTATTCTTGATGCCCAGCCCTTCATACTAATTCTGCTGGGGTTGTTTTGCTGATAAACCAGATTTTTCAACATAATAGTGCCGTGAGGTTCTGTTAATGCTCTGGTAACATGTACCAAGGCCATTCCTCGGTCACTGTTGGGACTGTGAGCTGTGCACAGCGATGTCACACATTGATGTGGTGGCATTTGTGGATTTTAATTACACAGAGCAGGATCGCTCATCCATTGTTTTTCCATTCCTGCGTTGTGTGGAGCTGATGCAACCAGTAGCGGGCAAAACCTGCAGTGTGTGTTCAGGTTTCATATGTCTGTTTTGGAAACTTTGGTATTCTGGTAAAACCAAAATGCCACAGAGGGGAAGCAACTCATGTTTTCATCAATGCTGAGAGTCCACGTCATAACAGTGGTAGTTGTAAGTCTGTGATGGTTTGAATTCTCATTTACCATTAAATGTTAATGTACTTTGGTAGTATTGGCTTTTTTTTTGAAAATCTGTGGCCTGCTTAACTTTGGGCAAACAGTTCCCTGAAGGCCATTCAGGTTTCTTGGTAGAAATTCCCTAAGCCAGTAATAGTACCTGGTTGTTGAGGTCAAAGCTCTGAATGGAGGCACTTTTCTTCCCCTTCCCTCCCTGAATGGAAAACAAAGTTGTGTTTGTAATAGTTAAGGTTTTATAGAAATGAGCCATTTCCTTTAGATGTAGTAAATAAATTAATACCATAATCTTGACAGAGGACGAGGATGTTGCTGCAGAATTATGCACAGGAAAGGAGACTTGACAGTGTAATTGAGCTTGAAAACCTAAACGTAATTGCCAGGAGTGGGAGTGAAACTTGCAGCCGTTGTGCTGACACAACCTGAAGGTCCAGCTTGTCTAAAAGGCTGGAATTATTTTAAAGCAGATTTTTTATATGAAACTGGAAAGGAGTTGGGGAGTCAGCCTTGTCTAGTATGCAAAGCTGCTTTTTTGGACGGGTGTTTTTTCTCTGACTGTATCTGCAGTGTATAAGCCATCTCTCTGTTAGTAGATTATGTGCTACAAAATTTTTCCCAGCAGCATTGTGGACATCTTTATGGTCTGAGAATATAAGTAAGGCCAAGTAAACAGGCAGAGGAAACCCAGAGAGCTGTCTGCTTTTTCCTGCAGTCTGGGAAGCTCCTGTACTGCTTTTCACCTTCAGATGTGCATCACTGCCTGCTGGCCCTGTAAGTAGCTGGGTTTTTTCCAAAATTGCATCACCTAGAGACACATCTGGATAGGCTGGGGTGTGTGCTGTGTGAGCCCCTGCCTGGTCTCTTGAACGAGGAGCAGGGAGGGCATGTGCATCTGTTTCTTTGCCCACGTGTGAGCGCTGTACCAGAGCCTGCCGAGGGTACAAGTGTGTCTTGTTGAGGGCTGAATCATCCTGTTGGAACACAAAATACTATTGGAGGGCTAAGGCAGTTTGATTTTCCAAAACATGCTGTGAGAGAGAAGAGCGTGATGCATTAGGAGCTGATAAACAAGGCTTCTCTGGAAAGCATCTCTTCAGAGCTCTGCCATCCCTGGGGGAACTATTGCAGTTCCTTGGAATTCCTCTCCAGCCTTTCGGGTTGAAAGGGTTTGCCAGTTTCACAGTGCCTGACTGTAGGGCTGCTGCCTGTTCTGCTTTTCAGAGTGTGTCTGCTGAGATCATGATAAGAACACCTCTCTTGAAAAAATAAATTGCTAGGCTAATAAATGTTGTAGTGAAACAAAAAGTTTTCTAGTTGGACATGCCAGTTTCATACCACTCCATTCTATGTGAGCACAATGCCTTTGTGATTTTAGCTAAATATTTAATTTACTTTTTTTCAAAACAAAGTGTCACTTTCCTTTGCATTGTATCCTTTTGCATAGTAAAGGAGCTTACAGAGGTGTTTCAGGTTCTAACTGGTGTTCTGTGTCCTCTCTGTTCTGCATTTACCAGTCAACTGACACTTTTCTCAAATATTTACTCTGATATTTCACTGCATTGCCCTCCATCTCCCTTCCCTCACCATGTCCCTTCCACAGAGGTATCACACATATTCCAGTCACCTCTATTTAAATAGCAGCACTCCCTCCCAGGACAAACAGTCACTCAGATGCTAAACAATGAGGAAGACCAGCAGTGGAGGAGGTGCCGGGTGGGACCAGGAGTGCACAAGCATGGCTTTGGAAAGAGTTCCTGCTGAAGGGAAGGCAAGGACTCCTTCCATTAGTGTCATCCCGTAGTGCTGAGAGAGACAGGATCTGGGGGGAATCAGTGCTGTGGACAAGAGAGCTGCATCTCACTTAAAATTACGCACAACTGTCCAAATGACTGTGGAAGGTGAGACGGGTGAAACAAAACACTGCCACGTTAAGCACGTTTTCCCACCTTCTCCTGCAGCAGAAGTTGATTCCAGGTGGCTCTGACGCATCCTCAGGAGGTCCCTGTTGTATTGTTTTTAATAACACGGAGAATTTACTGAGACTGTCATAAACAAGGATATCTGTAGCTTTTTTTGAAGGCTCTGCTATGTGTCCCTTCTCTTCTCTGTGTACAGTAGAGAGCTGTGTTAATATTTTTCTTGGGAACTCAAGACCAGCTCATCTTTTCTGCAGAAAACATGAGATCAGAGAATTCCCTGTTGGGAATTCAGAAGCGTGTTGGTTTACTGTGCTCCCCGGCCTGTACATCAGATTGAGATTGGATATGGTGTCCTGGAAACTGCAGGGTTAAAAGTGCGTTAAAAAGAAAAGGAAAATTTTGTTAATGGAAACCATTTAACTATTACAGTGTCTAGGGCTCTCACAGCTTGACCGGTGAAAGGTGTGGACATAAGTAGTGTTGGAAAATGCAGCTTTTAATGAAGAACATAATATATAGCATATTTAGCTGTGTTTAGTTTTGCAACAATTTAGTTTCTTGTGAATAAATTGTAATAAGAAATGAGCTGGTCCATGTACATTGAAAAGGTGATGGGAACTGTCAGAATTGCAGAGTCCATGAGTCAAATTCTGTGTTTCTAGTGGGATATGGGACCCTGGATAGCTCAGCTTCTTACTAAATCAGTAATTTATACTCGCATGGCCTCTCAGGTTCATACACAGGGTGATAGAGGTGACAGTGTCGCTTCCCTCACAGCTGCCTTCAGCCTTTTTGGTTTGTAAGACTCTCAAATTTTCCATGGGGGAAGCAGGTCCTTACGCGATGGATGTGACCCTCCTGATAACAAATGTGGTTTCTCTCTTCACCTTTTGTTGACCTGATAGAGATAGCGAACAACAGGCCTTTGGGTTTCTGTAAACCAGAAGTAAAAACCACTGCAGGTACAAGGACGATATGCAATAGAAACGTGTTACTGCCAGTACCTAAACCAGTTCTGGAAACCGTGACCGCACAGAGATCTGTTCACAGTACCTCTCAGTTTGGCCACGTTTCCAGTTATTCAACAGGCTGATTATTTGCCAGGTGCCACCTTTGTATTTGAAACCGGCTGATGACCTTTCACTCCCCCCTCTCAGGGTTGCCCCTGGTTAAAATAGTCATTATAGGGTGGCATTTCAGTCTAGAGTACATTGTGCCTGCTCGGTCTGAAATCCTTACACCCAGCCCTGTCTCCTCTCTCTGGTTTAGCAGCACTTGATGCATTTCATGGAGTGTGACACAGCTGATTTGTTGGAAGAGCATTGAGAATAGAGAGCAGCCTTGAACAAGGATGCGGTTTTGTTTTCTGTCACATCACCGTTGCTATGGTGACTTAGCAAAGATCTGTTTAGCACTCCCTAGTTCTGGCAAAAGTTCGGGATTTTTCAATAGTCCTCAAACAGTTGTTTTTTTACAGAAATAGGTGTATATGGTTTTCTGCAATAAGTCTGATTCCCTTCTTGGTTATTGATGCTCCTGTGAGAAGTACCTGCTGTATTTTGGCTGGTGGTGTCCCTTCCTTGATGAAGTAATTTCAAGGAAGGTGGATAAATAACATACCCATCTCGTCAAGGCTGTGGAGCATTTCTTCCTCAAAAGGATGCAGTGGAGTGCAGTGGTAAATGCAAAAGGATGGAGGACATGAAGCTTGCTACGGAGTGGTCATCCTTATGAAGTGGTCACGCAGTTTTGGAGGAGGAGAAGGAGGCCGTTGGAGTCAGGAAGTCTGAGCTCTTTTCCCACCTCTCTCATGTCACCTAAGGCATATGATCAAGCTACAACCTTAACTGAGATTTTGTTCTAGGTTGGTAATTCTGCTCTTTGAATTCCAGACATTCATTGGGAGAGTTTGAAGGCTGCTGTGCACACGTGGGGAGTTACTGCTCCAGCCAGAGGTGCTCCACATGGCAGGGGAGTGTGAAAGTCTCACCCTGCATGGCGGGTTGTGTCAAACACAGCCCCCTCTCCTTCCTGCCCCCTGGGCTGGCCTGGGAGCAGCATTCCTGCCCATGGGCAATGCTCGGGCAGATTTGGCCACCAGCTCTTTGACAAGCTCGTGGTCAGCCTCCATTTCTGCACGTCCTCGTCCCTGTCAGCAAAGGTCTGAAAGCAGGAAACAGGGTTTCTTATATAGGCTTGACCCTGAGAGAGAGTATTTTGGACACCAGCACTGCAACCAATTTAATGTTCAGTGCTACTGGAAATCTCAGTGGAATTTTCTTTGTTATACTGAGCTGGTCAGAGAGAAAGGGTTGATTTCTTATGGCCTGCTTAGACAGGTTCATCTTGATAATGGGTGTATTCAGAAAGTCTTCAAGATGTGTGTCCCATTTTACTCCCAGAAATTCAAATAAATGAACTTTCAGAAGTGCTCGTTCACTTGAGTTTGACAGTAAAAGAGAAAAATGTCCTCATTAAAAAAAACCAAAAAACTGTATGAATTTCACTAAATAATACATTTTTCCTGCTTATTTGACTTTTCTGTCATGGTACATACACCATAATACGACCTTATTTTTCCTTTTTCTTAATGATGATCTTCTGTTCTCGCTTTTAACTTATTTCAGATCTGAATTGATTTGAGGTTCTTCCCTCTGCTGGTGTCTACTGCGCAGGGTTTGCACATTTGAAGCTCATATTTCTTGATGTTGAGACCAATTTTTTCTTGTCAGCTCTTTGATGGACAGTTTTGGCCTGTCCCTTTGCTGTAGCTCCACAGAACTGGTACTTCAGCCCCATTGCAGAATTTTTTCCTGCACGGTATAGGGCAAGTTGTTTCTCACTGGCAGCTCTTACATTTTTATCAGTTTTGTAAAGTTAATTAATGCAAGAGCCTGCAGTCTTGGTTGTCTTCAATATTTAGAGGAAAGAGAGAGATTTATACACATTTTTGCTGCTGAGCTAGATTTGATTGAACTTCTTTCTGAGTTAGTTTCCCAGCTGGTATAAATCAGTGAGGTTCCATTGATGCATTTTGGATGACCAGCTCTGTGGAGATCTGGCCTTTCTCAGTTGAATCCTGTCTTTAACTGAACCTCAGTTACTTTGCTGCTGTATTTTTGTGTAGAGAAATATGGAATATATTTCTGCTTCTCTTTTATCCAGGAAGACAGGTATGTGTATACATTTATAAGCACGGTCACCCACACACAAAGAAATGTGGTTGGAAACCCCCTCCCTCTTCTTCTTGTCATCATTACTGCACCAGGACACCCTAGACTTTGACTGGCATAGATGGGTTCACTGAAGATTTCTGTCCAAATTTGTTTCCATGTACAGAAAAGCCCCCAGACCGACTAACTAAACCCTGCCAAGCATCACTACCAAGCTTGGAGACACTCAGGAACAAAGCAACTGCAAGCAGAAATAATTTAAATTCACCCCATAAAGACACGCTTCCCCACAGGTCCAGGGATTAAACACCCACTTCACCCACGGTGCTGCTATTCCTACACACAGCAGGTGAAGTCTTTTCTTATGGTCCGACACATGAAACCACCTCCTTACTGGAAGGAGTGGGAAGGGAATGGCTATGATGGGCAGGCTGAGGGTCTGGGAAGTGTGATGGGTTAGATGAGAAAGTTGTTCCAAGAAAGCTCAGAAATTCCTTTCTGCAGTTTTGGGGCAGAGCTGGATGTCTCCCCACTATGAGTATTTTTGTCTGTTCTCTTATCGTGTTGATCTCTGCGAGATTAATGTTGACTTTAAACTCCTTCAAGTAATTATGACAAGTGAGCATGGCAGTAAATTTCTTCCATATCAAGAAAAAGACAAATTACACTGTGCTGCGTATTATGGCATAGTACTGCTAATTGCTGAACTTGATAAATGTCTTCTGATAGGTCATGTAGTTAATGAACAAAGATGTTAATTGCCCTTATCTGAAATGGCTGCATTTGCAGGGACATTCTCTGGAGCCATGGATGTCTTCTAACAGAGATTTATTTCAAATTATCCATTGTTTTCAGCGGTTTCAGAGTCCATTACCCTTCAGTGTGCCAACAGAGTAGTCTCCACCCCCATCAAAGTTTTGAGAGCAATCAACTCTTCCTACATGTTACTCAGCAGGTCTGAATTCTATTTGGCTTTGGAAAACTTACATGTGATACAGATGCTCAGCATTCTGGACTGCAACAGAAGCATGGCTCTTTCTTAAGAGCAGCCGAGGGAGAAGGAAGTGCCCGGCAGTGGAAGAACAAGGGGCTGGAATAGCCCAGTTTCCCCCACCAACTGGAGTATTTAACTGGGAAAATCATTCTTCATTGTTGTTGTGTTGGTGGGACTTGTCAGTCTAAATACGTTTTAATGCAAATAACCGTCTCTATTTGTAGAATTCATCTTTTCTAGTTGCTTTCTTTGGAAAATATGCAGCTGAAGATTTAGTTCATTATTATATGAGTAAGTGCATACAAGCCTTGTATTAACAATGGACGTCGTGTTTAGTCTTTCCCTTTTAGAATTTCCCATGGAAACAAGTGGGCAGATTTCTACATTATTGAGCAGTTTGCTGCTGCCGGAATTTCCCAGAAACGTGAAGGGAAAACTAGTCTTAGGCAGGAGCCTGCATATTCCAGTTTTGGGAGCACTGGGTTCCCCTAGGATTTGGTTTGTAGTAGGTTTTGGTGTGCGGCTATTCTGGTGCAAAGTTATTTCAAAGCTGTATGATAAATAAATCTTTATGGAATTGAAAAAAAGGCAGTGTTCTCACTGAGGTCAAAACATACCTGATTTCCCAGTGGAGAAGTTGAATGTTTCATTAAGGGGCTAAAGGCTAATGTGAAGAGAAAAATATTTCCTTGACTTGGGGTTTCTGTTTGTTGAAATAAATTGCATTTTCGCTTATGATCCTCTTGGAGTTTTTCAGAATGTGTTCAACAGCAAACAGCCAGAAGTTCAAACTGTAAATCTGTAAGCTGACACATGTAGATTCTCTGGGCAGAGTTTCCTAAGTCAGGATTAATTTTGTAGAGTGAAGGAGAAAAATCCATTATCTTGCTTCGTTTGATAGAGTTCAGACTTCGCCAAGAAATATAAACGTCCTTTCAAAAATGACAGCTATAAAAATAGGAGTTACTGTTTTCTTAAATAAAGGCATTTTCAACTGAACTTGATGTATTGTTGCTCAAAGATGCTGTGGCTTTAGACTGTCTCATACCAATAATTAGACTGAAGTAATCAAGTCCTCAGCTCCTCCTTCCCCATGATATGCCGCCCCTAAGTTACGTTAACATACTGTTTTCTGTTTCATGTTAGAAATAAGGCTGAAGGAGCTAAAAAGTAATCTGGCAAAAGCTGGATGGGTTCCCTGATCTGCCTGACGCCACAGCCAGGCAAATATTTGTACGGGCAGAGACAAAGTGGGTGGATGGAGGTGGGAATGCTGCTGGAGACTAGCATGGATGCCAGATGCTTCATGGTGACCCACTGAGGATCTGTCTCACTTTAGGTATTTTCAAATCTCTGAATCCACATTTCTGGTCATGAGTGTTGTCATAATTTGAATTTCCCATGGAATGACCCGGGGGTGTGGCTGCAGCCTCTGGGGGTGGGTGCAAACAAGACCAGCTGCAACATGAGAAGGCGCAACACTTGCGCTGCTTATTTATCAACCACAATGATTCACTGTGATTGACATTTACATACCTGAATGTCAAAATAACCTGTGTTTTCAGAGGAACCAGTGACTCAAGCCGTGGTTTCACCTCGGGCCATTTCCTGATAAATGGCTGAACTGTGCTTGGTCTTGAGAAAACACAAGTGGGGAACATGGGTCTGTCCTCACATTGGTGTGTGTGGAGAGATTAGGGAAAGGACACGTTTGTATGGGGCTGACCTTCATCTCCTGGGTGCCCTGGTCTCTGTGAGGAGCACCACAACCTTGTGAGCCCTGGGCAGCCTCGGGTCTGATGGCAGCTCTGTCTCAGTGCTTCTTCAGAGCATTTCTGCACAGCCCTGATGCGGGAGCCTGGTCTTCAGTGTCTGACAACATCAAGGACCTCAAGATGGTGATAAACTACTCTTCTTTAGTCTCCTTTGGTTGCTAAACGGAGGTGAAGCTGCCTGAAAATATTTCTCTTTAGAATGTGGTGTTTTGAATGGAGCAGGAAAAATGCTTATGATGTTGCGTATAGGGATTAAAGTATATTTGGGCTACTCATTTTTTGTGTAAGGTAGCCAACAACTGGAGTGGAGCTTTCTGTGTACTATGGCTAGACAGCATGTATGGAAATGGGATCATATAATGCTGTATAAACTGCCTTGCTGGCATAACGCTGTCATTTGGAGAGATTAACCATCCGTGTAATTCCGTGTTATGGTTTGGGTCATCTTCCCATCCTTTGCAAGCTGCAGAACTCTCTGTTCCTGCATTCTCCTTGAGGAAAAGGACTGTCCTGTGAGAAGAGGTGTATGCCTGGAACGAAATCACTTGTGTATGGCTACAGGGCTGTGGTTGGACTGGATCAGTTGTCTTTAATGCTGTTTGAATGGATGGTTTAAGGCATAGAAGAGGCTTCTCTTGGGAACAGATTCTGTGAGAATTCTTCAAATCCTCTTTGAAGTTAATGGAGGGTATTAAGGGCAGTGAGCACTTTCGTAAAAGAGAAATTTAAATTGCTTTGATTCATTTCATTTTACATTTGCATCAGCTGGTCCTGGATTTCTCCCTTCTCCAGTCTTTCCGAGCGTGTTTTTGATAACTTTGCCCCCTGAGCATACAAGATTTTATGTTGGCTGTTTTGATATGTTTCCCTGAGTGCAGTAATGCTGATTACCGAAGGATCTCAGGCCTTTGGCTTCCTGTGAGAACGAGATAATTACTCTCCAGTAGGCAACGCATGACGTACAGTGTCAGCATTAAGCCACTGGGATTCCAGTCACTAGTGTAGAACAATATTGTGGGTAAATGAATAAGCAGGAGTTTATCATACTTCCTGCATAGCAGGGGTTGCGTTAAAGAGACAGTGAAAACTGTTTTCACCGAGGGCTGGTATGAAATGAGCGCTGCCGCAACAGCCGCTCCCGAAAAAGATGCTGAGGTTGAGTTCTGTGCCGCGCTGGGTTAGTCTTGCTCGAAAGGCAACTGAATTCCTGCAGCACCCAAGGTGGATGACAAGGCTGTCACTGCCCTTTTGGCGGATGACGTTTGTGGGCTTATGAACATGTATGAAGTGTAGAACTTCAAAGTGCGGCTTCCAGATGCACCACCTACTTAACTTATGGGAGAATGTTGTACCAATTAGAAGCGAGGACGTTCCAAATGCAATTTGGCTTTTTTCTCACTCGCCCCCAGGAATCCTGTGTTGTGATTTTAGGAGTTGGCCCTGTTTGACCCTGAAATAGATGTGGTTTCTCCTTTGCCTTCTTTATTTCAAGACTGTCAGTTAAAAATAACCTGTGTATTGGGCACAGTGGGAGTAAGTTTGAGAAGTTGAAGTTATATGTAAACCAGTAATAGTGAGAAAATAATACAAAAATAAATGTAACGAGCTCTATCTTCTTGCAAGACATGGTCAAGCCAGTGGTTTATCTGTGAGGTGGGGTTGTTTATTTTTTTTCTGTATGAAGATAGTTTCTCTCCTATAGCAGTACTGATCAGTTTGCTTATGCTATAGCAAAGCAAAGTAAATGTTGTCTTTGGGGATCTCTGTTAAATACTCAATCAGTTTAAAAATTACTTGCATAAAGTACAGTGTATGTACACGTACTCGATAGATGCACAGCTAGAGATTTGTGTATTTACTTATGTTTAGGACATATGTGCTTTCATAGATTGATTTGTATTTCAGCTTATCTGAAGAGATAATTGTACTTCTCTAATGCCTAAGAACTACAGAAATACTAGTAAGAAGTTTCATGTTTAAGTTTGTTTTCTTGCAACTATCAGTTTGTGTTGTACGTGTAATTGCAAAACTCAGTTACTTATTTGTGTTTTAATCGTGGCTTCCATTTTGAACTGGGCATCTGCACTCTGTGCAGGAAACCTGTACTTACATATAAGCTGAGGAAGTTGGTTGCTCTGCTTTTGCTCGAGTCTAAAACCTGAGGGCTGGGTCTTTGGAGCCCCAAGAACCACTGTCAGATGTAGGAGTCTAGATCCTGATGATGTGCTTGATCAGACTTGCAGCTGGGGACAAGGACAAGATTATGTGGACTAAAACTACCTTGCTGTAGCACGGTACAGTTCTGTCTGTGTGGCTGAGATGCATCTTCATGCACTGAGAGCATGGGCATGGCCAGATGCCTTTGTTGTTCAATTCAGCTTGCAGTGAGGTTCCATTGATTTTTGGGTCTAGGAGAAATGCACTTTGACATTTCTGTATTTCAGGCACCTTGGCCTGGCCTGGTTTTGTTTTCATGTGAGTGGTCTTAGCACTTGAACGAATTGGTTGGTGTGGCTGGATGGGTCTCCGTCGATTCTCCTAGATAGGAATTTTGCTTTCCAAGTACATTTTGCAGATATTTTCAACACCAAGAGTGATTTTTATAGTGCCGTTCTTACTTTGAAGTTGTGAAACTTCTGATGACTAAGTAAACTTTTTTTTTCCCCTTCTCCTTTGTTTTCTTGCAGCCAACTGGGTACATGGAAAACTCCATTTCCTACAGTGCTATTGAAGACGTTCAACTGCTCTCCTGGGAGAACGCCCCTAAGTACTGTTTACAGCTCACGATCCCGGGGGGTACTGTCTTACTGCAGGTACAGTAAACACAGAAGTACAACTTTCTTTCTCTCTTACTATGAATCTCCTTTAACTTCTGTTTCCTGTGCATGAAATCTTAATTAAATGGACTCAGAAAAGGCAGAGAACTCAATGCTGTCAAATTATCTAACCACCAGAAAATTTGCTCAGCATGATAGCTCTGAAGCTCTTCGTGTTGTTCAACAGTGAGAATGGAAATTTTGGGCCACAGTGATTAAATCTTTTGGCTGATTTTATGCAGCAAAACAGTCCTTTGTGGAAAGGCGCATTGATGTGGGCCTGGAACAATTGTATTTTTACATGTAGTCCTATTCCTGCATGGAAAAAGGTTAAAACTGCATCCTTCAATTCATATAGGAAACCCAAAACTTGCACTGGAACTGACAGATACCTGTTTTATAAAGATACTCAATCTCCACAGAATTATATCAGTATATGCGCAGGGGTATCTATATATGCTACTTCTCTGAGTGTTGTTTTCCAACAGAAGACACTCTGCTTACATTATTCCAGATTTCTTCATCTACTTATGGGGCTTTATCGGCCTGCTTAGGTCACTGCAAGTTTTAATGACAGAAAAGCACTCCACAGCACTGAACTTTGGAAACACTTTAGAGTAAGTGGGAAAAACAACTGAAAACCCCAGCTACATGGCCCCCATGGAACTTTGAAAGGTCATAACTTAAAGAGACTGAATTGGCTTCATCTTAACTCTTACATGGTTCTCTCTCGTTTCTCAACGCTGTTTCAAAGATAATTTGTTATCTGTTACTCTTTAGGATTTTACTTTTTCAGTTGATTATGCAGCCATGACTATTGTGCATCTGTATTTCATGCAGGTAGGACTGTAGACAGACTGGGTCAGAAATTTCTGCAGAAAATTTGAAAAAAAAAAAGATCAATTTAAATTGTGGATAACTCATAAAAAATTAAAAATTAGTTTTTTAAAGAAGTGTGACCACCCTCAGATGAGTGAAACCTCACAGTAAAGCCTGTGCATTTGGATTTGTACACACAGACTCTTTAACTGTACCACTTTTACAGCAGATAAAGGAGTGACACTCATGACTGTGAGTACCATGGTCCTTTGTCCAAGAGGGTCATGGCACATACATGCTTTCAGTCTGAAATGGTTAGAGGTGTACCTGGAAACATCCATGGCCACATCCTTTGTGGGGTGTATTTCTGAAGCTCCCTTTCCTGTGGTGTAATCCTGGGGTTTGTAGCCCTGTCAGAGGGGGCTGCAGCCATTCCCTCCTTCTAGTCTGAAAATGGGGCAGTTAAGTAAGTTTGGGATGACCTGAGAACATCAAACTTTGTGGACTCTCGGTGCATAGGTGGGATTTGTGTGTCTTTTTTCAGGTCCTTAAAGCACAGGCACGTGTCCCATTGCACATGGAGCATATGGAAGTGCCTTGGGATTTTCTGTGGCTCAGAATGGCATTGATTTTAGGTGTTACTGGAGGGAGTCTGAATTTCAGACCGGCTGCTGAAAGTCCACCAAAGTCCTCGTTCTGTGGTTTGAAAAACCTCTACTGTATGTGACATCAGGGAGGCCAGGAAGACAAGCCATGCTTTCCAAACAGCTAGATTAGGGTCCTCATTGTTGATGAAATCTTCCTTGCCTTATCTGTTAATTAAATTCACTAGACAGAAAATAATTTTCAAAGTTTGGATGATTTTAATTCTTGTGATAATTTGATTGTTTTTTCCATAAATTTCCTTAGTGATGCTAGCATTTATGTCTCAGCATGTTCCAATAGATGGAATAATTACACCTGCCTTTCCAAATTCTATTTCTGAGTCTTTATTCTGTGGTTTATGGCATCTCCTTTTATGGACTTGCTCAATGGGAAACAAGATAAAGCTTGAACCCACAGCTCCCTGCTGAGTTGAAAGGAAACTGGTAGGATGGGCAGCCTGTCATCTGGAACAGCCTGCCATTTGGTTGTTTTTCTTTTTTTTTTTTAGAAAAACAGAATCAAAAACTAACCAACAAACCAAACACAAAAATAATTGTGTTTGTGAGCAAGTGACATCTTAGCATGGATGCTTTGGTATTTTCCTCAAAAAGATTGGTGTCTTTATGTAACTCTTAGGAGCTGATAAAGAAGTGAAGTGAGCTGGACTTCTGTTTATTGCTGGCTGGCTGAACAGACAGGATCAGATTACATTAGAACTACAGAAATTTCAACAGAATTGAAAATACAAACTTTAAAAATGTTTTTAGTATGACTTGGTCCTTGGTACTGTCTCGGTTCATCAAGTGCGGTCAGATTGGAGGGAGTATAAAATTAGATTTCTCTTATACAGTTGTAATGTGTATTCACCCATCCAAAACAGTCCTCAAAGTTATGTTTAGTCTGCTCAAGAAATCAAGATGAACAAACTGGATCTATCTAATAGTTGAGTTCAGCAGAAATTCTCTAATATGTGTGACAAAGAGTAGAGGTATCCAAAAGACACATCCACTGAGGAGCTGGGAAACAGAGATGCAATTATTTCCAGACTTCTGAGATACTTCAGTACTTCTACAGGAAATTATGACTTCCAGTTTATGTAATCATTCTACCCTGCTAATCTGAGCAGCATTTTAGTACTTCTGAATCACAGTCTTTCCCAATTCTTCATTTTGAGAAATATTTAAGATTCCAACTTCTGTTTCACTGAAGGCAGCATGAGTTAATTAAAGGCTGGTCCTGCTTGACTAACCTGATCTCCTTCTGTGACAAGGTGACCTGCTTGGTGGCTGAGGGAAAGGTTGTGGAGATTGATATTGACTGCTGGGAAAAATCTCTTCCCCAAAAGTCTTGTCAAGGCACAGGGAAGTGATTAGAATAGCCTGGGGGTATTTATAAGACGCTTAGGTGTGACCCTTGGGGACATGGTTTAGTGGTGGGCTTGGCAGTGCTGGGCTAATGGTTTAACTTGATCTTAGAGGTATTTTCAAACCTGAACAATTCTGTGATTCTGTGCGAAATGCCACCAGTGAGTCCTAGCCCATGTTCAAGTTCTCATCCCCTCTGTGCTGTCACCAGGGTCTATTTCTGTTTTATTACTGCACGGTAATGAGTCAGAGAGGGAAGAGTGCCATTACCTTTCCTTACATCATCCTGCTGCCCTCCCATAGCAATCCTGACCCATCCCAACCTATTTTAACACATGACATCTGACAAGCACCACCGGAGGTGATGCAGTTCCTCTTGGGAAACTGGATTATGATAACAGGATGTGTCTACCTGGGTTTCAGAGGGAGACCTGGTTCTCTGGCAGCAAAAGCTTCATCCGGGCTGGGTTCCCATGGAAAAGTTGTCTCCATGTGTGATGTGCTTCCCACTGGGTGTTCGTTGCACGAGCATGGCTGACTGACCAGGTGTTTCACCACCCAGCAGTTGGGCATTCTCAGTGTCCCTGGTGGGAGCCAGAGCATCATGTACCATGAGGTTTCTGAGCATCATGGACTGTCAGGTCTCTAGACATGCTCGGTGCTTGTGTTTTCTTTCCTCCTGCCAAATGATGTGCTCCCTGGTCCTTTTTGTGAGCACAAATCAACTGTCGCAGATTTTATTTCTTTCCTACAGCTGGGATAGCAGGTGTGAAAGGAGGTGTTGCCGAAGCTGCTCATAGGCCATAAGCTCTTCAGGCCAGGAAATAGGAGCTAAATTTAGCTTTTGATGAAGTGTGAGCTCTTTAGTGTCAGTAATAGCTGGGCCTCCTTGAGCTGGGCTAGACTTCTGCTTTCCCTTTGCAAAGCACAGGGTGTGATTATAGTTTTGTGTGGATGATTATGAGGAGGATGCTGCCATTGATAGTAAAATAACTGGAATAACCTTTTGAAAGAGATTGAAAAAAAACCCCACCAACTTGCAATATAATTTCATGAGCTGCTTAGCACCAAATGTAGGAAGAGTCTCAGGAAAAAGGCTTTGGTATTTCAGTCATGACAGTGCTGTCTGCTTTCCCGTGGTGTCCTTTCAGCCTTAAAGCCACCACTTCCGTCCCTATCACTGGTGTTGTTTTATTCATTTCTTGGCAATCGAGTGTAGTCAGAAGGAAAAACAAACAGAACAGGAAGCCTTGACAAGCACCACAGTCACACGTTCAGCTTGGTGCTTGAACACGCTGTCTGTGCCAGGGAGTCCCCACGATAAGTGTTTCCACTGGGTTTTCAGTAGCATTTTATTTTAGTCTCCTTGGAGAACCTGGCTTTTGTTTTAAGTGCGAGTCCAGCCAACACTGCCAGTGCAGAGAGGTCATGCAAGGACCAGAACCCAGCAGAGACGGGGAAGATTTTAAGGAGGAAAACGGCATTTCTAACAATTATCAGCAGCTCTGTCCATTCCCTGGGTTAAGCATAAGCAGGGTGAAGGTTCTGTACAGCCTGTACGAGGCAGCGTGTGTGTGCCATGGGGCTCAGCTTCCTGCAGCCCTGGGCTGCTCTGCCCTGCTGATACTAAACTGCTCCAGGGACTACTCCTGCAGGATTTCATGAGTCCCAGGAATGAATATCAGCTGGAAAAAAGCATAACAAAGCCCCATCCTGCTGACCAAAAAGAAAGCAAAGGGGAGAGAGAATCACAGAATAAACCCACGAGGGGTCAAAACCAGAATGTGGACCATCAAATCCCACTTACTGCCCCATCTTTTCAGTTGGGAAAATCCCCTAAAAGGGTATGTGGGAAGGACGCTGTTGCAAGGAGAAACCTGGGAACATTTGGCTGCACGGACAAGCCTGTTCTTCTTGTGTTCTGAATAACTCACGTACCAGTGACGAGGGGTGCTGTGGTGATAACTTACCCTTAAAGGAACAGGAAAGGTCTTTCCATCATTTCTGCAGTGGTTGGTTTCTTGCAGGGTTTCAGGTGTTCTGTTTCTCAGCAGCACACAGGTTCCTATTTTGTGTTCTCCTTGCCTGGGCGGAAATTACTGCAGGGGCTGTAATGCTGGCATAAGACAAGTGTTTGCAATTTTTATGAGCAAAGAGAAAATCTGCTTTTAATATATTCACTGCTTTTTAACAAAACGTGTGTTCCTACCCATGAACTAAGAAATTAAGAAGTTTGGGTGCAGCAAAAATGCTTCCCTTTTTGAACAGAGGTGTAGATTTACTCATGCTGACCAGTGCTTTGCATATGGGGGCATTTAGTCTCTTGCAGAGTTTTCCTCCTGTGAGCATTTTAAAGCTGATGAGATTTATCCTGTGAGTAAAGTTTATACTGCAGCTGATCCCAGGTGGCTTTTTCTCTCTGACTGAACATTTACACCCTAAAAATGAGAGTATGAAATCCTTCAGAACACAGTTCCAGAATCAGTTAATCTTGGAGAAAAATGGTGCCAACTCTAGGTATTCTTAAAGGAGATATTCTTCTTCCTCATTGGAATAATAAATAAGCTACAAGTAGTTTGAATCTTCTTATGCCTTCTAAAGAGTTTTACTCCCACGTTTTTTCGTTTTCTGAAGTATTTTTCTACTGTGTTGTGGTTGTGCAAAAACAACACGAAGCCTTGATTGTGCAAGAAGCTCAGTTGGACTGTGTGCCACCCACAACCCTGCTAAAGCCACTGCATTTGAGGACGAAATTCTCAGCAGAATTGGGGCCTAAACACATTGAACACACAGGAGGCCTAAACTATTATTTTACATAAATAGCTTAAATACTCTCCATTGTACTATAGTGCTGTCTCATTTACTGTTTGTGACAACAGCAGGCAAAACTTTTCCAGGCTAAATCTATTTTAAATTGGAAAGGTGTGAGTGGTGTGGAACTGGACCCACTGCGTGGGCAAGGCTGAGAGTGGGGAAAACTTAACCCTGTGTGGTCAGAATGCCTAAAGAAAACATGGTTTAAAGTATTTTGTGTCTCATTTTCTCCTTTCTATTGTACCCTAGAGCTATATAAATATAGTAGGCTGTGCCTGCATCTGGATTGAAAAAACCTAGGTGTCAGTTCCCAGGAAACACATGAATTCAGTGCCGAAGGGCTGGGCACCATGAATGCACAGCAGATGAACCTGTAAATGTGTATGTGCAGTCCCATAAATGAGTTGGAGTTCCCTCACTGCTCCAAACTTCAGAAATGTTATTTATGCACAATAACCCAAACCCAAATGCTTGAGTAAGTCGGTGCGTGCAGAGTTGGCCGTCAGCTGAAGAGCTGAGCACCCCCAAGAGCTTGGTGGCTCTTCTGTCATCCTGGCATGCAATGAACTCGTTGTTCCTTTGGTAAGAAACAAATATTCCCTGTAGTCCCTTCTCAATGTAAGCCTGCAAAATGAGGAGGGAGGACCAAGGGATGCTGAGCAAGAGTGAGCTCTTTGTTGGCCTTTGCAGAAGATCCAGCGTTTCCTGCGCGTGGCTGTGGGTTTGCAGCCTGCTGGGAGGCGGAAGGGTGCACTGGGAGATTAGTCCCTGCTGCCTGGGAGAAGTGGGGAATGCTGGTGTCAGCCAGCTCCCTCCAGACAACAGGGCTTGGGTTAAAGCATTCAGTCCCCCTGTGCTGAACACGGTGGAAAGAGCGCTGGTGAAATGGCCACTGGCAATCCAAGTTCCTCTTACCAGTGAGTCCTGGTCATTAACAGAAGCGTGGGGATTCCCTACAGGTTTGTTTTTCCGTTCTCTGTTCACTTTGTCTTCTTTGTCTTCATTTTCCTTGCTCTTGAACAACAGCCCGAGCGCTGTGTGTTTCTGGTTTCAGAGTGGTCCAGACTCCTAACTTAGATCCAGGTGCAAGTCTGCTTGATCTCTTCTCTACAGTAACTAATGCTACATGCAAGTAGAGCTCAGTCCCACACTTGGAACCTGGTCACTTTGCTAGTTTTGCTTTTAAAATGCTTTTCACATACAGCTGCCACAGAGTTCTACAAGTCTTTTCTTGGCCAGTTTTGCTTCTGTGTCTTGCAGTATTCTTCATTTCTGTTCTCCCCCGCTGTCTGCAATCCACTCGTGTCTCCTGCTCTGCACGGTGCTCTTCTCTTCGTTAATAGCTGAGGCTCCAGTCGGCTGCACAACCTACCTACACATCATATTTTCTGGTTATTTGCAGTGGCCATACAGTCTGTAGCTACTGACATCCACTAAAGTAGGAGAGTAATTAATACTTCTCATCAGTCCCCATTTAGGGCTTCAGCATTTGCTCTCACTTTTAACTTCAGTGTCAGACCAGAGACTGAATCGGGTTGACATTTTGCTTCTTTGAGTGAAGTGCTTCATCCCCTTAGAATATTTTGGGTTTTATAAGTGTAAATAGCAGTATCTTAGTTTGCATAGCTCCTGTAAACTCAGTGTGCCTAATTTTTTAAAGGAAGTAATGGATGTGTACCTTGTAACGCTCTTGCTTAGTATACAGCAAGGCTACAAGAACTTTGTTTTACTTATTCTGTAAAGTGCTTTGGTGTAGCAGTTGAAAAGGAGGTTTTTTGTTCTCCTCCATGAACCCATTTTCTCCTTTTTTTAAAAAGAATGAAAACAGAAAGAAGGTTCAATTTTAAATGAAAATTTTATAGTAGTCTGGTGGGGTTTTAAAGCATTTTGTCTCAATTAAGAAATATCTAAGCATATTTACTTCATGCTTTTTTAATTATGCTAAAAACATTCTTCCAGCTTCTGGTGGCAAATTATTTTTGACCTTTCGTTATATTAAAATACAAAGTACAAAGTATATTGAATTGCAGTTTAATTCTATAACATATATAAGTAAAAAGTCTATCTTGTGTTACAGTGCACACATATACTGTGTAAATAACAGGAAGAAAACCATTAAATATTGACCAACTGAAATGTCCTGAAGATCTGCACTCTAAATGCTTTTACAGTTTTTCATTGCATGAAAGGAAAAGTAAAAGAAAAAAAGGAAAGGAAGTTAAGTTTTTTGTTTCCATTTGTAGCCATTTCATCTTCTGATCTGTCAGCATTCTTCTTGAAATGGAAAATTTTTGATAAACTATTTTAGGCTATTTATGGTATATTTATTCCTGCTTTATTGCCTTGACATCTACTGCAGAAGCAATTGATTCTTATTACTATATAAATAAATAATATGCAATACATGTATACAAGGACATTACTCCATTTAATTCAGAGTAACCAGTCCAAATTTATGTCACCAAACCATCAATATCTGACCTTGAGATTAAACATGTTTTTTGTCACCATGTAGCTTTTTTATTTCTAATATTCCTGATGCGACCTGAAGCGGTGTCAGGAGATGAAATACATTCTGTGGTGTGGATTTTGAATACTTAGCTGTAAAGTTGTTGGGGAGTGAAACTTGTTAACGATGCTTTAATTTGCATGAAGTATGGGTTTTAGCTGGTGAAGAACCTCACCTTTTTTTTTTTTTTTTTAAAAAAAAAACAAACACACCCCTGGATTTGTAGGCTATCTTGTAGTTTTCACTGTTTGTGTAAAACAAACAGTGGTGAGTAAAAGTTGCCCGCTGGCAGTGTTGGGGTGGAATTGGAAAAGCCAAAGGGCATCTCTACCCACTCAAATATTTCAGACTTCGTGTCACCTTGTTAAGGCATGCACGTTTACGTCACTGTAGATGCTTTTATATTTTTTGATACAGAGCCTTTTGACCTTTGGGAGTGTTGAACTATTCCTTCATTGGCTACGACCTGGCTTCACACTGGGAATTTCTGGCAGCTGTGCTTAATACGGACAAAAATGGATGATGGCTGGGAGTGATTATTGCAACGTTTATGCCGTTGCTGCAAACAGCCTGTGCGTGTGTCTGCACGTCTGTGTGTGTTGTGCTTTCCCCTGTTATAATATTGCTGAAAGAGCTGAGACATTACTTGGATTGCTTTGGGGCCAGCCAAGGAACAGGACAAGAAGAGACAGCAGAGTATGGGAAAAAAACCCCACCCCTCCTCTGAAAATGTCAACCCATCTCCTTACTCTGCTCCCGACGATTAATGGCACAGGCAAACGCCCTGCAGACATTAAAGATCTGACACAAACCTGACTGAAATCAGGATTTTTCAGAGTCTTTGGGTTGGACACCATTTCACAAGAGGTTAATGCTTTGTGAGGTTTTGGTTCAGTGTTTTACATTTGCAGCAAGGTCTTTGTGTCGCTGCCTTCTGTGAAAATAAACTGGTTATAATGTAAAGTGGATGAGTGATCTGAAGCACTGGCAGAAACTAATGATCCTGTCTGTAACTTTTCTTTATTACAGGCTGCAAACAGTTACCTGAGGGATCAGTGGTTCCATTCCTTGCAGTGGAAGGTAAGTTCTGCACTTCTTTGTCTTCCTTCTCTGCCTTTAAGAGTACTTATAGAATTCCCCATTCTTTCATTGTAAGAGACCTGAATGGATGAAGTCCTTTTGTTACAGAAACCCTAAATCAGAACGTGTATGCTGTTTCAGCTTGTTTGTGTCATGACTTAAGTGGAAATTTTGTTCCACAGCCCAGCTTTATCAACAACTGGTTTAAAAAAGGAGATAGGCAGTAAATACACATTAAACAAAGTAGAGATTGGGTGGTTTTAGCTTTGTGCTATGAAATGCAGTATGTTACAGAGTGAGTTCACCTAATCATATCTTCTGGACTCTTGGGATATTTAGAGGTTTTTTTGTTTGTTTGTTTTTTCTTTTCCTGAGAAACTAGGGAGAATGAGTGTCTTTCAGAGTTGCTTACTGTATGTAGCATCAATCTGCTGTGCATCAGGCTGTGTTTATGCTTTGGGATGACTTGGAATCAGAGGCAGTTTCCATTTCAAAGACCTCAAGCCCTTTCTCATATCCAGTGGGAACAATGGACTGATTGCCATGAGTAGGGAAAAGGGATCGCTGTGACAACATTGTCTCTTAGAAGCAGCTCATTCCTCATCAAAAACCGTAGCGGCTGACCTTTGGGTGGAATCCATATGGATCTTTGGTGCAGCTGGAAACAGGCTTTGGCCAGGTGCTGAATATGGTTGCCCTCCCTTGCCTTGCGGGGGCAAACCCAAGCAGTAGCTTTCCGGCTCAGGCCTTGTCTCCGGCAGGGTTTCGGCGCAGTCAGCCGAGCTGGCTGCGCGGCTCACGGAGGTGTCAGCCCGCTGTCAGCAGCCACATGTGCCAGTCCATGGAAGCCCCTCCCACCGAACTGCTTTGCTTGTAGGTGTGTTGGGTCGTGTGGCAGAACTGCAGTGTTGCTGTGCTTTGTGCAGCCATCAGCGTCTGGCAGGATCCCATTCTGAGCGGATCCAGGCTCTTCGCAGCACAATGCCAAGTGTTGAGGTCTCCTTTTCCAGACCACTGGCGTGTTCTCCAGCCTGTGACCCCGATTGCCTCAATGAGTGTGGGACACTGGTGCTGATAGCAGAAGGCTGGGCTGTGGTGGAGCACTTCATTTTAGCCTCCTGACAGTATCATTAACACAGTGCCCGGCCAGCCTTGCTTTCCCCACAGCTCCTGAGGATAACAAAGCACTTAAAGGATGCAGAGACAGCATCTCCATGTGGGCCATTCTTTCCCCCCTGCTCTGGCAGGCAAGGATGATCAGAGAAAGCCTGGACAGAAAGTTTGATGGAGTTTCTTTTTCTCCCTGGGCCCCCAGCTGGGGTGGCCGTGGTACCAGGGTGCACGTGGCTTATGCCCACTTTGTTTGCTGCAGTGAGGGAAAAATTGGGGTTGGAGGTGCAGCTCTGAAAAAAACCCAAATAAGATGTGGTAAAGTTGCAACCCGGCCACTACTGTTTACTCCATCAATTAAATTATTAAAAAAGAAGGAAAATAAAAAAAGCCTAGACAGAATGACCGGGCTTGCTCACATGCCTTTCGGAGAGGGAGCTTTGCTCTGTGGGAGTTGTTTTTAAAGGAGTATTTCTTAAACTTTCCAATGCTTCTGACCAAGCCTCTCATTTTGGGAAACTCTGAGTAATTTAACTTGGTGCAAAGTAGAATTTATTTTTGCTTCCTCATTTCCCTCCCCACCCCCATTCAGTTTGTTTCTGAAAAACAAGTGAAATATTATCTTGATTTGAAAAACCTTCCCTCTACCAAGAATAGGAAGTAGCTTTTCCCCATAAGGACAGTGAAAGGGTTTAGTCACTGCCCAGGTACTTGACGCTGAGAGTTTCCTCTTTGCTAAAATGGAGGTAATTTAGGTGGGGTTTGTTGCTTAATAGTTCAGAGAAAGAGCACCTGGTAACTTTCTGCTCTTTGGCAGGTTTGAGTGAGATCACAACAGGACAAAGAGGCAAGACAAGGTGTGTGGAAGGAGAGTGGAGTGCAGTTGTGTCTACCTTGGTGGAGTTTATCACTTTCCTGGTACCACAGCCTGTGGCTTTAAGAGCCAGGTGCCAATGTTCATCTCCCCCCATAATTTGTCTGGTTTGATGATTAAGCAGGTAGTGAGGGAACCCACAAAAAACAGGAAGCCTATTCTTCTGGAATGGGTAATTTACACAAAGCACCAGCTGGCAGAGAGATGGCCGCAGCTGTATTATAATTGGGTGGTTGTGCTGATGAGTGATATATTTGTCCAGTGGTCTTACAAATAACAGGTCAGAGCATTTCTGTGGGCATGTAGAACACAGACTAGAGCAGAAGGCTGCTCAGGGGAAGACATTCAGCAGAGATGAGCTTGGTATTGTTCGTGCTCGTGTGGTGGGAACATTTAGGGGGCCCAGCTGAACCCAGAGCCCCACTGTCTTAGGCACGAGGTGCAGGTGGAACAGGAGACCTTCACTTCCCCTGCCCTGCCCAAACAGGGCTGGAGGAACCCATTGTGCAGATGGCAAACTGATGTTCTGAGGACTCCAAGCAGTGGGGATTGCCCCCCCTTAAATTACAGCTGTGGCAGCAGGTTGATATTCATTCAGGGTCCTTCTGGCTCCTTTTCCTGTGCTTCAGGCCTTGGGAGTCAGGCGCTGCATGTGCTCCGAGCTGCCTGGAAGATGGCTGGGTCCAGTGGGCAGCTGTTGATAAATATTTGGGGCAATTCTTTAGGTTCAGGCACATGCTGGTTACCTTTTGATCTCTGAGGTCTGAGGGAGCTTTTGTGTGGTGCGGTTTGAAGCTTTAACGCACTGTGGGAATTCAATTTGCCAACCAGCACCCTGGAAATAATTTTTGTTCTAGAGACAAACATTGAAATAAAAATCAAGAATAATTTCTTTCTGCAGCCCAGAGGATAATAAAAGAGATGCTAAAGATAAACAGAAGTAAAAGAAAACCAAACACGCAATTATCCATGTTTTAGATCCAACTCCAAGAGGTTTTATGTGTCATCCAGCTAACGAGCTGTCAGGATGCTTGCACAGCTTTTTAGATGCATCTTTTCCTTGAATCCTGTGCTCATTGGAGTCAGCAGGGATGTCGGGACAGAGTGAATGTTCCTTATGTAGTCATCTTCTCCTTGGGTTTTCTGTTTCAAACCCTCCCTCTAAGGTTACTCATAATTCCTCATTTAATCTGGATATCAGTGAGTATCACAACTCCTAAAGGATTATTGGCCGCCTCAACCTATTTTTAGAAATCCTGATTTCCTTTGGGTTATGGCTAAGCCAAACTGTCTTTCCCAGAGAGTGAACAGAACATGTTAACAACTCTCCAGCTCCTCAGACATAAACAAGTCATTAATCTATTGTGCAAGGAATGTTGCTTTCAAGCCAGGAGGTTGGATTGGAACCATGATACATAACCTTTGGAAGCTGATAAGTCATATCAGTGTATCAATAAGGATAACAACACTTTCTGTGGATATACAGAAGAGAATGACACAGTTCATTGCCCTCTCTGGATCTAGGCTAGATACAGTGGTAACCAACCACTTCTGCAGGGATGGCTGCAGCTAAGCTTGGCTTTGAGGGTTTCTGGGACTGGTAATTTTGGGACACACACAAATAAGCAAATGTGTACCCTCGGCATTTCCCCAGCCAGCATCCAACTGCTTTGTTACTTGTTTATATGTGGCTGTTTTTGGGCTAAAGACTTTCAGTGTGTATGCAGTGCTGAGCACGGAGAGGTACCAACCTTTGTAGAAAATGTGGAGCCCTGCT
Organism: Grallaria varia; assembly: GCA_013396735.1. Lineage (NCBI taxonomy): Eukaryota > Metazoa > Chordata > Aves > Passeriformes > Formicariidae > Grallaria > Grallaria varia. The sequence goes on along the minus strand of VWZG01005531.1, from coordinate 1,536,837 downwards.
ACACCTCATGCTTAAAGTGTCAGTCATTAAAAAGACACACTGGGTACCATATAGGACTTCAATTAGAAAGATGTCAGTGGGGTCTCTTCATAGGGATCTGTAGGTCTTCTCTTGTGCAGAATACAGATCTAGATTTACGTTTGTTGGGGGCAATACACCGAAGGTCACACGGGGCCTGGTGCATTTTCATCATGCTGGATGGTAAACTCTGGGCACTGCCCTCGTGGTGAGGTGAGTGGCTCGTGTTCTCTGGTTAGCTGGGTGATGATGCAGCAACAAAACGTGTCAGCCTTTGGGGGAATGTCCTGAATTGACACAATACAGAAAGAACAGACTAGGTCCACAGGAGAGCACAAGGCATGATTCAAACTGAGCTTTGTGTGACCTGGATCTTCTAGAAAGGCTTGCCTCTACCTTGTCTCTCCCACGGATGCTTTTAACCAGTGCTTGTGTGTCCCCTAATGAGTTCTGCTGCTTGGTTAGGGGGTTTACATCTCCTAGCAGGGACAGTGCAAATGTATTAATTGCAGAACTGTTTAGGTTGGAAGGGACCTTTGAACATCATCTGGTTCCTCTCTCCACCCACACCACGCTTTTCCTCGTGCAGTGCAGGGTTTACTCTGGGGCTGTGTGAGGTTGCTGAGAGCCTGCACAGCCAAGCTGTGAAGCCCCAAACCAGGCACAGTGTTTGCACTTGGACTCACAAGTGCTGAGCTGAGGGGAGCTGTCCTGTCCCTCATCCTGCTAATCCAGCCCAGCATGCAAACACCCCCCTGACTTGCAGTCAACAGTCACATTACCTTTGTTTTAAAATTAATTTTCTACCCAGTCTCCATGTTTTGAATCCCATGAATTAGGAAACTGGAACAATGTTGTCACTTGGGATTTGCAAGCACTTTGCATTGAATACTAAAACAAGCAATGTTGGCCTTCATTCAAAAACTTTAATTTTGGATTAATATTTCCCTGGTTCTCAAAGGGATTGTTCTATCTGTGTCTTCAGGAAACAGATACTTCCATGCACAAGCAGCCCTATTAATTGCAAAAGGTTTGACTGTTGAATAAAGTCATACTTGTCCTGAATGACAATACACTCTCTGGTCTTTACTGTGTCCAGGTTATGAATTCCTTGCCCCTTAGTACTGAATATTTCATATACAATAGCCATGTGTGCTTATCAGTTTTTGTATCTAACGGTGAAGTTTCAGAGCAAGTTACTTTTCCATGCTTTAAAACTGCAAAAAATGAAGTTGAGGGGAACTGCTCTTGAAAGTGTCGTAAAGCCTTCCTTCTGTAAAGCACCTTCACGGCTTTGTCACCGTGGTAATGATTAGCAATAGTGCTGATACAGGAATGGGGTTTATATAGAATTTGAGCAATGACATTAAAAAAATTTGCAGCCTTAAATCTCAGTAAATCATGCCTTAAAACTGTAGGATCGGGTACAAATCCCGTCGGTTATAGTTAAAAAGGCCAATGTATTTAGTTTTATTTATGATCTGAGAGAGGAAGGTTTGATACCCTGTGACAGTTCAATAGCCCTGTGCTCTACAGCAGAGTGAAAATGCTGTTTGAAGAGCTCAGCAGTTCTTTGGAGTGGTAGTCCCTGGATTTCAGGCCCTCTCTCTGGTGCTTACACTGCACACACAACTGCAATTGTCTTGGCTGTTTCTTTGCTTTCTTTAGCTGAAAAACTGAGGTATTTTCACAGGACACAGAAGTTTTCATTTTCCGCTGCTTTGAGGTGTAACAATAAGTATCATGCTGTTAGGCCAACAGTGGCTTTCTTTTCTATGTGTTTTTTCTTCTTCCTTTTGTGTCTGTGTACAAGTCAGTAATGTATTGATGGGAGCCAAAGCTGTGGAATGAAGTTTTACTTTTCAAAGCCTCAGGAAGCCTTGGAAGCATTGTGGGCTTCCACAGCACACTGGTTTTGGAGGAGCAGGTTTCTTGCTTGGACAGAGAAAAGGCAGCCCACAGGTTTTTGGCTGGTGGTTGTTCTCTTAACCGGTGCCCGTGCACTTCATGGGATGGGAGACCATGAGCAGGTTTTTAAGGTAACCAGAGCCCCTCCCCTGTAGGACCTTGAGCATCATGATGGTGTTTTAGGCTAGACTTTATACTCTCTAGGGAGCAGATGTCATGCCCAGGTTGTGTGTTGATGGATCTGTGTTGCCAAGAAGAGAGACTGGTACCAGTGTGAGCTTTCTGGTGAACTATAGTGAGACTAAAGATGCATCCTGGTATTTTTTTGGTTCCTGATGACCCCTCTCATAGTGAAGTTGCTGTTTGCTGGCATGGTTTGTTCTTCTTTTGTATTTGAAAGGTAGTGTGAAGTGCAGCTGTGTCTGTCTGCATGGGGCTCTCCACCTGGTGTTGGATAATACTGCTCTGTAATCTGTACAACCTTATTGCAAATTCAGGTGCAGCATCATGGAAATCTTGCATGGAATGCTTACAGCCTTTTATTTCCATAATGTTTATTTTTTTTGTAGGTAAGTTGGGAGGAGTGTCTTTGTTTAACTTTCTTTTTGCTTTAAGATGTCTTCATGAGCGTATGAAGTCCGTTGCCTCTCTCCTTTTCCTGCACAAGTTTCACAGTCTCAGCCCATCTGTTATCAGAAGTCCCTTGGAAAATCTTGGCCCTGTTTTGTGTTTCTGGGATCTCAGCTTGCTGTCACAGCAGAAGGGCATTGATCTCTCTTTGAGAAGTAGAAATGAATAGATGAGAAACAGACAAGATGTTGACAGAAAGCTTTTTTTTCTTGTATTCATTTTATGAAACACTGGTGTTGTTTTAAGAACTGGAACTGGTGAAGTGATGCTGCCTGGGCATTGGGAAAATACCTCGCTCTCTCTGGGGGCACATTGGAGTGGGTTCGTAGCCACCTCCTGCATTGCCAAAACACCCTTTTGTAAGGGGACAGAACTCAAGCCAGTTAATGGCCTAGTGGTGAAATTTGAGTAGAAACTAGATAGTTATTTTCTGTCTTGCTTTAGCTAAGTCAGGACCAGCTCTAAATTTTCCCCTCTAGACTTGGATGCTATCCTATTCAAACTAATATTAGGTCTGAAGATAGAGGGGTGTCAAAAACAGCTGAATAAACAGGTCAGCTTGTTATTGTGTGCTTAGGTCTCGGCTCTGAAGAGGAGCAGATGCAATTGCTGGAGGATGTTGTTTCTCAGGAATGCTGAACTGCTGGCCAAGAGGGATCCTTGAGTTTTGTGCCGGTGAATTGCTCCTCCGCATTATTCCAGGGCTGACCTTATGACTAATTCTTTGCAATTCAGAGCTTTGAGGTCACGGTGACCATGAATTTCACCAAATTACAGCTTCTCATCTGTAGCTGTCACAATATAGAGCTGCACCAAAATTATTCAGGTTCCTAGCTGCAGAAAAATCTGGTTTTAGGAGGTCTCTTATGAAGGCAGGACAAGGCTGGTAGTCTGTCCCAGGAGTGTAATTATCCTTCTGGCATAATGCATTGGGTGTGAAAACCTAACTCTGGGAATTGACACATGCTAAGTGCCTTGTTAAGCTGCTACCACGGGGCCCAATTCTGGATTCTGGATGTTATAAGAACTCTTGGACCTACGTGAGCCTGAAGGAGCAAAGAGAATTGAGGTGTTGTTTTAAATGTCTCTTTCATTTCTTGCTGGGCTTTGTCCTTACATTTATTTCTTCCAATATAATTAGTGCGTTGAGTGCATCATAGCATACATAATGTATTAGAGGATTATAAAACTGCTGCTAATGTCCACAAAAGAACCTTAAGCAGAATATTGCAAGTGTCACAGCCTGTAGCATCTGCCCTAACTCTTGCTGTAAGTCTCATGTTTGTCTTGTCTATCACATGTCTTTGTCTTTTTTTTACCCCAGAACGCTTGATTGTTTCAAAATTAAGGAAATAAGTATCAGAGAGCAATGCTTGTAAATGTATGTCTTTGGTTCCCCTCTCTTCGTTCAGAAGCAATTGCATTGCAGCTGTTTACCCTACCCTGGTCTCTGGTGCTCTTTGCTGTAATATTTTAAGATGGAAATAGTAGATTCAGAGGCAAGATCCATCAAGGACAACAGGCTTGTTGTGAGTGACTGAACATGAAGTGGGCAGTGATTTTGGGAGCACCCCAGTGATCTCAGGTGCTCTGCGAAGAGTCTTGGGATCAGAAAGCTGAATGCTGTGAGACTTAATTCAGTCTTCGTGTCAGACAGCAGTCATACAAAGGAGAAAGGAAACAAGGAAATTGCAGAGATCAGTGGGATTTTGGTAGGCTGGAGAGTTGCAGGAGGTTTGGGGGCTTTGTGCTGATGTGGCACAATAAGATGTGATATGAAAACATGGAACAAAGTGATGGGAATGGTTCAGATGCAAATGCTGCTCTGAAATTTGGTATCTCCCTGTGATAAACAGCAAAAATCCAGTGCTCCAAAGCCCAGCAACCTGAAGACAGAAATACCCTGCTTTTCTGAAGTCCCTTTTAAGATGCTTGCAAGCTTCACATCAGCATCCAGTCCCTGCTCTCCCTAAGGCTCTGCAGCAGCTTTCTGACACAAACATGTTCCTTGAGCCGTGCACATCTCTCTTGCTGACGACACTGATGATGCAGGTGCGCAAGAGAGCAGCCAATTCCAAAGCCGTTTATGGTGCTGAAGTGCTAGAAAATCAGCAAAATAATACATTTGCCAAGGAGGAGAAAGTGAAACAGGTGTGTAAACATCCATTTGGAAGGTTTTGCTGACTGGCGAGAGGGGAGGAGGGCAGGAAAAGCTGAGGGTGTCCACTGCCAGCAGTAGAGAGCGATAAGGAAGGGGATGACGTGGCTTTTTAATGCATCTTGCATATTTGGGAAAAAAAAATAGTTGCTTTGTGTGCCACTCAGTGCTGCCTAAGCTTACTGGAATTTCCCAGGAAATAGAAGGGGGATAGATTGTCTTTCAGAGGTTATCTTTTGTTAGCAGTTACTACAATGTGTAGCAGTAGTAGCTGCTTAATCCTAGTTTGAGTTGGTTTCTCTGGTGGCAGGTTCTTCCGATCAGAGTTCTTACGTGCCTGAAGTTACTGGCATGTGTTCTTCAGCCTTGCAGATGAGACAACGTCCTGTTTTCCCGGTGATGACCAGCTCTCTCGTGCCTGAGTGGGATCTGAAGGCTGCAGTGCCAGCTCAGGGGGTTCTGCACAGCAGGTATGCCTGGCTGTGCTCCAGGGTGGCCTTGTGCACAGCTTTTCCTTTGGCAGACCTGGTCAAAGTGCAGTGATGATAAGATTGTGCGTGTTCCTTTTTTTTCCTGCACACTATCTCTTCTCTGCAGTGGCAAAGTCATTTATTCCCACCACAGGTTGAGAGCTGTTGGATGCCAAGGACCAGGCTCTGCAGACACAGCCATCATGTGTGGAATATCAAGGTGTTAGGAACCTGGAGCAGTTCAGCTGAGTGTCAGAGGCATTCTGTAATGCAGTCAGTAATGGTTGGTCCCTGCACAGGGAAGCTCACAGCGAGGACCACACCTAGGTGGCAGGTTATGTCACAGTGCTTTGTTGTCATCTGCTTTCTGTTTGCTGCATGTCAGACTCCACAGTCATGCAGTGACTGTCTGTAGTTAATTTATTTAATACTACTTTTCCCTCCCCTGTGCACTGCAATGCAGTTAGTCCACTGAAGGTTTCAGAAAGCATGGAGCGTGTATGGTACACAGATTCCTGCTTTTTGTCTAGTAGTCTGCTCTTTTTATTATTTTTTTTTTTAATTGGACATAATTTTGCTGACTCCAGCTCGTGCTGCATAATCTCAAATACAGGAGCACGTCAGACTCGCACCCCTCTGGAAGCTGTGGGGTGTGTCCAGACAGTGTCCTCATGGAGTGTTTGCTGCTCTGGAGAGAAGGGCCAAATATGCTGCAGCAGGCAGGTCCTGCAAGAGGAGGAGGCAGCTGTGTCTCAACATGCTCGAAACCTTCCCTCTGTGATGAGTCAGAGCTGTTACAGTGCTGTAGATCAGGCACGGTGTCTGCCTCCTGCCCCGATCCTGGGAGTCCAGCAGCCTCTCTGGGGACGTTTTCCCCATTCATTCTGTGTCAGGGATTAAAGCAATTCAGGAGGTTTTGTAAACCCCCTTCCCTCAGCCTGCTTTTAGGGCAAATCTTTGCTGTAGATGTGGGGCAACTGTGTTGATCAACTGTATTGAAGTTTTTTCTCCTGCCCAAGATCAGGAGGAAGAGGCGTTATGTGATTTTTTGCGTAATAAGAAAAGCCCCAAACCAAAACACCCAAATGCTCACCGACAAATTTACAAAGATTTCTTCATTTTTTTATTATTCACATGAAATTTTCAGATACCAGCTTTGTCTCTACCAAGGCTTTTTGCGAGCAGGGAGTGGCTTCTGCTTCTGCTGGAGACGTATCTGCAGTCATAGTGAAATTCCGCATAGCCAAAGCAACATTAAAAACAAACCCCAACTTGGCTCTGGTACGAAAAATACGGAACAGCAGTTGCTGTGTGCAGGATGAAAGCTGATGTTTTGCCAACCTGAAGTGTAAAGCTGGTGCTGGAACTGGGGCCTGAAGAATGGGAGTGTTTGCCAAAAGGAAATGGAAGCAGGGATGGAGGGTTTCGGGGAATGCATCAGCACCGGCCATGCCAAAAAATGCCTCCCCTGTGGACAGGTCTGATTACAGAAGTAACCGCATTAGCCCAGGCAAAGTGCAGCTGGAGCCACAGTTGGCCTTTGGAGTTTTCTTGCTGGGGAAATGGCATCTCAAACGCAGCAATAAGGTAGAGCTGGGGTTTGGCTCGGCCAGCTGTGTTTGTGCATCTTAGAGACCCAAGGGCTGTGCAGGGATTTGAGGGAGAGGCAAGACCAGCAGCAGGAACAAGGCCCAGTCTCTCTGCCTGGTTTGGTGGGAAGGTCTGCCAAAGATGACCTCTTCCCTCCTCGCTTGCAGGGCAAGAAGGAAGTCAGAGTTTCTGAGTTGCTTTCAGTTTTTGGAGGCACACACACTGTATTTGCGTGTAGGTTTGCCTTCAGTGTAGCTCGTGAATTTCAGATCTGCTTGTAAGGCGTTTTTAGTTTTCTTTTTTTCCCTTGAGTGGAATATCCTTCCCTTTTCATCATCTCATCCTCCCTTGTTACTGAAGGATATCTTTGCAGAGGTCTTGAGCACATGAGAGAGCAGGAGCCCAGAAGGATGGTCAGTCAGGTGGCAGCTGTGTGCAAAGGAGGTGGAGATACATATATATATATAGAGAGAGAGAAGATATATAATATGCTTTGGGAGCAGGTTCTTCAGTGCATTAGTGTTACAGCTGCCCAGTGTCACACTGGGAGGGGAGTGAGGAGCCTGCCCCTGGGAGCCCCCTTGTCCAGCTTCCACTTCGCACTTCTCGTGGTCCAAGCAGAAATGTGTTTTGTCTCTGTTTCATCCTTTTAAAATTCTGTTTATTTCAGCATTTTTTTGCTTTGCAGTGGTACTGTCCCAGTGGTACCTGAGCAAAGGACAAACTGAGCTTCTGGGAAGCGTCTGTGGTTGTTCCAGCCTGTGCATTAGTAACAGCTGAACCCACGTCACCGCTCGCTGAACCCACTGAACTCTGTCAGCTTTGGGACAGCTCTGACCTGAGCCTTTGGGGCTTCCTGCCTTGGGTTAGTGAGATCTGGAGCGAGGTGGTAGACACTGGTGGAAAACACCAGGTGAATGAAGGTAGGCTGAGGAAGGGGGTGGCGGGAGATGCAGCGAAGGAGAAGCGCAGCAACAGGGTGTCAGCACTAAACTTGCTGTGGGCACAGAACATGCCAGGGGTGCTTTTCTCCTTAGGGGTGTCTTGATCTAGCAATTGCCTCAGAGCATCAGAAGGTCTCAGTTCTGCTCTGGTCCTGGCTTGCCATATGACCTTAAGGAAATCACCTTAGTTTTCTTACTCTTTCTCTCCTTCTTGCTTTCAGTCATCACGACTGTGAGCTGTTCAGGGCAGAGACTGTCACTGGATGTATTTATTCAGGGCATAGATTCATGGGTGCCAGTTTCGGTGTAATAAATAAATGATGATTTCACCAGGATCTTTTTTATGTGAATTGGCAAAAAATGAAGTGTTTTTTAGACCTTAGCTGAGTAAGAATCAGAACTGCCTGGCTTAAAACATTTCCCTCCAGTTCTCTGCTCTGTGGCAAGAACCTTGTGGGAAAGTGAGCCTTGACCAAGGCGATTGCATTCACAGAAGTAACTGAAGCAGAGCAGTCGATGCACTTCAGCATTTAGCACTGAGCAGAATGAAAAATGCAGAAAATGCCTTGACCCAAAAACATGGTACAGTGCAAAAGTTTGCTGCTGCTGTTTTGCATCTATTTTAGAGAGCAGCACATTAGTCTTTCTGTGCAGAACTTCAGGAAGGTCATGAAGAGTTTGATTACTGCAGCATGAGCAGTTTGAAGTCCCCGATTTGGAAAAGTTTCCATAATCTCATCCCGGGCCCAGTCCTTTGCCTGGATTGGGACTTTTATAGACTTTAGCCTTTTCAGATAGGTTGCTTTTTTCTCCATATTGGTAAATGTTGCAGGTAGGGACTTAGTTCTGAAGGCTTTCAGCGGATCCAGCCCATCTCTGGCTATCAGGGAAACTTCTGTTAGCAATAAGTTAACTTTACCTAATTTTCGGGATACCATGAAGTAAGTGATGCCTGCAAGTATTAAGAGCAGAATATGGATCTGTCTGAGTTCTGGGGATGCTGTGCCCTATGTTTTCATGAAGATGAGGAGTTAACAGAAATAATGGCAGCAGGTGGTGCTCCAGAATACGTGGTGCACCTGGGCTTTGTAGGACAGGCCAACATGTGTGTCAGACATCACAAGCAACTCTTCCTGTTCCCTGTTAGGCAGCGTTTTAACAAAACGTTCCACTGCAGTGGAGAAGACCATTCCGCCGTCTCTCTCCGTGTTGTTTTTACCTCTGTGCGTTTGCATTGAGCAGGAGGCACCTCCATTTCACATAAGCACCCTCAACATTAAAGTGTAACACAAGCTCATGTCAGCCGTTCCCGCAGTGGTCTGGGGAGGAAGCTCCGTGCGGGAGCCTGACCTTTTCCCTCCTGCTGGAACTGCCCTGGTTGCTCAGCAAGAAATAAACAATTGCTGGCACACACAGCCCTCCAAGGCAGCGCCCACTCCTGCAGGAGCTTCAGCTTCTCCCCTAAAGACACCCTCAGCAGCGGGCTGGTGCGTGGTGAAGGATGAAGAGAGCTAGAATTTAGCAGGCTTTAGGCATTAGGGTTGGCCATTAATTTTTTGGTGAAATGAGGATAGTATCTGCTGACAGGAGGACGGGTTCCCAAGAGTACAGAATGTTCCCTGGCCAGCAGTAGCAAAGCAGGGATGAAATTTTGTCATCAGGAAGGCTAACTTCATTTTTCCCTTTTTGGATCAGGTGTGCTGGCTGCTTTAAGATGTTCCTAACGTGAAAGGTCTTCCCAGGGCTGAAAAAGGAAAATGTTCCATGCTGGCCAATTTTATGCATTAGAGTCCATTTTTCTTAGCTGTTGACTGCATCAGGATTATCATTCTCATCCAAGAAAGTGGTGTATGAGCAAGGGCTACAGGATGAGGCCATTATAGGACAGAAAAACATATGAAGATCGTACTTTAAAAGTTGAAGGTTGCCAAGGCTTTCCTAACCTTTCTGTTCATGACAATGTTCAGGAGCTTTTGAGTACTGATGCTAAACCCCACTGTTCACAGATTTTTGTCACATTTACTAGCCTAATAACTCTGGTAAAGTAATTTTTCACATGTGGACTTCAATTATTTTTCCTCTGAAAGAGGATTGAGACTTAGCTCTTTGAGTTTCTACAAGACTCAATTAATTAGAGTGATTTGAGAATGAAGGATGCCCTGTCAGTGTCACTTATTTCTCATGCTGCATCTTCTGGGTACTGATTAAATTCAGTGGTTTTGCATTTAAAGTCAGCATTGCAAGATTTTGGCATGACACTGGTGGTGTGGTTTTGGCTGGTCAGTAACGAGGAGGGTCAAATTCCAAGTTGGCATGTGTTATTTTCACTCGTATAAATTTTCACGAGAGCTGCTGCTTTTATTGAAATCCCATTGAAACTGTATTCCCCTGCCCACCCCTCCTGTTATTTTTCTCGCACAGGCCATTAATGATAAATATCGTGTGAATATTTTCAGCAACTGGAGGCATTTTTTTTACACTTACATCCAGGGGGAAAGAACTCCTTGCACGCGTTGATGTGTCTGTTCGCCCATGCAGGTCTCTACCAGGCGGCTTTGTTTTTCAGCTTGTGAGTGATTGTTGCTCCTTGCTCTGGAGCCAGAGCAGGTAGAAAGGAGCAGATGGCTCAGCGCTGGCTAAGTGCTTGCTGATACACAGCAAATTGCTCCTGTAACCCACTGATAGATTTCAGGCTTTAATTGAGGCTTTCAGCAAGGCGCTCAACAGTGAAAAGCATTCTGCTGAGAAAAACAGCAGCGTAACCATGGGCAAAGGTTCAGGATAGCAGAGTTCAACCCTCTTGGGGATGGCTCCTCTATGTATTTATTTATTTATTTTGCTGCTGCTTTCCCACCATCATTCAAGACTTCTGTAAGGTTGCCTGCAGATTGCAGCTCAGTCTGTCAGCGCAGCACAGTCCTTTGTGCTGAAAACGCGAGGCAGAGACTGAGAAGTTTGGATTTTGTGCTTGCAGAGGGTGCAGCATGTCTGCAAAGGTAGCTGTCCCCTGATGCTCCCTTTGAGTCGCTGTGTGCCTGCTCTGAGCAGCAGCTTTGGTCGGGTGCTCCCGCTGCCTTCCCTCTCATGTGCGTCAGCACCATCAGAATTTTAACTTTTAATGGACATCTCGAAAAGGGAAAGGAAAACTCCCTTGCTCCTCCCTCACCCCAAGCAAGAATGGATTTGACAGTGGAAGAAAGATATTTGTGGTGGAGTTGTCTGAGCAGCGTCCTGTTAGGCAAGAGTTTCCTCCAGCAGCTGCCCCTTAGGCTGAAGGAGCTGCTCTGAAATGGAGTTGTAACTCGTCCAAATAAAGGGCAGTCCAGGGCAGGCAGGGAGGCAATAACCCAGGGGTCTGGCTCGTATCCTCCCCCCCCGTGTACCCACTTTGTCAGCCTTCAGTTCTGCTTTGAGTTTGATTTCTTCACAGTGCAGGGCCAAGGAATAAATTTCAGCATGGAAACTGTATGTGTTGAGCCAGCCTGGTTTAGTGTCCTCAGTTAATCTGAAAGGAGTTGCTTCAAGTTAAAGAGCTCTCTGGTTGTCTTTGAAGTTTAGATTTTATTCAGTGCTGGAGTGGGTCTAACAAAAAGACCCTAAATAAAGGCACTACACGAATAAGAGAAATTAAACTCTATAATTCAAGTTTCCAAAAGGGTCCAAGAAATCTCTGATGATGGTAGAAGTAGTGCTGGTAGCTTAAAATCACTGTGGGGCTGTCTCTGCCCCAAGGAGTTCAGAAGTACAAAGATTTTTGCTCAGTTCTGAAATCCCAGACACATTTGATAGTGTCTGCAGCATGTTTTTATGTTCCTTCAGCTTTTCAGTGGCTTAAAATGCCCTGCAAGTGTGAACTACGCTGCCAGTGTGCTTTTGTACTTGGATGAATTTAATTAAAAAGATAATTGGATTGCTTTATCAGCCCTTACATGTCAGCCCAGTGCCGCCCTCCTCTCCCCACTCTCCACAGCAGTGACAAACCCAAGGCATCTGAAGTCTGTATTTTTCTGCATTGTTCTCTCCTCCCTTGTTTTGGATAGGGTACAGAGGGGACTGTTTGCTGTTGAGCGTTCTATCTGCTCCACGGTGGGAAGGAAGTGGTTGATAAAGCAGAGAGCCAGCCTGGTCAGATGGTTCCTGCGGAGGGGGAAATGCCCTGCGGCCAACAAAGCTCCAAAACAAAACAAAGCAGAGCGACCCTCTGCAAAGCCCTCTGCTTTATTGCACAGATGTGGAGCCCAAAACGTGCAGCTGCATCTGCAAGCTGCACACACGAATGGGGCAGTTTGTGTGATTTTCCTGGAAATGCAGCCGAGGAATGTAGGATCCATTTGTAGTGCAGAACATTTGAAGTGCTCAGGCTGGACGTCCCTTTGAAGAGAGGCCCAGGTTCACACACAGGAGTGGAAGGGCATGTGAATGAAGCACGACATGGGGGTCCTGGGGAATAAGATGTTTACAAGAGCAGATGATGAAAAGAAAGATGCTCTCAAGTTAAAAAACGTATTTTAAAATAAGAAGTCATGGTATCTCATTGCTTAGAAAGAATCGGTTTAGACGTGCAAGGTTTTCTTGTCCATTTAAAAGTTTCAAGCGCAGCTTTTCAGCAACCAGAAAAGGCAAACCCCAAAATGCAAAGCAGCTGCATTACAGGAAACCCAACTCCAGCCAAGGGGTTTGTGGTGGTGTCAGTATGACCCTTGTCGTGCTTCTTGCAGAAGAAGATTTACAAGTACAAGAAGGTGCTCAGTAACCCCAGCCGCTGGGAGGTGGTGCTGAAGGAGATCCGGACGCTGGTGGACATGGCGCTGACGTCCCCGCTGCAGGACGACTCCATCCACCAAGCCCCTCTGGAGATCGTCTCAAAACTGCTCTCAGAGGTACGGCCTCAGCCTGCAAGGGCTCCTGCAACACACGCTGTCGCTTTTAGATGAGAGACAAAATGGTTAAAAGTTCGTGAGTGGGTTTTATTTTAACTTGGGCTGTCAGAATTCTGCCTGTGGGTCTGCTCGTGACTTCTGCTGACTGGCGTGGAATTTGTACTTGCTGGGGAGAAGGAAAATTTGACCCATGCTGCTAGGTAGACTTCTGAAAACAGAGCAAACCAGGTTTCTGTTGAGTTTGTTGGTTTGAGTTTTGTTTAGTTGTTTGTTTTAATATTTATGGTAAATTTACTATGAGTCTGATTCATGTCTCAAGTCAGTGGTAAAACTCCTCTTGACTTCTGTTCCATTGGCTTTGCTTCCATGACCAATTATTCTTATACCAATATGTGTATACACACCCCCCAATAAATTAGTTATGCAGCTATTTTATTATTACTAGTTCTATTTTTTCCTTCTTCAGAGGTCTCTATCCTCCTTCTATAACATCTGTTTCAAATAGTTCACTTCTCATGAAGAGGAAATGTAATGCCAAACAGGTTTTTCGTGTCTTAGTTCTGATGTGCAAAGATTTGATACAAGCAAAAGAAGTTGCTATCAGTGTTTTTTACAGGAGTCAATCTTGGCAACTCAGAACTTTGTAGCTTGTGGGCAGATTGAACTGCTGAAAAAGCCCAAAGGAAACTCTTCTCCATAGGTGACTTCCAGTCAATTTATGGTACCATGTTTAAAGAAGGAATTTCAGGAAAACTGCAGCAGTTAGTTTGCTACCCACAAATGGGTACAAACAACCTTAACCAACACAACAATCCTTTTATTAATTCCTTGGCCGGATTGACGTGAGTCTTAATGTGCTGAGTGAGAAACGAAAGCTTGCACCACCCCTCATAGCAGACAGTTTGCCACCTGCTTTAGGAGAATGATTTTAATTCGAGGATTTTTATTCAGAAAATAAGCAATTGCAGTCTCGAGCCTTTCTGTTTGGGTCTGTGGTGGCTGAGAACTGTGTGTGCTGGTGTGCCAACTCAGAGTACTGTTCTCTCATTCATTGTTTTCTGTTCAACTCTTTCAGAACAACAACTTAACCACTCAAGACCAGGAGAGCATTATTGTGGTGAGTATCTTTCTGTTGAAATTTGGGGACAAAATCATATTGTTTTGTGGCACTCCTGCTAGTGCTTGTCTCTCCCCCAGTGAAATAGGGCAAACGTGAAAGCATTTCCACCAGTGCTGGTGAACCCAGGCAGCAGTCAAAACCATTTGTCTGGTTTTTTGTGTGGCTTTGTCATTCCTCTGTACTTGTTTCATAGGTGAATAACAACAAAGCTTTCCCATCAGCATATATGAAAGAACTCAGCATGTTAATTGTCTGCCCAAACGGCCTCCTTACCAGGCTACACAATGTTCATATCTATAGATGTACTTTAAATAGTCAAAGCCCATCTTTTCCAGATGTGTCCTATAAAACCCTGAGGTTTAGTAGTTTTCTGAGGGGCAGATGCTACCCTATACAGAATGTATATCATTGCTATATCACTGATAATATGTGAGCAAGTGGTGGTTGTTGTAAGTGTGGATATGTGTGTGTGTCACTACAGTTTAGCCCCTGCTTACAAGATTTGTAAAAATATCCTCTTTAATATTTTTCTTTTTTGTAGGTCACGTTTATTTAGACATAGAGATAATTGAATCAAATAGCAGCTCTGGTCCATGTGAAACAAAACACAAAATCTCAACAATTTATCGGGGGTGGAACTTGGTTCTCCATCACTGTAATTTAATTTCATTCTCTGGCAATTTCCAAGGGATTTTCCCAGTAATCTGATCTAGAGCCTCACCACCACCTGATTGTGTCACATCTCCCTGACTCTTCCTGCAAAATGCCAAGGTGGCAGGTAGCTGCCAGTAGGTGTGAATTGTCTTTAAGTGCTGCCTCAGATACCACTTCAGATGGAATCAGTCACTGAGATAAGTTTCTGGAGTGGCATTTACTTTTTTTTGCCATAGCTTTCATTTTACTCCAGTGCAATGGATAATTCAGTCCCCCAGTTACAGCTGGTTGTTCTGGGGGAAGGATTTTGCAATAAAAGATGTGAGGTGGCCCTGCTGTGAGTGGGGTGGTTGGAGCAGGTGGCCTCCAAAGGTCCTTCCAGCCTCTGTTGTTTGCCCGTTCAGGTGATGGTGTCCTCAGCTCAGGTCCTACCCTTGTGTAGGTTGTGCCCGAGCCATTAAGGGGGTGGCAGGTCCTGGGCATTCAGAGCTGGCTGCCATTACCCAGATAACCTGGGCTATTCTTGGAAAGTATTGCTAATACTGTGTGTTTATGTAGCATGTGAAAAGTACACAGGGATTGGGTGTGCAGATGGGGCCAGCTTGCCTGCTCTCGATGGTGCTGGAAGGGATCAATATCACAACCAATCCCTTCCTGCTCAGGACAGGGAAGCACATGATTCTGTAACTGGTTTTGACCATGGCACTCCTAAGGAAAATGCAGGAAAAGGCACTTTCAATGTGTCACTCTTCCACACTGGCTGTAGAGACAGAGCCGTGACTTGCTTGACCGCCTCTGCTGTGGTTTGCCAGGTCCTTCAGCAAACGCTCCACAAGATGGATTCAGGGAAGATCTTGAGTTTGGGTGTTGGAGGGAAGTGAGGATATCCCACTCGGACTGGATAGTGTTCCGTTCTCCATCAGTCCACTGTTGCTGTGTCACCACCAGAGCAGGATTGAATAATTGCAGGAGGATGGCCCATGATGATAATGAACAGAAGCTTCAAAGTTCTTACGCGTAACCAAAACAGAGCTTTGCAGATGTGCTTGGGTTTCATTGTGCCATCCAGATAAAATATCTGGTGTTCAGTTGCTTAATACAACATGTCCTAGCTACTGTGTTTAGTGACTTACTTTTAAATGGGTACTGGGAGTCCCTTTGGCTGAAGACTGGAAAAGCCCAAAGGCACCGTCACATAGAGACAATATATCATTCTAGTACCATTTTCTAATTAGCAGAGGAAGTAACAACAGCATAAGTTCATTACACCCTCAGTGACAGGTACGGCCTCTAATGTATTTGCCTGGAATAAGCACATTGGTTTCTGTAGCAGCAAAGAAGGAAGAGTTGATCTGAACTTTCAGGAAGTTAGGTGCTTGATTTTGATGAATGGGGCCTTCCCGGGTAGGAGCAGGGCGAGCTTACTTTTAGTGAGATTTTTCTTGGAAAAAAGAGCTCCAAGTCCTCCCTAAAGGATGTGTTTGGGTGGTGTTTCTCAATTTTTTCTTTTAGGGAAGTGTTCTAACTGAAACAGTGAGCCAGGTTCATCCTTGCTTTATTACATCCTAAAACAATTGTTCTGCTGCTGTTTTCATTTAAACTGTTATAAAAATTGCTCTTCTTTGCTGTGTTTTACGTATTTACACTGATGCAGTTAAAGGCAAAGTTTTCCAGAGGACTCATAGCAGAGGTGTGCTCGAGTTTACTTGTGAAATAAACACACAGACAGCCTCTAATTTCTCTGTTTATGCTTTTTTTCCTCCACCCAAGAAGAATACTTCCCTGTGATATGCAGTTTCAGTCCTGTAATCAAATTTTTCTTTCTTTTTTCTCTTCCCTTTTAAAGGCAATTGCACCTTTGCTGGAAAACAACCATCCTCCCCCTGACCTCTGTGAATTCTTCTGCAAGGTATCAGAACAACTTTGCTTTCTGTAATCTCACAGCTGTATATGATTGCAGCTCTTTGAGGGGGTGGTTGTTCTTTTCTTTAACTCCTTACCTCCTGCCCAAATTGATTTCAGTTTTTGGTTGGCAGCCAGTGGTAGTGGAATCGTTAACAGCACCATTATGGTAAATAAGTCCACATGCTTAGAACATTAGGCTGTTCTGTCCTGATACTGTGTGAGGGTTCAAGTCTTCAATCCCCCGCACGTCAGTCTGGGTGCAGGAGGTGTCCTGCAGCATGTTCTGTGTAGCTGATGCAGAGATTGTTGGGTCTATGTTCAGATGAGGTGGGAATGTGATGTGTAACTCAGCCCTAATGCTGTTAAGTCACTGAGTAATGACAGTGGGAAGATCATAAGGGTCCATCCTATTTTCTGGTAATTCTGTGATGCATTTTGCATCCTTTCCATAGACTTCTGAGTACTTTGGATTGCAGACTTGCAGACCTTGTGGTTTTGAAAATACTGCATTTCCTTTGTGTTTCAGTTTCAAGTCTGCTTAAATTTACTTACTGATGGCTGTGTATGCATTTGTCAGCCATTCTGAATGCTGCTTGCAATTCCCATCCAGAGTTATTCATCAACTGTTTCTTCCTACAGAAATTGTCAAGTTTCAGAAACTTCTCAGACTGTTGCATTTTTATTTATGACTCTAAGGGTCATATCTGGCCTTGAACTCAAGACATTTTTATTCCTGGCTTGTCTGAGTCTTTTGCCTTTGGTCTCCATCAGGGATGGGCACCTAATTGGCTGTAAATGTGCGGGATGGGCTGTGTAGAGTTGCAGGAGTGGGGGCAGGTTATGGACTGTTCAGAGCTGAAGTGGACAAGGTTAATGAGAAGATGAATTTGTCTTCAAAAATGACGCTGGCTTGAGGGAGGGGTTGGACCAGATAGCCTTCAAAGGTCCTTCCCAACCCAAATTACTCTGACTGGTACATTATGTTTGTGTGTTGTACCCTGTGATGGGAGAGTGGGTTGTTGCTACCCTTGAAGATTCACCACAGGATTTTAGCCTGGATCCCAAGGACGGGAGGTTTGTGCCATTACACTGCCTCTGTGTACATATATTCTTGTCCCTGGGCCCTTTTAAAACTGTTAGCAATTTTCAAATTTGACAAAAGGTGTGGGTATGAGTCCCCAGACTGCTACGTTCCTGTGAGTTTTGGGAAGAATAGGCAGTAGGAAATGGAACTCTTCATGAGCTCCCTGGTAATCTTCTATTAGATGTCAGCAAATCGACAGGAGGAAACAGTGTTAGGAGTACCCTGAACCCAGGAATGGTTAATTTAGCCCATGAATCTTGTTAGTCATGGGGTAATCCATGCATGGGGTGTGAAGCCAGAGGAGACCTGTCCTCATGATTTGTGCAGCTCACAAAATGCCCTGTTGCTCGTTCCAGCACTGCCGAGAGCGCCCGCGGTCCATGGTTGTCATCGAGGTGTTCACACCGGTGGTACAGAGGATTCTCAAACACAACATGGTGAGTGCACGGGAAATCTGCCCCCCAGACTGCAGGTAGTCCTGGGGTACTTTGTAAGTGCAGAGCTAATAAGTGTTCACTGGGATTTTCAAGAGGTTCTAAGCAAGGCATTTTTTGGAGGGGCATTTCCTTTGGCAGCAGTGCCAGCAGATGCAGCTCCAGCTCTCTCCAGCCTGCCTCTTGACTCCTTTCTTACTCCATCCATGGCGTCCTTGCAGTTAAAACAGTTTAAAATTAAATAAATAACAAAAGCAGAATGGGGACTTTGTTGATTTTGAGGTGGGATCCTCAACATTTTTTCTTTAAGGCACCCCCGGCTCTCTGGATTTCCATTTTGATTTAGGCTCATGTCCAGTGAGTTCTTACTTAGGTTTCCTGAATTTCCACGTGCTTTTCTACTGTTATTCTTCCTTCTCATTGCAGGATTCATGTACTCTGTCATTTATGATTATTCTCGCCCAGGTTTTCTCTCATTGCCAGTCAATTCTTTGTTAGTGTTTGAAATAAATGCCAGAAGACTGCCCTGCCAGCTTTGCTCTCTCCACCCCGTGGAGCAAATTTCCCTTCTACCCCCCAGACTCTGCAGATATTCTTACACGAGCTGTATTTCTTTCCTAAGAGAGGTCTGGGGTATTTACCAGCTCGCCAGCCTTTGTGGCATATTAAGTTTCCTGACATGGTTTTTAAGTTGCATAAAGAAGTCTTACTTCATAATGCTGTGGCAAAGACTGACAAATAAATAAAATAAAATATTTAAGGCAGTTGACTTGGCTGTGATCTCAAGGATGAGCCTCTGTAAGTACATAATCAACTTCTTTTCACTGACTGATACAGTTGTAGAGACCATCCGCTGCCATGCTGTGTAAAGCATGAGCCCAGTAGAAAATAGTTCACATTTCTTACTTTTACGATCTTATTATTTAACTCCCTGAGTCTACAGAACTAGGTAGAAAGCTCAAGATGGCAAAAAGGTTGTATTCCTGGCTCTGTGCCTGCACTCTGCAGACATGTAAACATTTTTGAATATTCTGTAGTGTTCAGTGAAATATTCTGTAAATGTTATTCTTGGATTCCAGACTGATTTTTTTTTTTTTTAGGCATCCAGAGCTCTTGAGGGGTCTCAAATAAAATCCAAATGCACAGTGTAATGCTCGTATTTGGTTAGCTTCAGAGAATTGGGTATATTTACCATACTTAACATTTGCAGATTGAAAATCAACATGTCTGTACCGCAGCGTGTAGTCAGGGAATTTATGGTGTCATGTATTAATTGGAGTGGATTTGGGCACTTTACCACTCTCCAGGGACTGCTGTGCTGAATAGTCCTTTAGAGAATGTGTGTGTGTGCACGTAACTGAAGTTACTCTTTAGGGGGACAGTGTTGGTAGCAGGAAACATCGTCACCTCTGGAGGCTCTGTGCAGTTCAGCATCCCCAGAGCTGAGCTGGCCCTTCCCACCTTTGCCTCGAATTTGTTCTGTGGCCTTTGGGAATTCCTGACAGGTTTTGTTTCACACTTTCCCTACCTATGAAATGGGGAAAGAGTGTCTCATTTATCTGTGATTTTGAAATCTCAGAAGAACAAGGATAGCTTTTTGTCCTGCTGATATTACTGGTTAGTGCAGGAGCAGAGGCTGTTGTATGCTGGGTTGTTTGGGGAGTGCTCAGCAACCTCCCAAACTTTGGATTTCAGCTGTTTGTAGGCGCAGCCCAAATGTTTGAATATAAGCACTATTTTTTTTTTTTTTTAAGCAAATAATATCAACAGTGTGTATTGTTCTGTACTTGGTATGCTGACAGGGCATTGTATTATATTTAGAGGGATACTTTATTTTACAGGGGTCAGCAATGACATCCTCTTCATGATTTGTGGGGCTTTCTTTGTAACTTAAGGCACCTACACGGGTTGAAAAATTTCATAGGCAAATGGCAACTGCAAAAGCTGTTTTTGCAAGGCATGTTCATGAAATTATTCAAATGTTGTATGAAGCACACATGGTCTCGTGCCCTTGGACCAAGTGTATTTGCACCTGCCAGAAGGAGCTGTTAGAAGTTTAACAATTTTAATTGTAATACTGAATGTGGAATCCCTTTGCTGGGTGAAGTTCCCAGGTAGCCATTCAATATTAGTAAGGCGACACTTAGGCTTGAAGGAGACATTGTTCAGCAGAAGTGCCTGAAACCAAAATGAGTTCACAAGGTTTTGGTGCTCTGGGAGCATGTCATCCCTTTTGCAGATCCACCACCAGCTTGTTACCATTGTGGCATTTCTTTAAAATTTAAGTTGCCAGGACTTTTTCTTTTCTTTTTTTTCTTTTTTTTTTTCTTTTTTTCTTTAGGGAGACTCTTCTTCCATAGGCAGCTGCTGGAGGAATAACTGGGAATGCTTGTTTGTCCTCAGAGGACCTTGTTCGCCCCTTGGAAATGTAGCTCTGTAGTTCTGCAACACCTGTGCAATAAGGTTACACCTGTGTAAATGTGAAGAAATGTGCTGTGGAATAACACTCACCAGACAGCAGAACTCACTCCTTTCACATCTAAAAATAGCAGGTGACGTGAGGAGATGCAGGATTTCAGTTTGCAGGTGCCTTTCTGACTGCAGGATTTAGGGGAAGAGACTGTTGAGCTCACCTGTCAAATTCATGTTGCAGCTGGAGTAAAAGCCCCGGAGGAAAAACTGACCTCTGGTTTTATACTTGATTGCTTATTGGTTGCATGTCTGAAAGAATTTCTCTAAAACTAGAATAGTTACGATGGCAAACATGGAAGTACAATATTATTTTTGAGTTTTATTTTTAAAAACGAGTGGAAGAAAAAGTGCAAGATGACAAAAAATGTTCAAAATCAAGGTATAAAGTGAAACGCACCAAACAGTGTAAGTGCAGGTGTTTATTGTAGTTTCATTAAACATATCTCTTTTTTCAAAGTGGGTATGGGAGAAAGAAGAGACTGCCATGTGTGTCATTATTAGTGGGGAGAACGTTAACTCAGCATGCAGGAGCACTGTGCTCTTGAAGCTGTCAGCATAACAGCAGAGTGAATTCCGTTGTGTTTGAGCTGATTTCTTTTGAACACCCACACTTTGGATGTACATTCACCGTCTTCACCGAGTCTCTCCTTTTTGGACAGGACTTCGGGAAGTGCCCTCGGTTGCGGCTGTTTACTCAGGAGTATATTCTGTCTTTGAACGAGCTGAATGCTGGAATGGAGGTGGTGAAGAAGTTTATTCACAGGTTAGTTACGTTTAATTTATGGCACCTTTCCAGTCCTGTGTACGTGCCTTGGTGCGTCACTTCTCACAGCCCTGCTTATCCCCTTACTGGCTGTGAAGAGTAGCTGGTGCTTTTTTGGGACTGGCAAACAGCAAATAAATTGAGTCCATCAGGCAATGTTGCTGAAGTCTCTTTTTAAAAAACCTTAATTCTCAATTATGGGTAGGGTTTTCTGCGTAGTTCCACTGGAAGCAAATGGACCTTGCTGTGTGTACGTTCTTCTTATACATTTAGAGTCAAAGCCTCTACAGAGAGATTGTCATTAATTTTGGACCTCATGATGCTCAGTTACCTGTGTGTTTTTTGGAGGAACTGTAGGGCTACCACATCAATTAACTGATGCTGCAGCTTAGCCTTGATCATAAATAGGGCAGTTGGTAGGGATTTACAGAGCTAAAGTATCTCTGTTATGACTCTTCTGAAGATTCCCCCAGGTGCTCATGCAGGTCTGACACCTCATTCTCTCTGACAGGTTCTGCCCGCAGAAACCTTCCTGGCAATGATATCATCTTGGTTTTTGTTTTTCAGCATGCACGGTCCAACGGGACAATGCCCACATCCCAGGGTCCTGCCAAACCTTGTAGCTGTCTGCTTAGCAGCCATTTACTCGTGTTACGAGGAATTCATCAACAGGTCGGTATGAATTCCCAGCTGACCAAGTGTTGCTCAATTCCAAAGCCCCAAGATGGGTGTGATGGGTGTGGGTCTGTGGGAGGGTGTCTTTGTTCTCACCCGCTCATTGCTGGTGTTCTGTGTGGGAGTTCTGCTCGGTCACATCTGTGGGTTTGTAGATATGTAGTGATATTTGTTACACCCTGTGCTAGAAAACCTGAAAGAAGCTGAACCTTTGCTCGTCGATGCTCACCAAAGGGAAGGGTGAGACCTTGGAGAAGGCGCTGTGTGTAAATCCCTGTGTATCTGCAGCTTTGAACCTGAGCTGGTTCCACGATGCTCTCCCCGTTATTGTGGAAAATCTGATTCCTGACTTATCGCAAAATAGACTCTGCAGTTCTTGACACACGAGCCAGTTTCCAGTAGACACTGAGGGTTCCCTTGTGCTGTGTTTCCTGTTCGTTTGTGCCCGTCTGTCTTTGCTCCTGGTAGAGCACAGACAGGGGCTGCTTAGTGTCCAACACAAATTCCAGTCGTGAGGGCTGCAGACAAATGTCTGGGCACGGCCCGGAGCCAGATACATACTTGGGCACGGATTCTGTTACAGCTTTGCACAACTTGGATGGGAAAGTTCACCTTTATACTAAACTGGCCTGTCAATTAGAGTAATGAAAAGCCCAAATCTTTGTAGAATGGGGGCTGCAGAACGGTCCTATTGGAGCCTTTTAATATTTTTAATTGATTTCAGTAATCCGATTGCACGGAGGAAACCCGTCCAGTGGGCTGGGGTGAAATGCAGTGGGAAATGGCAAAAAGTCTTGGCTTCTCAGCGCTGCGCTCTCTCTCCTGCTCTCTGCTGCTCTGTCTGTCTATTGAAGTGATTTGTTTCTTTTAAATTCAGTCGGGACAATTCGCCCAGCCTGAAGGAAATTCGGAATGGCTGCCAGCAGCAGTGCGACCGAAAGCCCAACCTCCCCCTGCGCCTCCTGCACACGAGTCCTGACCTGGTCTCCCAGGAGGCCACCTTGACCGAATCCCGTCTCAAACCGGTCATCGTCACCACCAACGAGATCCACGTGGAAGTGGAGCGCAACAACACGGCCAACCAGAAGATGACAGCCAGCGTGGGCAACGACAGCGAGCCCAACCTCATCGACTGCCTCATGGTGAGCCCCACGTGCAGCACCATGAGCATCGAGCTGAGCGCCCAGGCAGACAGGATCCTCGGCTGCTACGTCGAAATCCTCAAGATGCTGTGAGTAACTATTTTTGAACAATGTCATCTTAGCAACGGGGGGGTCTTTTCCCACAGGCCTGTTGTCTTCAACATCTGTGGTGAGCAGGCACGTGGTTATAAATCTTAACTCCAGCTCGAGAGTCCAGCCTTTGAAAGAGACATCTGGCACTGCCAATGTATTCTAAAAATAGCATTAGGAAAATGAAAATGGAAAGCTTATTTGTACAGTGAACCTCAGGCATTTTACAGAAGACGGGGTGTTGCTGCCAGTGGTTTCTGTTTTTGTTCTTGCCCAGCAAAAATAAATAAAAAAAATCCGTTTGTCTTCTCCAGGGCTCTTGGGATGGCCCAAGACAGAGCTAGAAAAGGCAGGTCTGTGCTAGGCTCAGTGCCTGTGCAGTGATAGGCAGCACACTCCCCTGACCTCAGCAGGAGTTGGATGAGGTTATTGTTGTTCTCTTAGGTGTTCTCCCTTCACGTGTTTGTAGAAATTCTCTGACTCATTCAGATTTACTTGTATTACAGTGGAGTCTCTATTTGTCGACCAGTTGCTTTGGTACAGTGGGCATGTATTAGGGAACGGAGTGCTTAAATAGTCTTTACAAAATGATGGCTCCGTGGTTCCCTGAGAGGCAGATCCTCTGAATATGTTGTGAAGGAATATAAAGAAAAATGTTCTTTAGAAAAAGCTTACTTTTCTCCCGGATAAATAACACAAAAGGTGAACTACTGAATAGAAACTTGAACTACTGAATAGAAACTTGTAATGAAATCACAGTAAAACAACATCGTTGACTTTGACAGCCAGCTCTGGTACTGAGTTGCAGTCTGTCTTTGGGCAAACTGTTAAATTTCTTCAATAATTGTTTTAAAACCACGTAAAGCTTAATGAAGTAATAGTTGAGTTTTTTAGAATCCAAGATGTGGTTGAAATTTGGACTCCACTGTAAACCATGAGCATGCAGCTACACTCGAGTCAAATGCAAATCTGGGGCTTTGCTCTCAAGGAATTAGATGAAGTCAAACTGCTGTGATGGAGGGTTTTGTGAAGGTTCTGTCCCCCACTTTCATTTTTGTTCAAAATACATAGTTCAAATTTGCAGCGTGACTCTTTCACTCACTGCAGATACTTGCAAATACTCAAGCACACATGCAAAACTGGAGATGGGACAGGTGACTCCAGAGTACAGTTCCTGGTAGATCCTGGAGCAGGCAGCTGCTGGGAGGGCTAATTTTACACTTTTTCCCTGTGGCCTAGGCTCTTCTGCCTTTAAAAATGTACACTGAAAAAACCACACCATCTGAGTTTGCTTCGTCTGGAGGGCACTGAGTCTTCACCCACCCAGGTCCTTCATTAAACACGTTGTGTGTTTATTCCCATCCCCTCGACTGTAGCTGTTTTCCATAAACACTGGGGCTCTCTCGGTCCTGATGCTGGCTCGGTGCTGACTCACTCAGCATTGACGGTTTTGGTTTCATCATGCAGCTGACACACACTTAGAAACAAATTCACGGATGGGCATGTTCTTCCTCACAGTTTAAACATTTGATATGCCAGGTCTCAATCCCTGTATAACTCCCTACACAAAGAACTCTTTATTTCACTCCACACCTTAAAATTATCTATTTTTTGATTTGTTTAATAATGTCATTTTAGAAACCAAGCTGTTCAACAGCAGCAGTGGAAATGGGAATCTGTTACAGGTGTTGAGCAGCTTTGGGGCCTTCTTCAGGTTGCAGGATGGGAGTTGTGAAGGGTGAAACCCCCAGTGTGGGACCAGCAGTGGCACAGAATTGGTGCAGCTCTCCTCAGGTTGCCCTGCCAGAGCCCACACCCTGCTTGAGAAATCCCAACCTGTGTGATTATAGGCCAGTTTGTAAGGCAGAGCCATGGCTGTACGTCCTGTAGCTCCACTGCTTTGAGTGCCCTTCCATTCCTGTTTATCCCTTGGGGTTTTTTCAGCCCTGGAAGCATTAATGCAGAACTGACTTCTGCTGATTCTGCCACTGGCTTAGGAGATTTTAGATAAGTCGCTTACCAGTGCCTCATTTTTCTTATCTGTAAAATATAGTAAGGATTTTTAATGGTTTTTTTTAAATGCTGAACGCGGTGATGGAAAAGCATCATAGAAGGGCTTGCAGTTATTAATAAAAATTCATGCTGTTGTGATGCTGATTCCTTTCATGCTCGAACTTTTCTTGAACAAAGGCATTCTGTTGCATGAAATACTATTGCTGTACTTTGAGAATCTGAGAATATGAACAAAGAGTTGAAGAACATGCCAGTAGGAAGAGAACATTAATTATAAAACAACTGCTATCCAGGAGGTGAGCTCTCAGCAGGCAGTCACTAAAATAATGTTCTTATTAATAACAGTGGTAAGCCAAACATAAATAAGTTGCTTAGCATTGAGTTTGATTGTTCTTTTAGGTGTCTGACTCAGTATCATCATCAAAACAGAGAGTCACCAGCAATGATATCTTTTTTGCATAATTAACTTAGGGCAGCAGGGAGTAAATCATTTAGGCAGATTTTAATTATTGAAAGTCTAGCAAATAAAAATTCTTAACAGTAGCTTCAGCAGAGGACATTTTATTGTTCACCTGAACTCCTACGCAATACTTAATTTTTTGGAAAAAAACTCACTTCTGATCTTGATACCAATGTTATTTAATAATCACTGTAATACCTCACTTTTTGCACAGAAGGCTGAAAGGGCAGTTACAGCTCCTAGAACATCTTTGACCCTTTTTCTAATGTAGTTGAGTAATAAAACACAGCTATTGCATGCTAAAGGAAAGCAAAAAAAAAAATCATGATTTTCAAGATGTTGGCAGATGACCCAAAGTCTGGGCAGATTTTAAAGGAGACACAGTCTCCAGTGGAACGTGGTATTTTTGTCCTGCACTCCAAAGTGGATCAAACTTCTGTGTCAATATTCTCTAACACATTCCGGACACTGATAGTGTTACTGATGCCAGTCGATGTCTCCTGAATGCTGCAAATCTTAAACTGGTGCGTAGAAAATGCACTAAATGAATTGAAAACTTTCTGTCCATCATATTAAATTAGAGGCTCTGGGAACAGCTCAGTGTTGCCCGGCTCCTGCTCGCATGTTGATGTTTCCATGAGTTAGGGAGTTTTTCTTAGAGGAGGTTGCAGCACGAGGGGCCGTGTGTCCTCCTTGATCTGGAGAACTTCAAGGTCTGTGTTTCACCTCAGGGACCCCACTGGTTCCCCTGGCAGCACCCAGGGGTGGGGGGGACACGCTTAAACTGTGCCTGTGGTGAAACCTGGATCAGCAAATAGCAAAGTGAACTCGGGGAGCCTGTGATGGTGTTGTATCCCAAGCTGTTACCCTTTGTCTGTGTTATTTTTTGTTTCCATGGCTGGCCCTTCCAGATGTCCAGACACTTGCACCCTTCTCTGGGGCCAGTGTGACCAGGGCAGTGTCACCTCCTTTGGGCAACCTTGTGTTGCAGTTTCTTGATGCTTCCATGCCAACTGTGAGCAGTGGAGCCTCTTTCTCTCCTCGGCAGCCTGGGCAGGACCTTTCTGGGGTATTTCAGTGGTGCTAAATTTTCTTCTTTAGAAAAAAAGCAACCAGGCAAGCCCAGCTTAGAAGAAGGTTGAACATAAAAAGGTACCTCACTATTTTGTAGATAGTAGTTTTGTGCCTTATGTGACAGGGGGTCTGATGGGGCTTTCTCTCAGCCTGCCCTGGAGCCCTGAGCTAACCCTCGTGTCACAAAATTTCGGGAGTTGGACCTACACAGAGAGAAAGAAGGGATCAGGTGAATGTCCGGGGGGCTTGGTCATCTTGCTGTCTGACAACAGAGGTTATCTAAAAGATTTTTGAACTTGTCAAGCTGCTCAGTCTGGAGAACAAGCTGCTTCCAAGTAGTTGCTCTTGTCTCTTCATTATCCTCCCAAAACTGAGGACATGGGGCTTGCAGTCTGTCGGAGATAAGAGCGGCGGCTTTCCAAACACAAGCGCCCACTGGAGCTTCCCCTGCCTGCTCTGCATTCCCCAATAGGTCAGTGGCATGCTCTGAATATCCCAAGTGGATTCTCTTATGTCCTGTTTATCGGGGTTGCCCTGGGCTGCTCGTATGTTTTGGATTGTTTGTGCTGCACATGACATATGGGCAGGTTTTCGTGCTGGTGAAAGGTGATGCCGGGGAAGGAAAATGTGTTATGTTGGCAGGGCAGGAGTGACGATGGCCCAGAGGCAAAGGCACTGCAGTTGGGGATTATTTAATTAATGTGATTGTTGGGTGTTTTGGCCAATCCCCTAAAGAAGGTTGGTGTGTGCAGCAGCAGGTGATGGCTCTGAGGAGCTGTCACAGCCTCCCCACACTTGCAGGAGCCCGTGAGTCGGGCTGCAGCTTGGCCACTGTGCCACTCACCTAAAATGGCAGGTCCTGCAAAAATCAGAGCCAGTGAGCACAGGATTGCAGGGAGCCTTTCTGCCCCTTTGCTGCTGTAAGCTGGTCCTGGGCTCGGAGGTGTGTGATGAGCAGCAGTGGTGAGCGCAGCGCCCTTTGAAGAGCTCCGGAGGGAGTTTGTCACACGCAGGTGCTCTCCCTGGAGCTCTGTGCTGCCTCCTCCTCCTGGCCTGGCCTCTTTGTCTTGGCTCCTTGCAGTGCTTGTTCACTGCAGCCACAGATAATCCATCTCCCTTTCTTTCCCTGCTTCAAACGCTTCTGTCTCGTGTTAGAGCTTCCAGTGGGCTGGGGGGAAAAAAAAGGAAAGAAAAAAGCAACTGTCTGAAATGAAGGAAGAGTGAAGATGAGATGAGCACAGACAGAAGGAAAATGTTTTTGAAAAGGGAATAGGTGGGAGGAGGAGAAACACTGTAGGCTTTTAATAAGTAGTTTAGTTTTATTCTCGTGCTATGTTTGTTTCATGTTTCCTAGCTCAGTTTGAAGGGATTACAGACTGTGCAGATTTTATGTTCAGGTCTCGCTCATGTGACCAAATTTTATATATTTGATAGGAAATGGTTTTCTGTCTTTCTTGTCCTCCTAGGAAAGCAGACTATGGTTTATTTTCACAGACCTGCTCTGCAAATGGAGGCTCCCCAGCTTCAAAAGTCAGAGTGATACTGTCCAGTTCTGTCTCCAGTTTCAGTTGGTCTGTCACAAGACATCTTTTTATTTCCTCTTGTGATTTCCTTTGAAGATCAGCCATGAGAAATGAATTGGTTCACATTATTACTAATCACAACTCTCCAGATTGCTCAAGAAGGAAGTGCAGTGGTGTAACTCTTAGCCTGAGATGTCCCAGGAGCTAAGCCTCCCGAGTGGGTCTCAGCTTTTAAGCTTGTTAGGAAAGATTTGTTGGTGCTGTATCTCATGGGATGTGAAGCACCTTTAACATCTTTGAATTTCCTAACTCAGCCTTTTGACTTCCGAGATTCCCCATCTTAAAAATCTGCTTCTGAAGTTGTTTGCATAAAAATGCATAATTTTTTTAGAGTAAAATCAGCTGGGAATTTCCAAATTTTCAAAGGGAAAAATGTATATTTAAATTAAAAGAAAATGTCTGGACTTTGTTGTCACTCCTAACAAACCTGGTGAAACCCAGGTTGTGTGGGTCAGGGACCTCTGCACTTCTCATGGCTGCAGCTCTACATGTGTTGCATCAAGTGTCTCCTACAGAGACCTGGTAGGTAAACAAGAGACTCTCGGCTGAACCCGAACACAGGTCAGAGTTCTGTGTCACTGACCCATCGTGTCTGTAGGTCAGAAACAACAAATAGTCTTGTCGGGAGCCTTAATTAATCAAAGCTTTGTTGAAAGAACCCACAGAGCTCATCTTAGAGATGCTGTGTCAGGGGTTTCCTTCTCTTTTTCAGTTTATATGACAAGCCACATCCTCAGGTGTTTCATGTTATTCATGTTATTCACTTTACACTGACTAAGTGGAAAAACAACCCCTGTTATGAAGTCCTGTTTCATGTCTTGCTGTTCTGAGACACTAAAAAGTCGATCATCTTCCTTATTTGTTCAGTGTCTAAGCTGGGAAGGGACTTTTTGTTTCTGGAAAGAACCTTGTGAATGAGGAATCACAAAGTGCTCTCCCTGCGACTGCCTCACACTCGCTTTGGTTGGTGTAACACACCCTTGTCCCAGAGTTGCTCCTAATTTAGCCCTGAGAACAGAATTTTTGATGGAGTTGAAAATTAGGCTCACTGGCTTCTAATGCAGCTGGCATGGGCACGAGGATTTTGGATTGTTATTTTGGATTATGGTGGCTTCACGTGCGCTGCACTCCTGTTTTTTTATATGCTAAACTGTTTTCAGATCACAGTGGGTTGGTTACATGCATGAGGTATTATACATTTTTGTAACCTGAACTCATGGTGCTCTTGGGCAAGTGATAAAACTGCCTCTCTGGTTGATTTTTACATCATGATTTTCGCTTCAAGTGCAATTTTTCTGCGTGTTGCTCCTTAAGACTACCCTGCATGTAAATTTTGTGTCCAGAAACGTGTCTTTGTGGACTGTCCAACATCATGTGTGTTACTAGTTTATGGAAATTTCTGGTTTATGTGGTTCAAAAGATGGATGCGACTTTTGGAAATGCATCCATCTTCCATTTCTCTGGGCTAGACGTTTCTCTTTGCAAAATTGCATTCTTTTGGAGTGGTTCCTGTGCGTATGTTGTCTGTCTCTAATGCTATCAGTAGATACTGTCCATTTGAGAACATTACACTTCGTTCCTTCCTAAAGATACACCATGCTTTTATGCCAAGTTTCCAGCAAGCTGCAGCCAATAATCTGGTTTCTTACACCGAAATCCAAAGGGTAGCAGCAGTAAGAGGGGATGGTAGGTTGTTGAAAATTGCCCCTGCAAACATCCCAAGTTGTTTCACCCCATGTGAAATTTACTTCTGTGTGTACACATTGTCACTAATGGGAGTGAGGGTGGCCTGGCTGGCAGTGCCAGGGGCTGGGCTTGCCTGGTGGGTGCTGTGTCATGTTTTGGGGCTGACTTGCTGAATTCTCTTACTGTGTTCTTCACTTCATCCATCCCACAACGGTTGTACCCTTTGTGCAGTGCCTTGGTGCAGCAGTCAGTCTGTGCTAATTAGCCACTAAATTGAGATGTTGGGAGAATGGGGTGGCAGTGTGCAAATGCTGTTCCTGTATGAGGAGCCTCCCCCAGGGGTGGTCAAGCAGCTGGAATTTGGCAGCAGCAGGTTGAGATGATGTGCTGCCAGATTAGTTTGCCCTGACCAGTGCTGTAAAGCAAAATATTCTGTGTCCTAGTTCACGTGAGCATCCCCTTAGGGATGGCTCCTCATAGGACTGTTCTCTGTGTTGGCAGCAGAGATGAAAACCAAGTGCATCCATCAGCTGGGAGCTGTGGTGCTGACACAACAGAGAGGAGATGCTTCTTACTGGGTGCACTGGGCTGGACTCTCTGCTGTGGTTATCCTCATTTGTCCTCTTCTACTCAGTAATTCTGACAGTGCTCCCTTCTCTTGTCTGTCACCTCTTAGGCTAGACTCTGTACTATTTGAATTGACCCATTCCTTTCTGCCAAGGTCAGAAATGGATTGGGGGGTATCTTTGTTGTTACAAATGGGTTTATGTCTTATAGCAAATAAAAATTCCAATTACATGCAGAGCAGAGCTGTAAATAGCAATGGCCTGGTAATTGCTGTACCAACTTAGATGAAAGTATTACTTAGTGATTAAATGTCAACAGGTTTCATAAACAGCAAATGTCTTTAAGTTGACATAAAGAAGGCCTCTCTGGAGGTCACTGTAAATACCAGATTTATTGTGCCTCAGTGGAGAATGTGCTGAAAATGGAAAGGGAAATGTCAGTGTAGATCTTCGGAGTGTTTCAGTGAGACAGAAAGGTTGTTAGTGCCTGCAGTAAAAAGCTTTTAACTCCTTGAACTAACTGTTGACAAACTGTATTTAAAACCTGGTAACCTATTGATAAAATGTTCATTTTTCAGGTCGGACTATGATGACTGGAGACCAGCCCTGGCCAGCTTGCTTCAACCTATCCCATTTCCCAAGGAGTAAGTTTGCACTGCCTTAGTATTTTCTGGATTATTGCTACTGTTGCTTTATGGTGAAATATAAACGCAAGTAAAAACTGATGGTGGTGGGAGCATTTGCCTTCAGTAGAGATTTAGAATCTAGAGTTGATTTTGACTGATTCAGAGGGATGTGAAGACTTCCCCATCCCCACCGTCCTTCCCCGTTTCTCTGAGAGGATCCTGAATAGAAATATGGTTAACCAGAGACAGGCAGACAGGAGAAAGGAAGGAAAGCTGGTGAGGAGGAGAGCAGAGTGAGAGATTTAGTGGAGGAGGATGCTGTGCTGGCGTCACAGAGACTCAGATCATTCGTATTTTGCATGAAATGAAGAAGCTGCCCTACGGATCAGCCGAGCTCCCTCGGAAACCTATTAATGAGCAGTAGTGTTTATAAAACACAGACCTCCACGGACAAAAATTACAACCTGTAATTGTACAATTTGCTGGCTTATCACATCCCCTAATGACCTGATGTCTTGAATCAGAGAGGTCTAATCCTCCACGCCAGGTTACCTGGACTACAGCGAGAGCTCAGAGGTAGGCAACAGGGACAGCATTACCTAAGGCACACGTGAGTCCTGGGGGAGATATAAACCGTATCATGATGCAAGGCACTTCACAGAATGACCATTAATTGCTTTACTGGTGTTAATTAGCTGTGACCATACCCTAATTGCATTGCAATTAAAGAATTCACCTGGCTCTTGGAGGGAGCCAAAACTTTGTTTGTAATTATATAACTGCATTGTAAGTGTTTTGCTTACTTTTCTTCTGACCCAAAGCCCCCATTGACGTTAGTCAGAGCCTTGTCTAAGACAGGCTCAGGAAAAGCTACAAGATTTGTTCCAAGTGGTTTTTTACCCCCTAGATTGATGAAAGAGGCTTTATCTGATTTTTTTGGAAAGCTGTTTTTTTCTCTTGTGTGCTGCAGTTGCTTAGCAAATCCTTTTATTATCTGGAAAGAACTGAAAAGTGGTTGTTTGGCTTTTTGGGCTTTTTTTCCCCTCCCTTCTCCCAAATCCTCATGATCTTCTGTTCTCTGTTTTAAATTTCAGGGCTCTTGCACATGAGAAATTCACAAAGTAAGTCTGTGGGGTTTGTTTGTTTTATTGAAGGGGGTAATTACTTAAAATACTTGGAGTCAATAATGGCTGCATTATTCAATATTGTGTCTCTAATAGTTTTTATGTGTGAGGCTCTGTAAGCATGTTCAGTTAGGAGTAAGGAGTTTTCTTTGTAATTTACTGTGCTAGCAGCAGCCCAAGGACTAAAGCCACTGGGTGGTGATGGAATTTACAAATGAGTTTGTCAGTGCACATCTCTGAAACCTTTTCTAGGCTACTGTGAATAGTCACTGTCCTTGGTAATCACTTTTTAGATGTCGTATTTCCTTCCTGCTGAAGGAGTTCAACTTGTTTCTCTCTAAAGCTCATCAATATATATCATTTAAAGTGTAAATCAAGAGAAATGTGACACCTGTGTGAATGCTGCAACCAGCAACTGCTTATTCTTGTCCTTCTTACTCTTTTTTTTCAGAGAGCTGAAATATGTGATTCAGAGATTTGCAGAAGACCCAAGGCAAGAAGTGAGTTTGTTGGCAGTTCACACAGAGAATTTATTGGAGGGATTGCAAGTATACTTGTTCAGATCTCTCCTTAAGTAGTTTATTTCAAAACACGGTGTGGTTTTGCTCTGCTTAAGGAGTAATGACCACTCAGGACACACAGTGGGAAGGGTTTCTGGCCTTATATGTAAGCATGTGCTGTCACCTCCTGTCTGGCGTCAGGTGATGTCCTTGTTCTGCAGTAAACTGAAAACAGATTTACCCATTCCATGGAATCTCTTCACAGCTTTTCATGTTTCATAAAAAAACAAAAAAAAAAAAGTGGAAGCAAAATCTGTGGATCCATACAGCCTACAAAATGACAGGTTTTATTTAGCTGTGTTTCAGCCACGTTGTGTGGAAATGGCCATAATTCCCACAACTTGGCAGGAGGAAGGGGGTGGGAGGTGTGTTACTGGAGCGAGTGTGTCGCTGCAGCCTTGTGGTGGCTGCTGCTTCAGAGCTGCGCTCGGAGCTTGTTCAGCATCATCAGCTTGGGCTGAGTCAGAGGGAGCCTCTCATCCACATAAAGGAAGCCAAGCTCTCTCAAACGGTGGGTGAGGCTGTATCATCATCATCATTGCCCAGAACTCCTGGTTTCCGTGATTTTACCCCTCATGAGCAGTAGTTACCCATGTCAGATAAAACCTTCCTGTCCTAGAACGGCACCGGGATTTTATCCGTCCCTGGTGTTGCATCCCCAAAGGAAAGAGCATGGACTTTACCTCCCCCACCCAGACCTCAAAAATTGAAATGGAATATCTGTGTCTTCAGGGGAAGGAAAAAAAAAAAAGCTTAATTATGACTGCTTTATTAAACTGTGGGACTAAATATAGTAATCTCTGCAGTGGGACGAATTTAGACTAGTGGTTGCTCACTGGTGCTGGTTTCTCAGTGCAACTTCTGTGTTATGTGTCCCTGTTGAGTTTCCCCTGTGGACATCCTTCACCCTGACTCTGGTCAAAATCTATTAAAGCAGGTGTAATAAGATTTTTTAATGATTGGAATGAGAAATTAGATAATGCAGCTCACATCAGATGTGTAGACACACGTGCTGGAAGGAACAGGGAGGGGAAAATGGCAGAAGCTCAGAAATCTGGGTGGGGGGAGAGGGCTTTTTTGAGTTCTGTGGTGGTGGGTTTTTTCCAAGTGAAAGGAGCTGTTCTAGATTAGGGCAGTTTTGTGTTTGATCTGTGTGAAGGGAATGAAAAAGGCCAAGCAGTTAGTGAGGATACAGCTTCCTGCCTTGTTTTAAAGGGGACAAATGGGTTCTGTGAGTGGAGACTGGCCCGCAGCTCTGCAGGCTGGAATATTAACCAGGAAACTTCCAGCACTCCCTGGTTCTGCAGTTCCTTCTTTCGGCCCAGCGTGGGAGACCCTGGTGATGACTGGCAGGAACTGAAACCCTCCCAATGTCTTCACTCACTGTCTGGCAGGTCCACTCGTGTTTGCTGAGCGTGCGGGCTGGCAAGGACGGCTGGTTCCAGCTCTACAGCCCCGGGGGAGTGGCCTGTGATGATGATGGAGAGTTGTTTGCCAGTATGGTACGTGTCTGCAATAATGTGAGTTTAGAAACCTCTTTTTTCAGTAAGTAGCTAATGCGTAGTTGGCAGTGACAAGATTTACNCCAAGAAAATCATGATTCTGTAAACCACGAGTGTTCACCAGGGAATCTGGATCGTTCTATCACCAAATCCACTGACCTCTGTTGTAGTCATAGTTTGTTTAGCACATCACCGTTCTCTTTTTGGACTCTGGCATGTTTTCTCACTGGTAGTGTAACTCACAAACCATGCCTGTGCATAGGTGTGTATGTATTTTTGTATTTACAAATATGTGTGTTTGTGTATGTGTATAAAAAACCCTCTCGGGGAACATGGAATACTGGAAGACAGGCTGTTCTGTACATGCACACCTATAGTTTTCACTTACAGGCTACCCTGAAATTTAAAAACAGTAACATTGACTTAATCAAAGGATGGATGGATAGACAGATATAAAAAGATACATCAGTGTCTCTGCCCGATTACACTGGTCGGGGAGGAGTAATTAGGAACCAGTATTCTATTTCTTTTGTAACTCTGAGAAGGCCTGGACAGAAAATAATGGGTTTTAATCAGTGATGTGATTTAAGCACTGTCTTCCTGTGCAACCTGGGTCAAGTCACGTAGTTCTCTCTCTGTATTAATTCTCCATATAGCAAGTAAGATGGAAATGATATTACTGCATTTCCCTGGTAAGGGGAAAAACATTTGTTGAAAGTGGCTGTTGGGTACACAGGGAAGTGACTTTCAGGGGGAGCTACACTTTATACATCTCCCACATGCTGAATGTTTTGGGACATAAAGAACATGCATGCCTGTCTATCCTCTTAAATTCAGATGGATCAGATACCTTTGAAACAGATAATGAACAAAGACTGTTCAGATAAGGTTTCGTCCCTCTTCACTGTTTATATGACTTTTATCTTTGAAAAGAAAATTTCTTCAGAACTGTCATTTCTCCTGAGAGCTGTTGTGGTTCAAGTTATTTATGAGCATCAGGAGATGGTGTGCATGAGAAAGCACAATGCTAACGGACATTAATATGCAGTACTCTGTGCCCTTTGCAAGGATGTTGATAAATACTTAAAGAGCTGCTAACGACTAACCATAAGTTTGAAAAACATCCTGTTCTGAGATGCACCTAATGTTACATTAGTGTTAGAGTCAGTATTTTCTGTCGCTGGAGAAGGCCTCTAAAAAAGCTTAATGAAAACTGCATGAAATCAAATCCATTTTGGCTTGAAGGTTAATGTTTTTAAAGGCCACCTGAGCTGATGGATGCTTAAGAAAAAAAGATTTTCTGTTTCTCTGAAGACCTCGCTGGTAATGAAGCCATGAGGAAGAACAGTTGTGTAGTACCACATGATTCACATAGAACTGACCTCATCATGGCATGGTTGTGATATTTTCAGCGTTATTGGACGTAGCCCAGGCAATGCCATGAACCAGGGGGACCACAGAACAAATTCACAAGGTCATTGTAGAGTAGTGCTGATGCTGAGTCTTCATAATGGAGCTCTTCCTGCCCAGGCCATTGGAAAATACAAATTATAACACGACAAATGGTGAATCAACCATGCAGGCTATGAAATAAGAGCGGGTTCAGCCGGAAACCCAAAATTCTCTGCAGCTAATCTCTGCTGCTTTTAAATGGGAAATAACATGGCCAACCTCTTTTGTGAGATGAGGCTTTAATTTGATTTGTCCAAGTGGCTTTGGTTTCTGCCATGGATGTTACTGTGTGATATCACACGACAATTTCTGGAGCTTGGGAGGAGTCTGCAGGACACCTTGGCTTACTGGTGGACTTGAAGGAGTCTTACTCAAGGGATGTTCTCAGCACTGCTTGCCTTTCAGGGAAGACTGAACAAAAGAGAAAACTCAAGCACGTAAAAACTCATGAAGTCATCTCTGACTTCGGGCTCAGGACTGCTGGATTTTCTTAACGCAGTCCTTCCTTTCCCAGTCGGGTCCTGTCTGTTCATCCTGAACAGGTGATTTAGTCCATCACCACCCCTTGACCAAGGCCAGCAGGTCACCAGCACCCAGCCCACGAAAGCCTTGCTCACCAGCTGGCATTTCCAGGGAAACGGAACCGCCAACAGATGCGAGAGCAAAATCTCCGGTGGTTCCCCTGGGGCTGGGTTCATCCTGTTACTGGGAATGGGGACAATGGTACAGCTGCTCTGGTGTTTCCTGGGGAGCCCAGAGCAGGACTGTGGGCTGGCAGCTCAGCTCCCTCGTGGAGAAAAATATCCCACTCCCTCAGATCTCAGTGGGCATCACCTTCTTCAGAAAGTCGCTTCCATTCAGCAGTAAAGCTGCTGGGAGACTGCAGCCATAATTGTAATGAGGGCCTCTGTTCCTTTAGGTTTGTTGCAAATACTTACTATTTTTTGGCTGCATAACAATGTCCTTTGCAGAGGTGTATGTGTTTCTTGGGTTTCCACTCCTAACTTTACCTCCGTTTCTCGAATAGGTTCATATTTTAATGGGATCCTGCTATAAAACAAAGAAGTTCCTGCTTTCACTGGCTGAAAATAAATTAGGACCTTGCATGCTACTGGCTTTGAGGGGTAACCAGACGATGGTAGAGGTAAGCCCTAAACATTCATGGTCCTGCAGGTTTATGAGCAATGTTCAGATTGGGTTTCATGCTGCTTTTCCCAGCAGAGTTCAGCTTTATGTCATGTCAAACACACCAGCATTTTTTCCAATTGTGTTTCTCTCGGTTAAGTGGAACAGAATATTGTTGTTCTGCAGATACAAATATGGATTACATGAAGTTTTGTTGCAAGAATTTTTGGAGAAAGAAACTGTTTGCTCTAATGCAGCTGGAGAGGTTAAGATGGGAAATAAATGGCCATGGTGGTGTTGGCTGTGGTGAGGATTCAGAATTCACATTCTCAAGGCTTTTCCATGACAAAACACTTGATGCTTGTCTTGCCACCTGCAAAACAAGCAGTGCACAGAAGTACATTTACAAAACCTTATTTGCTTGGATCAATACCCATTTTTTGTGCCTATGATGGGTTATTTTTGTTGAGCTAATAGTTTATATGTATTTTTCTGGGTTTCATAAGAGAAATTTCTTGATAAATGTCATATTTTAAATGGAA
Organism: Grallaria varia; assembly: GCA_013396735.1. NCBI lineage: Eukaryota > Metazoa > Chordata > Aves > Passeriformes > Formicariidae > Grallaria > Grallaria varia. The sequence continues at coordinate 1,499,587 of VWZG01005531.1, read as the reverse complement.
GTAGAGAGTGAATAAATAGGTGGAAGGAGTTACAAATTTTCATTGACTTAGATCTGTCCATGCTAATTTAATCCAGTAAATAAATGAGCATGCTGCATGCATTTGAATTTAATATTGCTGGATTTTCTTTTTCATTAAAAATAATTGAAATTACGGAGGGAATAAGAGCTTTGCATTTTAATTGCAATGGCATGACATGTAGCTGAAAAGGAAAGGCAGCTTTGAGGGGCAGCTTGTGTCCTGAATCTGTGTGACCCACTGGAATCAGCTCCTGAGGTCCAACTTATTCTTGGCAGCCCCTTTCCCAGGGGTGAGTCATGTGTGTTCCCAAGGAGCTGGAGGGTGTCCTGGCCACAGCAGGGAGCTCCCAGCATCATCCTCTCTTGGAGCCTTCTTCACTGTTCCTGTCCTGCCTCCTGGACTGGATACACCTCACGTGTGTTCTGCTCGCACAGAAACCCCAGCGCTTAGGGACAGAAAATGCAGCATTTAAGGAGCTGCTGGAGTGTCATGTCCCAGCTCTGCCAGTCCACAGCCTGTCCCAGTGTACCTGGGAAATGCTGGATCGATTGTACCTGTTCTGAAGAGGGCTGTGGCATGGAGCCATCTTCCAGGGCAGAGGCAAAGTAATTGCACCTCTCAGGCAGGAGGAATGAGCACTAATGGAACGCAGGGTAGACAGGCTGACTTTTAGAGATTACACTTCATTCTTTACAGATAAAAAATTGGTTTTTTGTCTTGGAAGTCAGTGAATGTTGCTACAATCCTCTAATCTAAGTTCCGTAATGCATGCTCTAAAGTCTTAGCCAGGAATTTAAACTCCCATGCCTGTTGAAATTAGGAAATTCAAAAGAAATGGAATGCAAGCCCCCGCAGTGACCACTCCTCTTTCGTTCTGCTGCTAGATTTTGTGTTTGATGCTGGAATACAACATCATCGATAACAACGACACCCAGCTCCAGATCATCTCTACCCTGGAAAGCACAGACGTGGGAAAGAGAATGTATGAACAGCTGTGTGAGAGGCAGAGGGAGCTGAAGGAGCTGGTATGTGGCCCTGCACGCGGGATTGCCATAGCACGCAGGGGGCTGCACGCTCCACAAATGGAGGCTCAAAAGAAAGACAAGCAGGGTGTGAAATTCCCGGTTAACAACAGGATGGGAGCAGTATTTGGAGCATTTTACTGGGAATATATATCCTGTGTGGTATTTAGTGATGTGGCTAATCCCATACTATGCTTATGAATGATATTCAATAACCTGCTTAGGATCTGTGTGAAAGGATAAAGGTGAAACCCTGCTGTCCCGAGATCTTACAAGTCAGCTTGTCAAATTCTGCCACCTTTTGACATATGAGTAGCAAATATTTCTAGTGCTGGCCAGTATTTCTGAATGCTCTGTCATTCACAGCATTTCACTGAGATGGTCTTTAGGTCTGCTTCTCAGAGCTGGAGCCTATAGATAAAGTTTTTTTCCTGGTTTTAAAGACAGGATCTACAGATTGAAAATGGATCTGCTCTCATTAGCACTTTTTTACCTATGCAAACACAGCCCTGCACAATATTCCTCTTCCATCTTTCACATTTATATTTGTCTTTAACCTCTGCTCCTAGCCTGAAAAGTAGATGCTTTTTTTTTTGAAGTCAAACAAATGATTTTATCAGCTGCACAGTCTCAACCCCTTTGCTCTCTTAGTCCAGCATTTTAAATCTGTTTCCTTTAAAGTGAAAGTAGCCAAATACTGCCAGGCTGAAGCAGACAAATGGCATGAAGACCCACTTAGCTGTGGTTAGTGGGTGTCCCTTGGGTAGCAACAGGCACACTCAGAAAAAAATCTGTCAGTGCAGAAAAAGCAGGGCTGAGGTGGCAGGAAGCTTTGAAATGAGAGCAGGGTTTGCTCTAGTGAAGAGCTTGCTGTACTTCAGTGGCTGTGAAATGTGGAATGGCGACTCGTTTGACCAAAATATCTTCTCTTTTACAGCAAAGAAAAGGTGGCCCCACAAGGTTAACACTGCCATCCAAGTCCACAGTAAGTTAATCATGTCAACAGAAAAACAAGCTTTGTCTTTCCATATTTAAACATTTGATTTATGTGTGCCATGTGGCACAGTGGTTTTGGGCAGCTGAGTGGGGAGCCATTTCGCTGGCTCTGTCAACACAACTGGAGTTTACACAAGTAAGGGCACATTTCTCCTCTTGGGGCTGTGCAGCAGCTTCCAACCCCAGCATGAGCATCAGACTGTCAGCTCTGTACTGCTGTGCCGATTTGGGAACAGAATTCTGCATTAAAAATACAGACTTCACAATGTCCAGTCCTGGATCTTAGACGTGGAATGCCAAAGAGACCCGGCACTGTTGCAGTTAAGCCTGGTGCAAACCCAGACTGAGTTCACTGAGGCCAGGTAACAGTCCTAAACACAGCTGGGATGTGGACCTTGTGAAGTTTAAAGCCCCAGCTCCAGCATTTGTCCTGACACTGAAGCCTTCGTGTCTCATAAGGCTACACATGCAAAGAACATTTTTGTCCTAATGTTTGGATAAATTTTTCCCAGGGTGTGTGAAGCAACGCTGCCACAAGAGCTCAGCTGCTTGCCAAACAAACAGAAACTTCTCTGTGTGGTTCTCTGTTCCTGTAAACAAGTGGAGTCGTTGTGCAACTCCCGCTGGTTACCGGTATCGGTGGCACGGATGGTTCTGGGCTGGCGAGTCCACAGGCTTCATTGCCAATCTCTTGTCTCCTTTCAGGATGCAGACCTGGCCCGCTTGCTAAGCTCGGGATCTTTTGGGAATCTGGAAAACCTCAGCCTGGCCTTCACCAACGTGACAAGTGCTTGTGCTGAGCACCTCATTAAACTGCCTTCGCTCAAGCAGCTGAACCTGTGGTCAACCCAGGTAAGGGCTGTGCAGGCTGGGACTCAGAGAGGAGCCAGCACTGACTAATTCTGAAATTCCTCATTACGTCAGCACAAGAAGAGGGTGTGAAGAGCCTTGCTTAGATGACTTGGCCCTCATGCTATTTTTACAGGGCCTTCCTGTGGTCTTGCTCATCTAGGCAGCTGATTTTTTTTCTCTATCCCCTTTTTGTCTTTCAAATTTTGTTTCATTTTTTAATTCTGAGAGGTTTGCCGCTGTCTTGGGTTGACCGGTCCCGTTGGGCATCGTTGCTGCTGTGTACCCTGCAGTAGCTGTGCTCTTCATCTGAGAAGTGCTTACGTTTTCATGGATTTGGGATGAAAACAAGATGCTCTGCATCATACCTGGTCAAGCAAAGCACAGAGTCTGTGCAGTTCAGGCAGGGAATTGCTGTGAATGCTTGATCAACTCAACAGCAACAAAAAGAAACTCAAATAGTGAATAGGTAGAAGGAAAATACAATGATAATGTGGTTATTTTGTAAGCAAAAAAGACTAAGTTAAATGAATAAGTTATTCAGCTGTTAATTTAAAGAACTTTTAAAGTTAAATTTTCTTCTGCATTTCCCTGTTGGTTTTGGTCTCCATGTTTCTCCACTGAACAGGTTTTCTCCATTTTCTGTTAGCACCTATCTGTAGTGCTCGCTGAAAATATGATTATTCTCAGTGCGACCACAGAAGGCAGCATTTTTTCACCCAAATGTCTTGTAATGTTTTGTTTTGTGTTCCTAATTACTTTGCATCCCAGAAATTTCCTTTTTTTTTTTTAATGGGGTGTATGAACTAGGAAGTGATTGCTTGCCTTTTCTGACTTTTTTTTATCGCCTCCAGATTTTTCTTAACAATGTAACTTGAATTTGAAAATTTTGATGTTTCTTGCTCAAAGTGAGTTTGATTTCACTGGACAGGGATTTTCCGTGGGTTTTGGTTTTCTTGGGATTTTTTTTAACTGAAAAAGGGTTTAGATTCCATTTTATTTTGCGATACCCTGGTTTCCATTAATCTTAGAATTTGGAAACAGCAGAAACCAAGTGGGTCAATAGAACAATTACCAATCACTAGTACATTGTTCTTGAGACCAAAATAGCTAATTAATACCACTCGCATTGTGCTTTTTCTGTGTGATGTGGCTGGGAACTGGCTGAGGCTGCCACAACGGGCGTGTATAGCCTGGGTGGGAGCCCGCTCCTACCAAGTCCAGGCTTCAAAGGCACCACTCGAATTAAGTGGTGGCCTGTGGTTAAGTGTGCACAAGTCCCTTAATTTCTCCCTTCCCCGCCTGCAAAACAGGGGTAAAACTCTCTGCTTTCTCTCGCGCCGATTGCCGTGAGCCATCCGAGTGTGGCTTTGAGGGCTCCTCTGCAAACCCCGTTTGCCACGTGCCCCACTTGCACAAGATCTTGGTGTGTTGTTTGAACACAGCTCTGTTTGTGCCCCACAGTTTGGAGACGCGGGGCTGCGGCTCCTGTCCGAGCACCTCACCATGCTGCAAGTGCTCAACCTCTGCGAGACGCCCGTCACGGACGCGGGGCTGCTGGCACTGAGCTGTAAGTGACCCAGACGAGCCCTGCACGAGGGTCCTGGGGGGTCCCCAGATGTTCCCGTGGGTCCAGACAGAGGGTCCCAGCGATTTAGGACAGGCCTTGGTTGTGCTTGGGTTTAAACTTCATCCCTCTTCCCTGCCCACGGGTGCTGCGGTTGAGCTGTGGGCAGGGGAAGGGGGGTGGTGTCCTGAGCCTGGTGGCACTTGGTGGCCTCGTGGGGGCTTCGTTAGCCTGGACCATACTCCAGCTCCTGCCTCTGCCCTCACTGATGGCAGCAACAGCACCTCTCTCCATCCCCCATGGAAAGCTGTTGCCCTGGGACTTCCCAGCTCTCTTCCCACACCCTCCCATGGGTGTCCCCTCTGAGCGGGACCTGACCTTGTGGTGGTGCAGGAGGGACAGATTGCAAAGCCATGTGGCACCTTAGCAGTCCATTTAGCAGCTGTGCACAGCAGGTTCCGTGCTCTTCCTGGCATTTTTTGTTCCTTCAGTTTGTGGGGAGATGAAACTCTCCCTATTCTTTAAACAAGGCAAGGCAGAGGCGAGGCATTCAGGATTCCCTGAGCACCGAGAGCTGCTCGAGGTGCCAGAATGAAACCCTTTCCTGCCTCCAGCAGTGTATTATAAACCTCGCTGTTGAGTTTAAAGGGCCACTTTCATAGGCTTGATGCTAAGCAGACGTGCCAGACAGGCCTGTAGTTATGGCTCATCTTAGGAAACTATTCTGCTAAGTACTGGAGCCTAAAATGGGAATGGGGGGAGGAGAGGGAGGACTGCTGGATCAGCATGGCCCCTGTGAGCGCCACGCAGAGCACTGAGAACGGGCACTATTCACAATAATGTGCAGGAAACCGATTATGAGAAGTTGACTGAACTCCTTTGAAGTCAGCAGACTTAAGCATATGCTTAATGGCCCTTCCTAAATAGGGACTTTTTCCTGGATGAGGGCCCAAACAGCTGTTTATCCATTTGTACTTCTATATTTTACACTATTCAGCTTTTTCCTGAGAGTGCTGCACATAGTCATGTCTTGTTTATGCTCTGGCCTACTGTAAGTTGGGTATTTTAAGAAAATGCAGCATGATCATGAATAACTGTGTGTTTTCTCTTTTAGCCATGAAGAGCCTGTGTAGTTTAAATATGAACAGCACCAAGCTTTCAGCAGATACCTATGAAGATCTCAAGGTATTTGTGAATTGCATCCACTAAAGATAAGAAGTAGATTTAGCCAAGCACATGGTGTTGAAGCCTAGTGCAGAGAGAACTGGCACTGTGGTGTGGGTAGAAAGTTATATGAAGAGGGTGAAGTGGATTATTTTGGGGAGAAAATGACTGAAAACAGCTTTGTGAGGTTGCTGTATTTACTGGACCCAGGAAACATTTAATATACTGAACGGAGAAGTATGAGATAGAATCAGAAACTGAATCTTTTGGCTGGTGGTCTCAGCAGTAAAGGTTTCATAAATAGGAGCATATTGATTGTTTCTGATGAGGATACAGAAACAGGTAAAATCTAGTGCACACCATGTCCTATACTGTTAGCAGGACCAAAAACAACGTGGGTGAACAGCATTACAGAGCTCTGATTCAGAAGGCAAAGGGAGAATTAAAATCACTGAGGAGGGATTATCTTGGATGATTTATCTTGGAAGTTTATCTTGACACCTCCAGGAGTGGATGGGGCTTTAAGCAGAAGCGCCTGTGCAAACGCCCAGTTCCCAAGTGGGCCATGGAAGGTTTCTGGTGTGCCTGTGAGTTCACACCACTTTGGCAAAATGGTGCAAAGAACTCAAATGCAGCTGTGGGAGGGGAACGCCCTCCGTGGTTTTAGACAAAGCTTGCCTGAGGTGTGTCAGCTTTCATGACTTCACATGGGCTTTGCCTTCAGTCTGGTGTTGTGTGCATCTCATCCCCCAAAATTTCACCTTAGAAACCCAAGCACTCAGGATGAAACTTGACATTAGGTTGTGTTGTATGTCGAAACCTCAGATTGGGCCAGGTTTACTCAAAAGGTCACAACCTTGGGTTGAGTTTTGAACTTGAGGCAAGACCTGAAGCTGCTCTGCTTTCAAAATTCCCTGCAAATGTCTATCTTGAGTTCTGGCTCTGGAGCCAGGGCTCCCCCAGGGACTCAGCTGCAATGCTGCTAGCATGGAGTTTTCAAGATCAAGTTTTCAAAACTTGTGTCACAATTGTATGTGCAGAGAAGCCGTCCTTGGAATCAACAGCTGGCTTGCAGATGGGTTCACACAATGGAGCTTGTATCAGGCCCCAGGCATTTACAAACAATCAAGGTCAATGCTGCATTTGGCCCAGGGCTCTGAAATTGCATCTATTGAAAGGCTCCCCCAGTCCCACCCCTGCTTTTTGAGCCCCTTTGCCAGTGACTTATTACTGAAACTTGTATTTTCCTAACTGGTTCCTTCGGCTCTGGAATTGCATTGACAGTCCTTTGCAGTAACACGAGAAAGTCACTTACCAGGGCAAACAGCACAACTGGCTGTGAGCAAAGTCCCAGTGATTGCAGAGAATTCAAAAACCTGGGGAAACATGCAGGCATCACTTTCCCCTTTCACCTCTTCCGCTGAGATTTGTCCTGGTGGCCATTCTTTAGTGCTCTGTGTGTGTTCAGAGGGAGGGGAATAGTTTCTCTCCCTGGGGCACGTGGTTGTAGGTCTTTTGAGAACAGCTCAGACTTCAAAGAATGTATTTTTGATACCAATCTTTCCTCCTTCTCCCCTTGGTCTGTGCGAGCATTTGGGGCACAAGCCAGTGATGACATTTCCTCTGGGCTCCATCCCCCACCCCACTAAACACACTTGCACACACACAGACACCCACATATGTACCAGGCAGGCTGAACCAGACAATAAATAAACACCCACTACTGAAGTCATTATTGCCTAACTGAAAAATTATTTGCTGGCACTGTCTGTAGGATTATGACTAGCTCTTATCAAAATATGCGTGCACATAAATCAAGGAGTGAGGTAATAATGACTCCTAGAAACTTCCAAGTCCTCAATTATGCCCCAGCCTAATTAAATGTGTTTATTTGTTTTGAGAGAATTAGCTGTGCAATTATGGTTGGGGAGAATGGAAACGGGATCGACAAGTAGGAACAGCGCGAACAGCCGATCCTGGTCTGCCTCATGGCAGGATACGATACGGAAGTTACGGAGACCAGAAGATGCTAAACTCTCCAGATGTTTTTAGTGTGTGAAGGGAAGAACGGAGCGATGCCTTAGCGTGGTGGCTGAAGGAGGAACGCGTGGCCGGGCGCTCAGTTTGAGTCCACCGCCTTCTCGGCGGAGTCGGACAAACACATTTGCCTAAGAATTTGTATGAAAAACGAAGATCGGGGTCTGATCCGGACCTGATCGCTGGTCTGAGGGTTTTAGAGCAGGTGTGACTTAGTCTTGTGTGTCTGTAGGGGCTCAGCATCCTCCTGTTTCCTCACCACACCCGGATGCTTCTGCTCACTGCCGAGCTCGGCGCCGGTGCCCCGCGGCATCGAGGCCATCGCCTTTGGCCAACCCGTTGGCCAACAGATGAATCCTCCCACTTTACTGCCAGCACAGATTCAACAGGAACTTTTTACCCACGTCCTAGACACGTGTCATTAATTGTGACCTTTTCCTCCTCTCCCACACAGGCCAAACTACCCAACCTGAAAGAGGTGGACGTGCGCTACACCGAAGCGTGGTGAACTCCCCCTGCCTCCGACTCTTCTCTTTTGCTTCTCGTGAGAAGGAAAAGATTTTTAAAACAAAACAGAGAAAAAACAAACCGGAAAAATAACTTTTGGCTAATACCTGTAGAGCAGTGAGCCCGGGGACTTTTGGTGGCAGGAGTTGTGGTTGTGGGGTAGCGGAGTGGCGTCGTGTGTGTCAGGGGCACAGGGCAAGCCTGGCCCCCGTTGGATTCTTTCAGCTTTGTGATTTCAGAATCAACATAATTTAAATTGAAAAGGAAACAAACAAACTAAAAAAGAAAAAAAAGGACTTTGTAGCAGCAAGAGGATTATAAAGAGGAAAAAAAACACCTTTGTGGATTTTATTTGCCTTTGTGTTTTATGCCGTGTGGAGAAAAAAACAAACACATTCATTTGTCATTATTTACCTGGATTTCCTTGGCTGGCACCCAGCCAGCCAGAACTCCTCTTTCACCCGTTTTGCTCCAGAAAATCAAACTTACAAAAATCTCAAGAAGAAAACCAAAACCAATATTGATTTTCACCTCCCCCCACCGTGTCCTTGCAGTTGTTATGCAAAGTAATTTTGTTGTACATAAGATTTACATAATGCACCTATTTAAGAAAATGGTTCACAAATAACAGGTCTGGGACCTGTCTTTTATTTATGAATTGTTAATTCTTTTACCCTTTTTTGCGTATAGTACTGTATAAACTAGTTTGCTGTCTTGTTGTTATTATTTTTTTTTTTAAGGAAACGTCCTCCTTGAAGAATTGCCTTTTAGTAACGCAGACTGTATTATACTCCCTCTCTGTCGACATCCATCGCCTTGTCTTTTTGATTTCAAAATGCCTCAAACGTTATCAAATAGGAAGGAAAAACTTCGAGGGGGTTGCGGTTGTTGGGGAGGGGATACAGGGATTAATAAGAGTCACCTTTCCTTCCAAAGCCTGGACCTTTTCTTCAGCCCTTTGACCCAAGGCAGGTTGAAACGCGGGAGGTGCGGACGCGGCGCCGCTCATTTGGCCAAGGGGGTTTTCACAAAACTGTCGGTTTTACGAATTGCCTCCTCCGTTGTTTTCTGTTTACGTCCGATATTTCAAAACAAGGAAAAAAAAAAGCTCTCCCTCCACTTTGTGTGTGCATCTGCTTTTTTCTGGTTTGGTTTTTTTTTTGGGTTTTGCCCTGTTTGCCCTCCCTGCCTCACCTGGTCTGTGCACGCATCGTTCTGCATGTTCCTCTGGGGACTCCGAGGAAACCGCGCTGTCGCTGATCCGATAGCTCTGACCTGTCTGTAAATGTGGCTGCTACATTTTTCAAATTCCACAGTTGCTTAGAAGATGATTTTTTAAAAATCGTGGTTTCTTTTATAACTACGCTGTTGACTTTTTTTTTTCATAATGAGCCTTCATTGTACAGAGCTGCTTATTTAAAAAAAACCAAACAAAAACAAAACAAAAAGAAGTTTTTCCTCTGTTTAACACCTTTATTTTATTCTTCAGCACCTCGAGGNCCTTCAAATCCCAAACTGTACGAGGATGCAGTATGGGAAGAAATAAGACAAAAAAAAAAAAAAAAGAAAGAAAAAAATATGCCAACATTTTCCTTAGCACTGTTGCTTTTACCAATGGTTTACTACTACTGTTCTGTAGCTGTGTACAAAGAGATGTGAAATAATTTCAGGCAAAAATAAACTGTAAGTGAATATCTTTTAGCTGCGTGCTTTGTGTTTTCTTTGAAGGAGGCTGTGGCTGGTGGCGTGGGACGCTGTGGGAGGTGCAGACGCCAGAGTCCTTCACAGAGCAGGGGTGTTGTCCACCAGTCACCAGGTTTTGAGGTCCTGTCACCTGGAAGGGATGAGGAGGAGGAGGAGAAGGACAGCTGAGTCTCTTTGCATCCGGTTCTCGCATCCCTCCCCAGGTCAGTTGATCTCTGCACTGTCCCCAGTCCTTCAAAGGCTCAAGGAGTCCTTGCACTGACCATCCAAAGTTGCCACTGGTGGGGGAGTTTCTTGCACTGGTTTCCTGATGGAGGCAGTGCTGGAAACATTGGGGATTTTCCAGACTCCAGAGGGATTCCTGTGTGTTAAGGTGATTCTCAGGGCAACATCCAAGTGGAGGGATGTGCTGTGTGTGTGTTCTGCTGTCCCTGGTGAAGCGCCCTGGGGTGTGGGCTGGACGCAGCAGGAGATGCAGCTGGAGCTTCACCATTCTGCCTCCATTGTCTAGAGGGTTACTGAACTTCTTCAGCCTTTAAACAAATGAGCCCCACTTGAGACCAATTCTGAGAGCCACCTTCATCACCTGTGTTACCTGGCTCCTGTTCTCTCACTTTTGTCTATATTGCTGTTCTGTTCTACAAAAGAGACATGGCAAAACACAAATGTTTGTCCTGTGCTTCCAGCCAAGCTAAGAAGTGCTCACAGGATGACCTGTGATAAAGAGAATAAACTGTGCCTTTATTTTTAACTTCACTGAAACCAGACAGCTGTAGAGCAGGGGCTGTCAGACTTTTCGGGTCTTTTCCCCTTGCGCAGTCACTGCTGCTTATGGGATTTCCCCAAGCCTTTCTGGAAACTGAATAGCCAGAAATATTCCCACTACGTTACATGAGGACGGAGAGTTTTAGGCCTTGGTGAGATGAAGGCACATGTTGGACATGACTTCTCTTCTTGCTGTGGGCAATGACCCCATCCCTGAGCTCCCCAGGCTCTGCCTTCGAGGGAACCAGCGACAGCACTCGGGCCCTGCAGCCTCAGCTGGATCAGCAGCGGTGGGAGAAACCTGAAGGTCCACGGTGTACTGACATCTCCAGGGTGCCACGTGGGTGATGTGGAATGAGCATGGAACGGATGTGCGTGAGATGCCCCTTCAACACCTACACGTGTCCTGCCTTCTTCAGCAGCCTCCAAGAAATTCCTGCTTTGTGCCTTGTTCCCAGTGCAGAGCCAGCAGAACCTGCCCCCTCGACGGCAGCAGGCTGAAGGAAATCTGAGCGAGCCCGAGGCTGATCAGTGTGTCGTTGAGTGAACTGCTAATCGGGGCTGGTCTCACCTGGCAGGAACCATCGCTGTGCCAGGCCAGGTGCCTTTGGTCTCCAGCCCGTGGCAATCCCACAGCAGCTTTGTTGGGATCCCCCAGGATTGTGTTGGACCGAGGATTCTCCTATCTGTTACCAAAGGTGGGATTAGACCTGCTGTAGTAGTTGCTGTATCTCAGCTTGCGCTCGGAAAGGTTTTCCTGAGCTTTTTCTACCAGAGCTCTGAGCCTTGTGGAGGGCTCTGGTGGTTTCCTCTGGCTAATGATGCCTTCCTGCCCGTGCCCAGCTGCTGCTGGCTGATAATGGGGCCATTCCAAAGCCTGGGATGTTACTGCAGCCCGTCTTCCCGGGGACTGGGAATGCCAAGGGCTTGTCCAACCTGCAGCTTTTGGCTTTCAACCTGAACTAGCGCAGTGGCTCTGATGGAAACCCAAAGAGCACAAAGCTGCAGCACTGCCAACTTTCGGGAGCGATTGTCTCATGGCCTCGTTAAAACCCTGCAGTTGTCCTGCCTTCCTGCTGCTGCTTTCGGTGCTTGCAGCCACGTCCTCAGTTTCAGAAGACCAAAAGCAGAGACGGATCTCACAAAGTACTGGTTGCCTCCCGTTTCCCAGCTGTGGGTATGGCTTGTTTTTTGCTCAGAGAGTTAAATATGTGCCTGAAATTCTGACAATTCCGTGTGGATTTGCTTGTAGGGGAGTGCTGAAACAGCAGCTGTGCTCAAGCTTTGTCTGGTCGCAGTTTTACCAGGTAAGAGTTTGGTATGTGTTGTTCATATGATCCTTTCCCACCAGGTGGAGGTCGGGTTATCCACAAGTCCCATCTGTGGGCACCTGAGGCTGCTTGCCCAGTGCTGGCTGGGGAGATGGTGGCACGGGGGTGGGTGTGGAACACCTGGAGTGTCCTCGGGGCAGATCTGCAGGTTCCTTGGTGCCCTCCTGAGGTCTGTGGGTGTTCTCAGCTCCTGCTGCGTGTCCCCAGAGTGGCCTGACCTGGTCCCTATGGCAGGGGAGGATCCATCTCTGAGCCTCAACCCCGAGCACAGAAGGTGTCTCTGAGAGTCTTGGTTCCTTACACTTCCCAGAGAGCATCAAGCCTCCGTTCAGGTAAAGTCCTCTTGGAAACAGAGCAGACTCTGGGCTAGAAATCCCTAAATGCATTCAAGAAATAAAATAGTAATGAGCCAAGAGCAGAGCAGGTAAGGGCCAGCTCCAGCCAGCACTGCTGTCTCCTGGAGAGCAGCAGCAGCTGGGCCTGTCCCCATTGTTGGGATTTCCACTGCCCTCGTGGCTGGGAGCAGCAGCAGAACCCTCCTCTCTCAGATGTCCAAGGATTTTTAATCTGGAGAAGGAGCTCCCTGAAACTTTGTACACCTCCAGAAGCAGCAGGGCAGCAGTGCTGCCATCCTTCCGAGGCTAAAGGCAGTGCTGACCTCTCCCAGCCCCTGTGACACCAACCAGCTGTGCCTGTTAGAACACATCGCTCAGCTTTATTGCTGCGTCTTCAATTTTTAATGATTTTTTCCAACTAAATACTCATCTCAAAACACTTGTTTTAAGTGGAGGTTACAATGCAGGTTTTTTCCATTTTCTGTTGACTGGGGAACAGTTTCAGTAAATGTTTGAGATAAGCCCTTTTTATTAGAAACAGATCTTGGAATGTCCTTTTTGCCAGTAATATCAAACATGCAGGTACTTTTCCTGCTAGCCTAATACCTGCTTTTGTTATTACTTTTTTTTTGGTGATTCGCTTTGATGCTTTTCACCAACCAGCTAGAACAAGTATCATAATACATTTGTAATATTCAAATAGGCTCTATCAGATTTTAAATATATACATACCCAAACCTCACAGAGATCTGTGGTCACGGATGAGCCTTGTTTGATACAGCACTGCCAAGATAAATATATGTCTTGTCTCTACCACTCTACAAAGATGCAAACAGAGCTCTGTGTAGCAGAACACAGTTCCCAGATCGTGGCCTCAACACCGAAATTCACCAGTTTGCTTCACAGATCTGGCAGTTGATATAGAAACCAGTTTCTCGTTAATTTTTCTTCCAGCTGGGATAGGATATCAAACATTAATCCTTTAATTCTAATGCAGGATACATTTGAAGTAGGGTTGTTCACAGCAGCTGACCGAGGTACTTTTAAATCTTAGCAGTTTCTGCCCCACCAGAATCTCCCATTTTTACATAAGCCTTTGCTGTGAAACCAGTGTCTTTGTATTAAATTACATGAAGTTCTTTTAAAAAGAGAAGTTTGCTTTGAGTGTGGGGTCAGAGCCCTGCCGACTGTCTAATGAAAGTGCTGCTGCTGCCCTTGGTGTGCAGTGCACCTCATTACACTGAAATACAGAAACCTTGGCTTGGGGATACTTTGCTTTCCATATTTTACCAATTATGATAACATTAAGGATAATGAATGTTAGTGACTCATTTGCCAGGTGCTTTGAGATCTTGGGGCAAGGTTTGGTTATTTACTGCTGCAGAGGGTCAGAGTGTGATCTTCAGAGGTTGCAAAAACACCTTTCTCAGGAATGCTTTGAATTTCAGTTTAGGCCATAATGTTAGAAACATTCAGGTTGAGGTGGATTGTTGTTTTTAAAAGAGAAAAAGTATCATAAAGCTGTCTGTTGACTTGGGTTTTATGGTGTTCTCTGGTTCTGTTTTGCCAGCTGCCTCCCTTCCACCTGGTTCTCTCTCCGGCTCTGATGGATGGGAGGAGCAGTGGGATGCTGGGGGAGCATCCCTGTGCCTGCGTGCCTGGATCCAGGCACGTGGGGCCCATCAGGATCCCTTTCCTGGTAAGGAAAAGAGCAGATCTTACTCTGCACGGTGACCTACTGTAGAAGCAGGGTCTGTCCAGTGTCACAACAAAGAGATAAATCAAACCTTTATAAAGAATCCCAGGCACAGCTCAAACAAACCTCCTGGTGAGCCAGGGCTGTGTGAGAGGGGCAGCCAGGACAGCTGAGCTCCCACTGCAGTGCTGCTCCTGCCCTGTCACTGAGGGCAAAGGCTCCTTTGAGCATTGCAGTGAACTCGGTAACGTGTATTTTTGGCTGGAACAGTCTGACCCAGACTTCTGCAACAGTCCGCTGTTAATGGCAGGAGCCCTGATAAGTTAAAGGATGCTCCGGGGGAATCGAGGGTTTGTCTGATGGGATCGTATCCAGCCCTGGAGCTGGGGCTGGCAGAGGTCTGAGTCTCCGTGCTCAAGCCCAGTGGAGATGCCAGGTCCCACTCCTTCACGATTCCTTTCTTCAGGAAACGTGCCAGGTGTTGTTTTCAGAGGGATTTGTGGTTTAGTGCTGGGGGGACCTCACCCGAGCACCAAGGGCAAAGCTCCACCAGCGCCCACCAGGTGCCCGCTGGGGCGTCACATCCTTCGTGGAGACGCGGAGTTTCCTCTTTGCTGGGTCTGTCTGGCCCCTGCTGACAGGGGAGCAGGCGGTGGTGGCTCTGCCGTGGTGCGGGTGACGGCGAGCTCGTGGTGTTCCTGCGTGGTGAGAGCTGCAGGTGTCACACACAGCAGGTCCCCCAGTGAGGGGCATCTCCTTGGCTGCGAACCCTCTGCCCAGGTCACCTCCTTCACTTTTCAGGAGCTTCCCTTGAAAACACTGTTGATTTGTGAGGACAGGGAAAAGGGGTCAGTGTGTGCAGGGCAGAGCAGGGTCTCGGTGGGTGTTCCCAAAATACAACCCCAGCCCACTGTGCCGGGCTCCCCAGAACCCCCAAATGGTGCGAGGAAGGGGTCTGGGCTGGGGGACATCCCTGGATGCTGCAGCGGGGTCACCTCCTGTGAGAATCACACGAATAAATAAACAAAAACCCCAAACCAGGGCGGGAGGAAAAAAAGAAAATAAAGTTGCAGTTGAGGTTGAGGCTGAGGCTGCTGCAGAGCCGATGACATCAATGTTTCCATGGTGACAAAATCTTCACTTAGGTATGGTGAGTGCCCCGAGCCTGCGGCTGCCAAGGAAACCCAGCACACAGCCACTGCGGTCCTGGGGCCTTCCTCCTCATCCTCCTCATCCTCCTCATCCTCCTCATCCTCCTCATCCTCCTCATCCTCCTCATCCTCCTCATCCTCCTCATCCTCCTCTCCCTCCTGCCCCACCACCAAGGGTTCTGAGCTGCACCTCCTCCCTGTTCCTCCTGGAATTTACTTGGTGAAGCTGTCCATTTTCCATCCCTGCTGCTGTCCCAGCAGCTCCTGGGAATGGTGAGGGACAGCTGCCATCAGGAGTGACACGGGGGGACACGGGGGCTCTGCCACCACCCATGGTGGCACCACGGGTCACCTCCTGTCCATCAAGGGACTGCAGCCTCTTCATGGCAGCCAAGCAAACTTGTTGGCCTCCTCCTGCCCATGGGTGCAGTTGCTTTGGTTTTGGGGGCCTGGTTTGGACTGACACTGTGCTCAGGGGCCACAGGGAGCCCAGCCTGGCTTGTGTCCCATTCCTGGCCCGGGTCATGGTGTGGTGTGGCTCCAGGGCAGCGAGTGGCTGGAGGGGTGACCTGTGGAGGGGCAGGTGGGCACTTCTCCCATTGCTCCATGCCTTGAAATGCAGCACAAAGCAAACACATCTGCAGGCACCCTTTTGCTGGGAGGCTGTTCCAGCACAATATGGGTCATTTTTTAACCTGTGATCTGTGTTAAAAACCTGTGAGTACCTGCAGTGTCAGGGATCACCCCCCAAGGAGAACTGGGGGAATTCATGAGATGACGACGACGTTGATCCTCCACCACCACCATGTCTTCCCCCCTCTTCAGTAAGTAAAAATAAGAAGCTTCTCCTGAAGCACTGAATTCAGACAAGAGCAGAGACTAATGAGTCACCAGGGTAAACCCAGGGGCTAATGAACAGTGAGTGACGTGACAAAAAATACTTGGTGAGAGGTTTGGGTCTGAATCAAGTCCCAGTGTCAGTGCTGTGCTCAGCTGAAGCCATGCCATAGCTGGCCAGGCGTGAGCATCCTCCCCAGTGTTCCCACAGCAGCTTGGACAGCTGGAAGGTCCCCAAAAGCCTCTCTAGCACCGTGGCAAGTGGTTTGGTGGCTGCTGGCCGAGGGGTCTGTCCTGCCACGAGTTCATCTCCAGAGAAGAAGTGTAATCCAAATCCCATGAAAGCTGATGGGAAAGGTTCTTTTTTTAACTCCTTTTAAGGCAGACCTCAGTGATTAATAAGTAGTGTGGGGATTTTGGTTTGGTTTTGTGTTTTTAAGTGGGTATTCAGTACAGGCTGAAAGGCTCCAGTGACTGATGGTGGCAAATGGTGCCACTACATCACTTCACATGTGGCCGTGGCCAGCCCTGGTGACCCCACAGGGACCGTCTGGTTGCCCGTCTGCGCTCCGAGGTACGGCTCTCACTTTGATTTTGGAAGCTGGGGGTTTGGGTCTTGGTCAAGCTCTTGTTATTTCATTAAAAAGAAAAAAAGAAAGAAAAGAAGAAGAACCAATCCATCTAAAAGGGAAACATCTGCTGGCATGAATGAGAGATGCTGCTGGCGTTCAGGCTCTGGGGTCTGTGATGAATCAGGCTCCGAGTCGCGCCACTGCCGAGCTGAGCCAGTTCCTGGAAAGGCAAGGAAAACTCAGCAGTGGCACAGCAGAGCTGCCAAATCCCACCCGGCATGTGGAGCCAGCCTGGAACCCCCAGCCAGGGTGGGGAGAGTGCCCAGGAGTGAGAGTCACCTCGTGCTGCTTTGATTTTGGGGGGAAAAGACACAGTTTACCAGGAGGCAGATCTATGGTTGAAGGAAAGCCCAACCTGCCATTTGAACGCTAGAAGAGCTTTTAAAAGAGTCCAAGAATTGTGCAGTAAAATTACTCAGCTTTATCCCACAGCTGCGGGAGGAGCAAAGGTGATTAACTAGCAGTAAATCGCTGGAGAAAATTAAGGATTTTATTTTAGGCTTGAATTTTTTGAGAATAATTAATCGATTTATTGATATCCTTTCAAAATAATTATGAATTTTACACAGTCTCCGATTTCTCCACTACCTGATTTCTGGTCACAAGAGAGGAGTCTAGTCAAAGGGAAATGACTCATGGCTGCCTGTGGTTGAAATTAATGAGATATTTATCTGGAAATATTTTTGTCAGTGGCTTTTCCTTGTATTCCGAGCCAGGACAACTGCTTGGAAATCATTGCTGAGGACGGCGGTGCCCTCGCTGCGGTGGCTGCGGGGACTGGAGCATCAGTAAGAGGAGGGTCAGAGCAGTGGTGGGGTTTAAGGCCAAGACACCCCTGTCAGACTGTTCCAGCTGACCTGCTGCAGAAAGCAGCCTGTGATAACCCCCCAAGGGGTATTTATTGAGGACAGAAGGGAGAAAAGAGGATGGGGGAAAAACGGAAATCAGCTGGGAGACCTTGGGATGGGGCTTGTTCTTCTTTCTTTGCCCGTGAACAGTGAGCCCTTTCACGTCGTGCATTATCTTTCCTGTGAGCAGCAGCTCTTCCAGGAGATTTAAATAGACATGGAAAAGAAATCCTTCTCCTGCCTGTGCCTGGGGTTACCCCGCACGTCATCTGCCCGGGGAGAAACAGCCGTGGGAGCAGAAAGCTGTGCCTTCTGGATCTCTTCAAAGCCCTGCTCTGCCAACCCGAGTATTGATCAGGAGGAAACGGCGCCGTTTCAGAAGCTTCCCCAAAAAGGCACGGAGCCTCCTCGGCTCCCCTGCGTCACCGGGGGTGTTTCTATCCACGGATTTTCCGGCGCGTCGAACGCAGCGGGGTCGTGCAGGAGGGACCCTGGCAGAGTCTCCCTGCCGAGTGACTCACGCTCGCACATCGTGGAAATATGGGTTGCCTTCAACATACTGCACTTTTCAACTCTGATTCATGCCACCCCGGGAGAGTAAATAAGGCGACTCCAGGCACATCTCGGCCGTGACAAGTTGCCTTCCCACTGGAAAGGTGTCAGGGCAAATGACACTGCCAGGGAATGCTGTCACCTCTAACTTAGCCAGGAATTGCCTAAACAGGGCAAACTGTCTCTTTGCAGGTATGCCACGAGTCCCATTGCAGCCCGGGGTACCTGCCCTCTTGCGTGTTGCAGGAGGTCCTTACTAAACCAAAGATGCTGGGCTAATTCCAGAGGGCTTTTTGGCAGGTTTCCTAAAGCCTGGGGGCATTTAGTAGCAATCTGGGGTTGTCACTTTTCAGGCAGGTCATTTCTCTGCAGATCACTTCTGAAGGGTGATTCAAGAAAGCAAAGGGCCTTGCTTGTCTGGATGATTCCCACGTGCAGGGTAAGCCAGGTCACTGCTGCAGAAGATGTCACTTGATGTGTTTAGCACCACAGAGACAAAAATCAGGAGCAGATTTTTTTTTTAAAAGGGATCTAAATGAGTTGTGTGTCTGAAATCAGTTGTTTAGGGAAAAACTACTGTCATTACTGGTACCTGGATGGTGGTGAGTCACCAAGTTTCATCCTTGGGTTGGGGAAACAGGTAGCTGGATAAATAGGTGTCTTGTTGCCTGTTAAGCTGGTGAAGAAATCCAGGTAAGCAGCCTTGTGTACCAGTCAGATGATTTCTTCAATACAGTTTCCCTCCAATCTTGGCTTGCAGATTTGCCAAGAAAGCCCACGGAAAGCACCCAGGTGCTCCTTAAAGCTCCTGATAAGCCTCTGCAGGCAGTGGCAGCCCCTGCCCTGGGTCAGCTCTGGCAGCTCTTGCTACCACGTGGCACTGCAAACCCGGTGACTCAGCACAAGTATCTTGGCAAAAATGATCAAAAGAAGGAAGCCTTAGACATCTCCAGATAGCAGATGGAGGAGTTGTGTTTTTTATTTAGCCTGATCTGTCATTAAGGCCATGTAGCCCTTGGTCTGTGCCTGGAGGAAGTTGGATTACAGGTGATTTTTCTTATGGTAGGTTGCTGATGCTGAATGTGTTCTCAGGCAGGTTAGCCAAACGGAGGAGCAGAAGCTATTGAATAAGCATTAAGTGAATTGGGGGCTTAATTCCCAGTGAATGCCAGCTCCTCCAGTTCTTTTCTCCCTGAGGCTTTAATAAAAGTCTCAGTCTTATCCTCAAACCTGCAAGAGAGAAATATCCCCCCAACATAATTAGCGCATGCTATGCCACCTCTTACAGTGCCATAATACCGCCTTGCTTTCAAAAGGAATAAAGAGAGAAAGAACCCCCCCTCATTTGATTACATGTTCTGTTCTTTCCTCCAGCCTTGTCAACATGAAGCACGCAGAGATTGCCTGATCTGTTCTCCTTATTCAATTACGTGACTGCGGTGGCAGCGCTGGCTTCTGGCCGTGTCCCATCACGGCTGGCACCACACTCCTGCCCAGCCTGCAAGCCCTCCAGACTCAGGTGGGTCAGGGAAGGGTGTCCTCATGTTTGGAAGTGTGTCCTCACATTCCCAGCCCACCGGGTGCTGCGAGTGGTCAGCAGACACCGCAGTGGGGACACGACTTGGACCCAGCCGAGGGCTCGGTGAGCGAAGCGCTGGGTGCCCAAAACCCAGCCCTGTGGCCCGGAGGGACATCAGCCAAGCCCTCGAGGAGGAGGCAAGTGAAGGCACTGGATGTGCACACCCTCCTCCCTGGCATGCCCACTCCCTGGGTGTGCAGGCTGGGATCTGGGCTCTGGCACCCTCCCTGGGGCTCTGGGTTCTGGCACTGGGTCCAGCTGCAGGGTGCTGAGCTCCAGCCCTGGCACAAGCCCTCCTCTGGCCAGCCAAGCTCTCCTGCCCTGGGGACAGCTGCAGCCCACGTGTGTCTGGAGGGTATGTGTCTTAATCCAGACACTTAAAAAACCCAATAAAAAAGTCCTGCTAAAACGCTGCTCACGGAAGGACAGAGCTGGCTCAGCAGTGGAGCTTCAGTGATGTTATACTTGATGAATTTATCCTCTTAGCCTTAGTCAAACTGTCTGCATACCTGGGCCCTAAATCACTGTCTTCATTGTCTTGTTATTTATCTGTCTCCCTGACAGAGCTATTAAAGTCTGCGGATTAAGAACATAAAATGTCTCTCCAAGGCAGAGTCTGTGCCCCCTCCTGTTGACAGTTCCCCCACGTGAGGCCCTGGGCAGTGTAGCTGTGTGTGCCAGGGAAGGAAATGAGGAGAATTTGGTCCCCATGGCTTAAGCCTCGAGACACAATGTGCTTTTCTTCCTCTGCCACTTGGAAGGAAATGAGTCACCATCAAGACGGCACCTTCTGTGTGAGGTTGGTGCAGCTCTGGGAGATGGTCCCTGGCAAGGCGATGGAGGGTTGGTGGGGCTTGGGAAGAGCCACTTGCATCAGTAGATTTGCACAAGCACTTCTGTTCTTTGCAGTGCTCATTAGGTGAATATCTGCAGAGGCACACAGGGATGCATTTTCCACTTTACCTGTATCTGAGCAGCTTTGCCTTGGGGGTAACATGGACCTTGCGGGGCTCCCGCACCGAGACCGAACTCTTCCAGGAGTAGGACTGTCACTGAGACTGTAACTGGGAGAACTTTGAAAAGGAAGGGGTTTCAACTGGAATTTGGAGCTTGTGTTTCTTAGGCTTTGAGCATCCCCACCTGAACTCCCAGGGTGCAGAAGAAGGTGCCTGTTTTCCTCTGTTCTCATTTCATTCTGTTTGCTTTGTTTGGGCCCCGTTGTGGCAGCTCTTGGGCCCAGGCCCAGCACTTAGCAGCAGTAGCACAGGAATTGATTTCAGCAGAAGCAGACAATTTCCTAAATTATTAATGTTAATAGTGGACAAACCACAGGACACAAGCGAAAATTCACAGAACAAAGAGCTGAAGAAAAGCAAGAGGATGGCAGCTGGAACCATCAGGGCAATGAGAGACAGAACAGGGACAGGGAGAGACCTCCCAGGTGACTGGGACCAAGAGGGAAGCACACACAAAGAAGGATTTGGGAAAATCCAAAAGCAAAGCAGTGCACCCCTTGGAGACGTTCCCAATTGCTATGGATACACACACTGTTATTATCAGGGTTTTATAACCAGCAGCAAGCAGCTCACATGCAGAAATTCATACCTCATGAAAAATACGTGCCCCGTGCCCGTATCAGAAGCCTGCTGGGGGGGCAGGGGCACCAGTGCCAGTGCCGTGGGCCAGCCCTCGAGGCTGCCCGGTGGGTGCCACGCTGGGGAGGTCGCTGGCAGCCTGCCTGGTGTGTCCCAGTTGTGTTTCTGAGAACCCCTCCGTGTTTTCAGCTGATTTGCTTTGACATCAGCAGCCGGCAAGAAGTTCTCTGTGTCGGGGTGCGTGGGAGTGCTATGTGACACCTTAATCATGCTAAACAGGAACACACATTGAGATTTCCTCGGCGTTTCAAAGAAATGTGATTTCCTTTGTGCTGCAAAGAAAGAGTTGACTTGATTGTGACTCTCTGTGGAGATCAGCTCTGGTGGCTGTGATTTAGGGTGCCAGGATCTCATTCTGGGGGAAAAGAAAAAGGGAGATAAAACACACTGCGTTTTTGAGCTGCAACCATCAGGGTTAAATTTCTTGCTGGGGGTCGTTTTGAGGAGAGCTGTTTAATTTATTTGGCCAGTTTATCAAGAAATCAGATTTTGTTCAGAAATAAAAATCTGTACAGAGTCAAGTATCGGGAAATATTGAATCCCAACTTAGGAAACAGTTGTTAGTCATTTAGCACAGGCATTAGAAACTAATGCAAAATCCAAATGAGTGATTCACTTGTTAAATTATATCTCCTCCCTGTATGGGTGACAAACATTTAAAATCTCAGTAAAAACTCAACCAGGGATGAGTATAAACCAGTACAGATATAACTATAAGCATTTGCTGACCCAGATGAGATGAAATAATGGCAGGGAAGAGGCGTGAGAGACCTTCTAGCACAGGGCTGGGTGAAGAGTGATGACGTCAGATGGGATTTTATAGCTGGTGTTATTTGTGATGTGTGGCAAGGCCGCTGGGAAAGCTGGATCTACTGGTGTGTTCCTCCTGCTGACAGCCTCACTCGCCGAGCCTTGCTCACCCGGACACACAGGACTGCTTGGATGCTCAGCAGGAAAATGCTTTTCATTTTTTTTCTGATTTAAGAGACAGCATTAAAAACACTACTTTTGGTAAGTTAACGTGCATGGGAAGAAGAAAAACTCCTGTTGGATCTGATGAACGAATTTGAATGATTGTGCTGAATTTAGTAAAGGGCTGTGTCCCTGCTAGATATGCCCCCAGAGCTTCGGGCTGCAATGGGGCACTGCCCAGGGACCCCTGCCAGGGGCACTGAGGTTTGCCATGGGGTTCACCGGGCATGTGATAGTTGTTGCTGCCCAACACTTTCAGCTTTCAGCCCCGAAGGAGCTGTTGCCTAACCCTATTCACACAGCGTGCAGGAAAAGTAGGTCACTCGAGACAGCAGGTACTGCTCTGTTTGGAAATCCACGTCTGCCCGTTCACAGTTCAGCAGCTTCTCTGGAGGAAGCATCTCATCCACTGCCACCAGGCTCCTGCCCGAGCTGCAGCTTCCGAAGGGCAGTGACGTGCATTCTTCTCCCCAGTGCAACGTGAGGGTGCTTCTCCTTTTGCAGGCGGGCTGCTCTGAGACAGGGGCTGTGCCCTTCCACCCTCAGTGGCAACCATCTTCCTGTTTTAATTGAGAGTAACGACAGGTTTGCCTTGCTCTCTGAGTCGGGGTCTGGATTTCCAGTCTCAGGCTGGGAAATGACGTCTCTGCTCAAGGTGAGTGGAGGAGGATGAATTCCTCCTCCCATGCCCTGGTCTCCTGTTCCTCTGTGATCTCCAGGAGCCAGGTGCTGCCCAGGAGCAGGATAAGCCCTGCTCCCTGCAGCTGTCCAGGGCCACTGGGCTGCCTGGTGGTGTCCAGGGCCCAGGGACAGCAGGATGGGATGGTCCATCCCGGAGGTGGCTGCTGGTGGAGCAGCACAGCCCTGGGCAGCAGGACAGTTCAGACCAGCAGAAGCAGGTTGGGCTTGTCCTGTCCGCCTCTTAGGAGGAGATCAGCATCAGATTGACCACGTGGGATGTTTTCCCACAATGAGCTGCTCTTTTCCCTTGCTCAGGGAGATTAAGGCAGTTTGCAGACCCAGGCAGGAGCTTTCCACAGCTCCTTTGCTGCGTTGCCACAGTCCCACACCCAAATGGGCTTTCTGTCCCTTCCTTCTCTTGCTGTGTTTAAGCTCTTCACAGGGTGCCCGACTGTTGGCCCCTCTGGCAGGAGGCAGACCCGTGATGGCACATTTTGGGGCAATTGCAAACAGAAAAGGGTTCTTGGTGCCTCAGCTACAACACATCTGCTCGCACCTTTGTGTGGGTTGGAGGGCAGTGTCCATGGCTGCCCTTTCTCCCTGGACAGAACAAGGGTCTCTCCCCCTGTCCGTTGGTCAGCGCTTGGGGATCAGTGTTGGTCTGGAGCTGGGGTTAAGCAGCCATGCAGAATTACCTGTGTAAAAATACAGGGCAGGCAATGTTAGCTAAGCTTCACTTAGATCACTGCAGATGTGTTATTTTGGGACGCATTCATACTGTGCAGTCCTTATTCAGACAAAACTGCAATTGACGTAATTTTTTCCATAATGTTGCTTTCATTTGAAATCATATCTATACATCTTGTACAAATCAGACTAATAATAAGCAGTTCCATGTCAGACTCTACTTATGGATTAATTTTGGAATTTACTTTATAGACATTATTTGACTTCAGTGGGATTTGTGTCCTTAAAAGGACTGCAGCAACAGGGGACAAATTATAGAAAGTGGCTTTTTGTCTATAATTCAACATATTTGTTTGTAGAACCCTGAACAATGTTCTAATCTTCCATTTGAAAACTGCCTTGAGACCTCGTGATTTACAGTCTTTTCCTTTGCCTTTCCTCTCTACGACTCATTTGGTATTTCTTACAAGGCAGGTATTGTCAAATCTCTTTCTTGAAACATATAATAACCACCTTTTGTATCGAACAGGCGTATAAATTACTCAGCTTATATGACAGAACAGAAAATGAAGAGTTGAGTATCTGGCAGAGATGCTGAAGAGTGATGTTATTATAACCTTACTGTGAAAGATTTGCCAACAGAAAGTTACATATCAGGGAGGTAACCAACGACAATATTCCCTTTATTACACCCAAATACCAGAAAACATTATCGTAGGATGTATTTCCAGACGAATCACCACTCCTTTATTGGAATATTCAGTAGCCATCCTGGTGCATGACAGATGGGATTTGTAGCTTAAATAGACCCCAGGCACTGAAAGACACACGATCACAGGGGCTGAGGCTGTCAGTACCACAGACATGTTATTCAGATCTTCTTGGGACTTTTTCCAAGGTGTTTGTTTTTCACTGTGAAATAGTGTCCCTGCAAAATTGAAATCTCGCCGATTTTCGAGTTTTCCTTCATGGAAGTTATGCCAGGAATAGAACAACGATTTCAAGGTAGAGTGGTGCAAATGAAACCAAATCACAGCGCTTGGATGGAGCAGTTGCACACCATCCATCCATCCATCCATCCATCCATCCATCCATCCATCCATCCATCCATCCATCCATCCATCCATCCATCCATCCATCCATGCCTGTGCTGCTGACAGACCTGTGGGATTTATGTTCAGATGCCTTGTCCCTCCCGTTTTGGAGAAGATGCTTGGCTCATCCTGTGGATGAAGCAATGCATCCACCCCGACAGCCAGGGAACACCACGACCCCGGGCAGAGAGGCAAAAGGAAGCAGAATGTGCGCTTATAGGAGGGGCTGAAGCTTTCAGTTTGTAGGGGAAAAGAAGATTATAGGGTTGAGAGGCAGCTTAGGGAAAAGCACCTGTAGCTGCTGCCAAGCCTCTCACTCACACTGCTCAGCCCTCTTTAAGCCTCGGAATCGAGTGGTCTGGGCAAGGGTCATCAGGACAGCGGAACACAGATATGGGAACAGAGCCCCAGGGCATTGTCTCTCCAGCTCCGTCCCAGTGGCTGCATCCCGAGGCCACCCTGTCACCTGGGAATGGTGGGAATGGCTCACCCTGCCCTGCCCATCACCTGCAGCGCCCCATCAATGAGCAGCGGCGTTACCGGCAGCGCTTTCGGCTTCGTCCATCGGTGCTTGCAAACATCACCTGCCCTTGGATGGAGACTGAGCATCAACCGGGCCGGAGTGCAAAAAGGAAAACGAGCTAAAAGCCTTTGGACGCGCTCGGTTCGCGGCTGGGATTCGGGGCACGGCTCCACCTCATGGCAGCTGCACAAACCTGCAAGGCAAGAGGCACGGGAGGGTGAGCAACGACAGCGTTCCCTGCTTCGGAACCAGGTGCCACCAGGTTAGAGGGACTTGCCTCAGACCGCGGAACTCAAGGTCAGGTGAAGCCGAACTGCCGGGTTGAGCTTTTTCTGCTTAAAGCATCCGAGTGGCACACAGGCTTTGGCTGCTCTGCATCCCCTCCCCTCGCTTTGGCTTCTCTGCATCCCCTCCCCTCGCTTTGGCTTCTCTGCATCCCCTCCCCTCGCTTTGGCTTCTCTGCATCCCTTCCCCTCGCTTTGGCTGCTCTGCATCCCTTCCCCTCGCTTTGGCTGCTCTGCATCCCCTCCCCTCGCTTTGGCTTCTCTGCATCCCTTCCCCTCGCTTTGGCTGCTCTGCCTCCCTTCCCCTCTGGGCATTATAGATGGTTGAGTGTCACAGGGTCGTTCAGGCTGGAAAAGCCCTCTGAGCTCCTCGAGTCCAACCATTAGCCCAGCGCTGCCAAGCCCGCCACCAAACCATGTCCCCAAACGCCACATCTTTGTGTCCTTTAAATCCCTCCAGGGATGGCGACCCCATCACGGAAGTTTAAAAGTGGTACGGATGCAACAGAGACTTATTTATGGTGTGATTGGGATGTCCAGCCCCGGGAGTGCCCGTGGATGGTCCCCAGGGCCACCTCCGGGGACCTCTGCCGGCAGTGTCACTGTCCCTGCAGAGCCCGCCCAGCAGCGCCCCGCGCTCCTCAATCTCTGCTGCCCTCGCACGGCACGTCTGGGAAGGAGAATGAGCCTGGTTTGGGCAAAGGCAAAGGCAGGGTTTGCTCGGGACCTGTGCCATTAGTGACGGCCACTGCGCTTTGCCCAGCGCTGATGCTCGTGACCCCTCCGCAGAAATAACACCGAAAAATCGATCGTCTCGGGACTTCGGCACGTTCGGAGCCGGGTTCTGTAATAACTCAGAGCTTCTCTACTCGAAATACAGGCCTAACAAACCAACCCCTCACTCTGCACGTGTGCAGGCAGGGAGTCCTTGTCTGCTCTTTGGTAAGTGGCGTATTTTTTACTTTATAATGTCATTTTGCCCTTCACTAATGCTCTCCATCCAAGGTTATCAGGAAGCTAATCAGCTAGACCTCCCAAGAGCAAATCATTACCTAGAAAAATATTACTCATCCTGAAGACCAAAGGCAGCCTCCAGCCCTGCCTGAACAGATATTAAAAAAGGCTGTTTCAGCCTGATGGTAATAATAAAAATTTCCTTTGCATTAGGGTCTTCTTGGTGCTGCTGCTGGTAAACATTGCATGTTATGAAAGTGTCATATTATGGATCTAACTATCAAGACAGTCTGAACTGAGTCTGCTTCTCAGCTCTGAGAAACTCTGAGTGTGCTCAGTAGAGTATCCCGTCTCCAATTCTAGTTATGCATTTGTAGACCTTTGTTTACATTTTATTTAAGCCCAATTTTGGTACAAGGCTGTTGTTGCTGTTCACCTCCCTGCAGTCAAACACCACGGTAATGCCTGTGCTAAGATGCACACCTGTGTGTGCTCCTGTAGCAGCTGCTGAACCTGTGGGGAGCTCGTTGTACAGTGGGTGGTAACGTACAGCGTGCAGAGGACTAACCTGCTGTCCCGTGGGACGTGTGCCTTATGCAAACACAGGTCACATGTGCAAGAGCAGATTTGAGAAGATAAGCCCTTAAACTGGCCTGTCGCTGGGAGAAAGTCAAGCTGGCAGAGTAAAACAGCTGAGCTAACAGCTAAAGTGATCTTTAATCCATCTTTGTTGTAAACTATCTAGAAAGAGATCACTAGGCACTGAGCAGCTTGGGGGGCGGTGACTTAAATGACAGAACCTGAGAAAAATCTCTGGGAAACTGGGCAAGTCAAAAATCTGAAGCATCAAAACTACTGGAATGTCATAATTGTATCCAGTCCGGAGCAGAAAAAAGGCAGCTGTGTTTTCTTGGTGCCAGGCAAACCAGACATGGCTGGAGCTCCTCTGGATTAGTCCCCTGATGAGGTACCGGGTGCCCCTGCAAATGCAGCAGCCCTGGGGGGAGAAGATGCAACTGGTGGGATCGAAGTGTTCTCTTGTGTTGCGCAGTTCCATTTCTGTGCACGGATAAAAGGCTGTGGCACAGGCAGAAAGAGGATCTTCCCTGGCTGTTGTGAGGTTTCATAGGTGTCAGAGGGCCGGGGACAGACCTCGTGCTGATGGCTGTTGGGTGCCTGGAGGGGACTTTGCTGCTCTAATTACATTGAGCTGCTCAGTTATGTGTCCCCTTTGAAAGAGCCCCGTCAAAAAGGCCCGGTGGGTGTGTGGCACAGAAAGAGGCACTCAAGGAGCCAAGCCAGACGCTTGCCCAGTTCTGAGGCAACAACATTTCTGCTCCAGGAATCCTGAGCAGAAAGTCTGCTAATACTGGATGTAGGCAGTGAGTGGCATTGTGGTATCACGGAAGAAGCAGCAGAGCAACCAACCGAGAGGATTAGACACAGCAGAGAGCCAGGTGAGAGGCTGAGGAGGGGTTAGTCTGAGCATGGGGATCCTGGCTGTGTGTGCTGCTCTGTTCATACACCCACACACAATGAGCTGTTACACTGCAGATTTTGGAAGTAAGTACCATTTGCCAGTGAATCCTGTGTTGCTCCTTTGCCTCTGCCCTGCAGCCCCCAGGGGTGTGGAAATCAGGGGTGACTCTTCCCTCCCCTGTGGACTGATGTCCCTTCCTCGTGTCCCGTAGAAATGCAGCAGACACGTAACAGGTCTTGGCAATGGAAACACGTGGTACGTGTGGGCTCACTGAGCCATCACCAGTTTGTCATTAAAAGGGAGGGTGGCATAGATGAAGAAAGCACACGAACCCTGGCATGTGTAACAGAGCAAGTGTCAGAGTCCTGACAAACGGCACGGGTGATATTTTAACCTCCAGGGAGAGGAGAATTTTAGGAATCTGAATCATGCAAAGGTGCTCGCTGGCTCGAAACCAGGGCAGGCAGGAGCTCCTGGAAGGCTTGCTGAGGGTTCTGGGCAGCAGAAATGGAGCTGGAGCTGGAGCTGGAGCGAGTTTGCTCACTGAGGGTCACAGCCCACACAGCACAACCTTCCAGCTCAAGGAAATGCAGCAGAAGGGACATATAAATGTAATGTGACACATATGAGTAGGGATACTACTTTGTTAGTCTCTTCCTGTGTTATATTCTCAATGGCAGAACCTATAAATCATCAGCTTTGTTATGTTGTATATCTGTAAGTACAGGATAGGGCCAGTATTGTTTTAAAATTCAATTTATCACACTAATTCTAAACCTCAGTGCTGTAATATTGACTTCCCTTTTATTACATAATGTTTGCCTTCAGGAAATCAGTATAGAAGATGTTAAAGTTGCCATGAACAACTGATGTTTTTAAACATATTTCTTATTTCGCTAACGTGATTGAATCATATGGTGGCTGAAAAAAGAGAAGTATAAATAAGTATAGTTGGCATGTTGGCCTCAGAATTACAGATTGTTGTTTTTTCAGTGCTGCACTCGTGCAGATTTAGTTTCTAAATACAGCACCATAATTTTTGTTAGCACAGATTCCATCTGCAGTAAAACAATAACAATGCTAGTTGTAGTGATGGTGCTGCCTCAGTGGTGTTGTCTCACTGACAAAGGCTGCCTCACAAACGCTGCCTCCTGAAGTCCCGGTGCGAGGAGACCTCAGCCAGGCTGAGAAGTGTCCTCCTCTCCTTGTACAGCTGGAGAAACAGGCATGGAGAGGTTTGCACGGCGAGGTTTTCATGGAGAGGTTTGCACGGAGAGGTTTGCACGGAGAGGTTTTCATGGAGAGGTTTGCACGGAGAGGTTTGCATGGAGAGGTTTGCCCGGAGCCCCCAAGGAGCAGTTATGGAGCCAGGCTGTGATCCCAGGAGGAATTCTGTCCTGCCATGCACATCCTGTGCTGTGCAGCCTCCTGGCCCACACGCAGGGGCTCTGGAACATCAGGGAGATGTTCTGAGCCCCTTGGGAAAGGCTCACAGTCCTTTGGGGGCTGCTGCTGCTCTCTCAGGGTGTCTGTGCAGCGCTTTCTCAAGGGAGTCATCCCCATCCTCTTCTCCGTGTCAACCTCCATCGTGTTCGCCATCCAAACAGTTTGAGGAGAAACCAGGAAAGAAAAGAAATAAGGCAAGGAGGAAAGAAAGTGAAGAGCCAGCTGCTGTCCATGGAGCTCACTGGGTTCTCCTGCGCCCTTCGCAAGAGTTTTGTTCAGCCCAGCTCTGCCTTCCGCCCGCAGAGAAGTGAACAAACAAACGAGGCAGCGCCGCTGGCGCGTGGACGGCCTGACAGAGGCCACACAGCGCAGGCGGTGGGGGCTGAAACGTGACCTGGGGCTGCAAAACCACAGCGATGTCCTTTGGTTTATTCTTCTGCTCTTTGTTCTCATGGGCACGTAACAAACCCTACAGAAAGAAGTAGTTCCTGTGTTTGGGATTTTAGGGTATTTTTTTTTTGAACAAGTCATTACAACTCAGACACTAAGAATGTGTCTTTCATTTCTTTAAAAAGCATTTCCTGTAAAATCAGCTGGGATTGTTACCCTGCCTTGGCTTTCCTCTCCTCTGCAGTAACCCAGCACTTCAGCACAAGTATGGCCATTTTTATCTTGTCTTTTCTCAGCTAAACTATGCCCAGAAAGACTGGTCTGCTCCACTTGGAGGAAAGACTAATGTAACACCATCTTCGTTATGCTGGTCGAACCAGCCTCTCCCCCAAACATTCCTCTCTCCATTGCACAGTAACAATGAAAAGGAGAGGCAGGGCTGGGCAGTGTGGGGCAGGGGCTCCACACACATGGAGGGGCAACCGCAGATTGTTTTCTCTTCAGCTGATCCAAAGTTTCCTGCAGAGCCTGATTTTTGATAGGATGATTAAACACCGTTTTTGACCAGGCCTGGGAAGGCAGCAGATTTGTTCTTGGCTCACACATAAATACAGCCGTGATGTCTGAAGGCCTAAAAAATATCTGTAAAACATGTGTCAGCATAAAATAGCATTTCCAAGGCAGCTCAGCTCTCAACTTTTCTGCTTATTTCAACAGGAATGATTAGTGAGGATTTTTTTTTTTTTTAATCATCATGGATGTTTTCAAAAAACCTTGATGATTCTTTTCCTGTTTGCAAAATATTTTTGGTTTTAGTGTATCACTGACAAATTTCTTGCTCTGTTTTCTTTTTTGTTTGTTTTTGTTTAGTTTTTGTTTGGTTTTTTTCGTATCAACTGTGATAGATCAATGTCTTTTAAGGTGTTCATAGATGTCACAACAGATTTTGTCTTTTCTCTTTGTCATCACAGGAATCAGTTGTTTGCTGGCTGGGTGGATTTTTCCTTAACAAATTTCAAAACACACAATGCTTTGCTTAATTACAGTCTCTCTTTTTTTACAGCTTCCTCATCAGGAGATCAGATGTAACACGTAGATTGAATTCCAGGTATTTCAGCCACCTACACTGTGCAAGGACTACGCTTGTGAGCTTTGGAGTGGTTCTGTTCCACTGATTTTTCATGACCATTTGCAGCAGTAAAGATTATCAGCTGGTTTACTGCTAATAAGTAACAAGACCCGAGAGGGCAAATTAATAACTGTTTTGGAACTTAAAGAGCTCTACCTCCAGCTGATTCTCTCCTTTCCATTACTCGCCATATTCACAATGTCAGTTTTGGGCTTGTCTGATCAGATTTCTTTCTTGTGTTCATGGCCCAAGCCAGGGCAGGGACAGCAAGAGGCAGATGAGGAGAGCAGGGACTGCCTTTTATCATTGCAAGTGCTTGATGAGAATGTGTGTGAAACTTCAGCTTGAAACCAATTATGCCTCAGCTCTTCACCTGCGGGCATAGAGTTAATAATCTCTCGTCTTCCTGTCCTGTCTTCTGGTGTTATCTGCGCTACAACCCGAAGGGGCCCTGGTTTTAGCTATTTAGCATTTCTATAATAATAATTGCAGCCACAGATGCAAAGTATTCCAGTTAAACTGACATTCTTCAGGGCGAAACACAATGTTGATACCCCAGCTAACTATAGGTGAACTCAAACTTGGCATTTTTAGCTTAAAAAAAATAAAAAAGCTTCTTGTGTGCTTTTGTTGTCTGCGAGAACCATGAAACAAAAATACCTGTCTTTTAAATACCCAGCCCCACACTTCCTGACTGACCCAGTATGAACCACCGCTGCTCTGCACACGTT
Organism: Grallaria varia; assembly: GCA_013396735.1. Taxonomy (NCBI): domain Eukaryota; kingdom Metazoa; phylum Chordata; class Aves; order Passeriformes; family Formicariidae; genus Grallaria; species Grallaria varia. The sequence continues at coordinate 1,467,968 of VWZG01005531.1, read as the reverse complement.
ATTTCCTCTCTTTGAAAAAAAAAAAAAATTAAAAAAAATAAATTAACCACAGTCTGGCAATACCTTGCTGTCCCATTGACCTTCTTTCTCATCTTCTGGGGGCAGGCAGCTGCTCTGCACGAGGGGGCAGCTAAAGGCAGAGCAGGGCAACTGTGTGGTGAGAGGGGCTTTTTTCTGGTTCTCTCCTCAGGTCTCCTCCCCGACACCAAAGCACCTCACTCATGTCCACTGGAGCAGGAGGTTGAAAACCTTCAGTTTTTCTCTTTCTGTGTTACCAAGGATGTTCTTTCGCTGCCTTTCTAGTCTGGCTTTTCTTTCTTTGCAGGGTTCATCCTCTCTGCAGCAGCACTGCTGTGGCACTGCCCGGTGCTGAAGCCTGGCTGCTGCCAGACCACAGAAATCATCAAAAAAGCAATTTTAGCTCTTGCCTTTGGTTGTAACTGAGGCTTTCCTGCCGCAGCAGCAACCAAGGTCTCCTCAGCCCACTGAAGGTGTGTCACCACATCAGCTGCTCTGCGTGGCACCTCCATCTGCGCTGCCACACCAGGGGACAGCTGGTGACTGGCTCATGCAGGGAGTGGGATTTTCTTACTTTTGCTTAGAGGTTCTACAAGGAACCACTTCTCTAGTTATATTTCTGCATGATTTAAAAAAAAAAAAAAATTATTATTTTTATTTATTTATTTTACTTCTATTTTTGTGTGTTTTCTTTTTGGTCAAAGAGTGCCACGTTTTGTCTTGTTTTCATAAAATACCTCGAAAAATGAAGTTTGTTTTGCCATATTCAAACACTTGTTTTGATATAAATGTTTGGATTTCCTTTTAATCTGTAAGAATCATATTTATTTCTAAATAGATCTATAGATCTAATTATAAATCCCAATTATTATTGGCATATAAGTGAATAGAAAAACTGGTATTATTCAGCTTCACCATTTTTAAAATTAAAAAATAAAATTGGGGCCAATTACCAGTTGTTGACAAAGTGAACCTTCTTTTAATCCATTTCCCTCCAGGGTAACAAGCCAGGAATTGTCTTTTGGTCTAACTTTTGAATCTTTGGTTCCATGTTTAAGCTGTTTGTCCTGACAGCACGTGGCCGAACATGGGCTGTGTGTGTGAATATGTGTTATAAATGCTTATCTCAAAACAGACATAAGTGCTTTCAGTTCTCATGGCTTTCATTTTTTATTTCTTCCTAGGGATTAAAGATATTAGATGTTTCCCTTAAAGCCCAGCAGCTGGAATCAGCGGAGTCCCTGAGACACTTTGTTAAAAGAAGTTAAATTATGAACAACCCTTTGGTTACAGGGAAAACAGGAAGAGAGCATCCCAAAGCTTTAGAAACCAGAACACAAAGAATTCAAAATTTGCCTAAGACAGCCAGAAACTGTTACAACTGTGGGTTGATCTCAGGTGAGGGCATTATTAACACATTTCTCTGTTACTAGGTGCGTGATATGAGTGAGCTCAGGAGAGGAGAGGAGAGAGTCCTGCTGCTTGGAAGTGACAGAGTTCAGAATTAGTCTTCCACTTTCTTTCTTAGGACTTCCTTCCCCCCCCCCCTCCACCAGCAACAGCGATAACAAAATCTGCCCTTGTGAAGAAGAGAGTGGCATCAAAGGTGATGACTCTTTTTTTTTTTCTTTTAAATTTTAAATTAACTAAAAGGCCCAGGCTGTTGAAAACTTCATTAGAGATTTTGTGTGCGTAAAGGGTCTTGGCAGTGAGTTTTCACCCAGGTGGAATCAGAGCACAGAGAGGAAGAAACCTCCGTTTGCCACTGCTCATCTCGGCAGTGTGTCACTCATTATTCTGCCCAGGATTAAAGGTAAGCTCTGCACTGCTGCCTTTGAGACTCAGCAGGGCAGCCATTGCTTGCAAAAATGGGGTTAAATAATTCCTGATATGTGGCAGCAGAGAAGACAGTTGGGTTTAAATTACCTGGCAGAGCCTTCTGGGTTCCAGCCTTTGTCTTTGTAAAATATTCTGTAGCTCAGCTCCAGGATAAGAGGAGGTTCTTAACCGTAAAGGAAATTTAAAAGGCCTTTTCTTTGAAAGAGGAGGTGGTGTTTTAAAATTACTAGTCCAGTCTAAGAAAAGAGAGGAAACAATTTTTGCGTGTGTGTGTGAAATTTTTAAAATCATTACAAACACACACAAGTCCTGGGTGCCCAGCTGAAGCTAACCAAGCTATTTTTAATTCATTCCAATTTGGAGATCAGGTCAAATAAGCATTTGCAAGTTTACATTGTTAGGCTATTTATTCTAGACATTGTCTTCTGTTAAATGAGGAACACACTGGCAATTTTCCATTGAAATAATTTGGTTGGGGTTTTTTTGTTTGTTTTTTTTCACTGTTGGTAAAGTTCAAATTTTGTGTTTATTTTTAAAACATAGTGTCTAAGATCATGTTTTCAGTCAAATGTTACTGACTGAGAGGTGTTGGCAGCTGGTGCTTACAAACATATTGTGAAGTTTCTGAATTTTGTAGCACAAATTTAATCTGTTTGGAGATGTGAAAGGCCTAATATATATTTTTTAATATGGTAAGTGAAATAATAGGATCTACGTGTATGTATAAATACAGACGAATTTGAGATCAGCAACCATATGTGGTTGTTGATATCTGCTTGATTTTTTTTTTTCCAACAGAGGCCCTTCTGAAGCTGCAAAGTTAAATTTGCTCCCCACGGTATCAGGAGACTGTCATTACAGATCCTGGGCCTCAGAGGCTTTGCACAGGTTGTAGAGTCACATTTTCTCCACCCACCTGTCCCAGAGCACAGTCCTCACCAGACTCTAACACAGATTTGTTCTGCAAGCTGGAAGGCACTTTGAGAGACCAGAAAACTCAAGCAGCCTGTCTAAAAATATCTAATTTAGTCAGGTTTTTAGTCATTAGTACATATATTATCTCAATTTTCTCCCCCTTCATTTATTCCCGCCTTTAAGTTGTTAACAAATATGTTAATAAGATTGGGTCCCTATGCCAGGATCTGTCGTAGATCACCCCATACCAACTCCAACCTTGATGTGTTGATGCACAGGATCTCTAACACTGTATGTTAAAAAGAGGCTTATCATAAAAAGTAGAACAGAAGGGTTTGACCCTTTAATGTGACTCCCTCAGTTACCACTACAGTGCACAAAGATAACAGCAGTCGCAACAGCGATTTGCATTCTACACAGACATGCAGCTCCTGGAAATACAGCAGATGGACACCCTTCCAAGGCACAGGCATCTGCAAGGCGTGTCCCTGAAGTGTATCTCTCATTCTATCCCTCTTCAGAAATTATCGCTCAAGTACATCGTCAATTTTTCCATCCCATCTCGATTTCAGTGAGATTCTGACACGTGTTTTTACATGATGACATGTTTATCTGCACCAGGGCCAGCGTGCTCTCTCCATCCCCGGTGCTTTGATTAGCTAGAGGCCTTCTCTGAACTCTTCTGATGCAGCACGTGTCGGATTAAAGCTGATCTTTGCATGAGTGAGCACAGATGCAAGGAACTTCTCCTCCCCTCCTGTGTGCCCTGAGGGAAGGCCTTAGACAATAATAAATCCCTGCAATCAGCCATGTAGAAAGTAGAGAAAGATCTGGGCTACCTCTGTTTTAGGGTCCCAGAAGAACTTCCAACAGCAGAAGCAAAATCAGCGTTAGTAAGACTCGAGGTGGTAACGGAGGCTCTCCTCAACTCGCCCGTGGTGCTGCTCTGCAGTGGGAAAGGAATGAAAGGTTCCCAGTTAGCAAGGGGAAGAGCCAGACTTTCTCGCTGAGCTGCAGCTTGCTTTGTTTGAGACTATTGTCAAAGGCTGGTTTTTCCCAGTCTTTCCCACTCAAAATCACACTATTTTTTTATGAAGGATTTATTTTCATGCATTTGGCTTAAAAAGTGAAGGAGAAAAAATTTCCAGGTTCCCTGCAGAGCCTCCTGCAGTTTTCCTGTTCTGTAGAAGCCTTGGTAACACTGATATCTGTTGATAGTACTGGTTATGAGCTGCTGGCACTTTATCCCTATGGTTATAGTGGCTGTAGTATTTAACATTTCAGCTGAAGGTGTGATCGCAGACCCTGTAAATACACCAGAGTTTTATGTAGGCAAAACTGGCTCAAGACACTGGGTAAATAGCTATATAGTGTGTGTATACAAAAAACACCCTTTGACAACTTTGTTCAAACGTTTTTGCGCGTAAGCTTAAAAAGGTTTTTATTGATCATCCCAAAACACACAGCAGAGTTTTTGCTCAACTGAAACTTTGGAAAAAAATAATTCCGACAAATGAAAAGTTTTCCTCTGGCATACTGAGCTTTGCTACGAGGAAATGCCATTCCAAAGTCAGGACATTAAGTATAAAACCTGGAAGCCACGTTCTGCTGTGAGATCTTTGGCAAACCTCCTTACTCCCTGGGGCTGATGCCTTTGAAAATGGGAAAGAATGTTTTCCATTCTTTTTTTAAAAAATTGCTTTGACATCTACAAATGCAGAAATCATTACAGAAATTGTAATTTGTGTATGTGGCCAGCGGGCAGTAACTCCTTGGAATTTTCTTTAAAGGCAGTGCTTGCAAATAGCAAGGGACAGGGTGACTGAACTGAGGAGAAGCTGAACATCTGAGGCCTCAGATAAGCATTTCAGCAGGCAACAGGCCAGCCACTTACAAGCACAGCCTCCCTTCCTTCATGTCAGTTTTTCCCCTAGTGACTAAAGTAGTTCACTTTAAGTCAATATTTACTTTAAATATTATGATTAAGTGACAATAATTTACCAAGATTAAAATGAAACTCCGATAAGAATGGAGCCAAGTATACACCAGAACACATTTTTACAAGAAACACACTTTTCAAGGAGCCCAAACTCTGTTATGCTGAGATGTGCTCGGGATGTTGGAGCTGTCACACAGTTTGATCGTGTTTGAAGGTGGGTCCCAAGTGAAGTTCATTGCTGGAGTTGTGCTGCTACATCTGGGCAATGTTCTCAAAGGTCTCACCTGACAAAGGCCCTTTGACTACTCCATCTGTATGGCTGGGATTTTGTTACGGGATTCAGTGTCATGATCCCCACTGCAGCTATGATTTTCTCCCACATACATGATGTCTCTGACTATACAATGACTTTTCAGCTTCAACAGAGTAAGTCCAGGGTTGTGCAAGAAATGCTGGGAATTGGTGGGTTTTAGTGGTCCTTTCAGAACATGAGTGAGGCACAAACACACAAGGGTGTCTAGACCAAAGTCCCATATACTTTGCAGTGGTGTTTACTTCAGCAGCAGAGCTCTGAGTGTGACAAAGATGATTAACTCGGTGCCTGTGTGGCTTGCAGGTTGCTCAAGGGTGGTTCCTGTGCTGAAGCTGTGCCCTGTGACTGGTGAGGAGACTGCTGGTACCTGGCCAAGTGAAGCAGAACCAGGAGGGGCTGCTCAGGCTGGTATCTGCTGGAGCTTGGACTCACTGCCAATGGGCCTCAATGGCTCCTGGATCTGACAGCTGGGATTAAGAGGTCACTGTTATCTCCTGCTTGTGCGATGCCCAGGATCACCCTTCAGCTCTCTGTGGAACGTGGTGCGTACGGGTATTTGGGTATTAGATTTTGCAGCTGGGGAAGTCGGCCCCTTGGCAAGTGAATTCTGGCTCTGTTCGTATCATTTCAACGGCAGCTTCAACATAAAATTAAATAAAGCTGAAAATGAAGTATGGGAGAGACGCCGTGATGTGATTGATACATATTCTGCTGTTCTCGTTTGTGGCTCCTGTAAGATATTGTTCTGTGAATTTGGAACTGAGTCGCAAGTCATAAAGAGAAAAAATTTTCCCAGGTTTGGCTTCTAGAAAAATAGGAAGAGTCTTTAGCAAGATGGCATGAAATAGTGAACAATGATGAGATTGTAATGATCATATTTTTGTTTTGCATTTAAAATGAGCCACACCTTTCTCTGGTATCGGGTTTCAGGCTGTTTTCCTTTTGTGGTGGTGTATTTTGAATACCTTCCTCACTTCTGTTCTCACAAGTCATACTTATTCGAATCCCAAACTGTGCTTTGGACTATGACAAAGGCTTGTAACTTTGCTTTTGGGAAGAGTTTCCCCAATTGCTCCTACAACAGAGCTGGATGCAATCGACATTTCTCTTCACAGAAATTCTAGGTAGTATTGCTGGAGGTATTTGTGCAGAACCTGTTACTACCTCATTCCATCTATCATTTTGTTTCAGCAGTGTCTCCATGTGTAGGGTGAAAGTAATAATAAAAAGCACAGTTTGGCTGCTGTTCAAGCATTTATAATGCTGAGTGAAACTACGGAAAACTTTTTTTCCTCTCATTAGAGTAGGTTAGTCTGTCAAAAGACACGTGCTTTTCACTCTCTTGTGCCAGCCACCCGTGCTGGAGGGAGGGGAGATGAATAGCTATCTCCGTGAGACTTAACTTCAGTTTTTGGGAACCAGCGCTTGGAATACAGGTACTGCTGTTCTAATGTGGAGCCATCCTTGCAGAAATGCCCAAGAGCTTCCCTTGCACATGGAAAAATTTCTTACAAATGCTGTTCCATCCCTGACTTTGGTTTCTAGGCATTTGTTTTGGTGTCTTCTGAACTGGCATGACCTGCTCCGTGTGATGACCTTGTTATCTGCCGATGGATGTAGGAATTTACCCCAGCTTTACCAAACTGGCCCAGGGCAAGACTGATACCTCAAGTTTCATGACCGTGTGAGGGCCTGACCTCCTGGCAGGGTGTCCTGTCCTGTCTCTGCTCTTCTGAATCCCAGACTGGATGGCTGCTCCTAAGCTGAGGTGGTTGTGGTACAACTGCAGTGGGTCGTTTAGAGTGAGTCAGTTTTAACTTGTCCGCTCCAAAGGCAGCGAAGTTTTAGAGCCTTTTCCTAAGCTCCTCAGACAAGCAGAACATCAACTTGCAGCACGGGCAAGTGAGGGCAAGGAAAGGCAGGGAAGGGCAGGGAAAGTCAGGAGAGGGCAGGGGAAGGCAAGGGAAGGCAGGAGAGGGCAGGGAAAGGCAGGGGAGGGCAGGGAAAGGCAAGGGAGGGCAGGGAAAGGCAGGAGAGGGCAGGGAAAGGCAAGGGAGGGCAGGAGAGGGCAGGGGAAGGCAGGAGAGGGCAGGGAAAGGCAAGGGAAGGCAGGAGAGGGCAGGGGAAGGCAGGGGAGGGCAGGGAAAGGCAGGAGAGGGCAGGGAAAGGCAGGAGAGGGCAGGGAAAGGCA
>VWZG01005531.1:1410086-1460465 GCA_013396735.1 Grallaria varia | reverse complement strand
GGGCTGTGCGGGCTCGGTGAGGGCGGCGGGCGGCCCCAGGGGGGGCAGAGGGGGACGTCCCGGGGGCAGAAGGGCCAGGGAGGGTCGCCCCGGGGGCGGAGGGTGCCTGGGCTGCGGGGCCGGGGGGCTCCCCGAGGGCAGCCCCGCTCTGTGTGCCCGCTCTCCGCCGCAGCCCGGCCCGGCCACGAAGAAGGAGAAGAAGAAGGAAGGGAAGCTGCGGTGTGGCGTGTCCCGGAGAGCCCCCGGGCCGGGCGGGCGCGGGTCCCGCTGCGGTTCGTGCTCCCCGCGCATCGCCAGACCGCGGCACCCCCGGGCATCGGAGCGGCCGCACGGCGAGTGCTGGGGGTGCCGGGGCACCGCGCTGGTGTGGCTGGTGGGTCCCGTGCCCGTGGGTATCCCGGTGCTGGAGGGTTCCCTGTGCCCGCGGGTATCCCGGTGCTGGAGGGTTCCCTGTGCCCGCGGGTATCCCGGTGCTGGAGGGTTCCCTGTGCCCGCGGGTATCCCGGTGCTGGAGGGTTCCCTGTGCCCGCGGGTATCCCGGTGCCAGAGGGTTCCCCGTGCCCGTGGGTATCCCTATGCCCGTGTGTATCCCAGTGCTGGAGCGCTCCCTATGCCCGTGGGTATCCCCCGTGCCCGTGGGTATCCCGGTGCTGGAGGGCTCCCCGTACCCGGTGGGTATCCCAGTGCCAGAGGGTTCCCTGTGCCCGTGGGTATTCCCGGTACCCGTGGGTATCCCGGTACCCGTGGGTATCCCGGTGCCCGGTGCCCGTGGGTATCCCCTATGCCCGTGGGTATCCGCTATGCCCGCGGGTATCCCGGTGCCTGTGGGTATCCCCTGTGTCCGTGGGTATCCCCTGTGCCCGGTGGGTATCCCCTGTGCCTGGTGGGTATCCCTTTGCCCTGCTGGCAGTGCTTGGATGAGGGGATGTCCTAAAGGCACCCAAAGGCAGAGCTGGGGCGCAACAACCCTCTTGCAGCGCCCAGAGCACGGGGGCAAACTTAAAATTTGGCTGGAGTCAAACTTTGGGGTGGCACTCCTTGGTCGACCTTGTGTGCCTGGAAAGCACCTGCTGTGTCATACCGGTGAAATCGTGCCGGAGTGTGGCTTCATTAGTGCTGATCTGAGGGGCTCTTTGCCAGTCCGTGCATATACAGTTTGCCTTTGCTGCAGTTACCCCTCACTTTCTCTTATTGCAAAGAAAGTTAGGAGGGGTAGACTGATCTTCAGATAAGAAGGGCTTGTTTCTGAAAGTCTGAAGTGCTGTAATGAAGTTAAACTAAAGATACAGGTTTTTGAGTAGATTAAGTAGGTCGGGTTTTTTTTTTTCTCCATGTCCGCATTCACTTGGTTACTTGCAGTGAATCCTTTAGACTTTTTAGTCCAAATCAGTCGAGCTTTTCAATTAAAGACAGTATCAAAAGGGCTTTTACACCAGCAGTAACAAGTGGGCCCAGTTCTGCACATGGTACAGGACGCCTTAAAAATTTAACTCCTGTAGTTCCTACAGTTCAAGAGTCAGGTGTCTGTGTCCAAACTAGAGCTTGTGGCCTGTTTCTGTCATTATTAACTCACTTGTTGAGTCCTGTAAGTGATGCTGGACCTTTCAACTTTAGGCTTCAGTGACTTTTCAGCAGAGCAGCAGTAATGTTTCTGTTGCACACAACGTGTATGTTCACACTCTGCTGGGTTAGAGGCATCCAGGTAATGGGGTGATGAGGATCATTATGAAATTCTGCTGCATGAGTGGGTAGAAATGTTGTAAATTCAAATGAGTGTGCAGTCATGGATAGAGGGAGGCTGAGGGGTACCTGCTGGTGAGCGTAACCCAACTCTTAATGTTTTAAAGGTTAGGTCTCAAGCCGAGGGCTTATGGTAGTTCTTTTAGACAGTGCTCTGTGGTATTATTCTAAAACTGGAGCAGGTAACCAGAACAGTCTAGAGGTGGTCACTTAGGTTGGTCAAATATTGCAATTATCCTTCCACCTTTTCTCCCAAGGTGGGTATCCTCAGCTACAATATTGTTTCACAGTAAGTTAAAAACTTGGCTTGTGACTTAGGATTTAAGTTAGACTAAAACCACTGTTCTCTCTGGTTTTGGAAGCAAGGGCTACTGCAAAAGAGGAAGTCCAATATATTATATTCAGCAGAAACTGTTCAAGAAGCCACCTCGGAGAGGCAGTTCCTTTATACTAAGGGACTTATCTCTCAAAAAACTGCTGCATTGCCTTTTATTATACAGCTGTACGTAGAAACTCCTTTTCTTGTTGTTCTAAGTCATGTTTCATTTTATAGCTACACCTTGTAAAGGCAGACCTGCTTTATATTTTGTGATAGTCTCCTAAAAAAGTATGCCAGTTTAAAAGGTCAGGTGTTTATTATTGCAGCAAGGTGTTACTAAAATGGTCAAACCTTGTTCCAAATCACAACATATTCGTTTTACTACAGTTCTTGATGAAAAGTGCAAACAAGGAGACAGGTTTTCTTTTATTTGTCGGAAAAGCAGACACTGTACAAAGATTTTAATTTTTTATTTTTCCCTCCTTTCATTTCTTATTTTTACAAGTCATTGTAGCAAGACAAGGTGACTATGGCTGCCTTGTTAGGTGCAAACCTGTGATAATTCAGATGGTTATCTGTTTAGTTCCATGGAGTGTGAAAGGATCAGTTACATTACAGCTAAACCACAAAAATTTGCTGTTGCATGATACTTAAAATTGTTCATTCCCTCTCAGTGGTAGGATTGTAGTATATATATATTTTCAGTTTTAGAAGTAAAGAACTCCATTTTTTTATTACTGTAACAAGCTTATTGACATAAAACACCAAGTAATGTGTATAATGTTTTGCAAAACATAGACCTGCCGTGGAACACTTTGGGTTCACAGTGGGCAGTGCAGAAGAGGCCCACCCTGTGGCTAAAAAGGGACTGTTGTGGCTTCTCTGTTCGTTTACCAAAGAAAAAAAAAAAAAAGAAGAGAGTTTTTTTTGAAGTGGTAGAATTTTAAAAAGGGTTTGGAAAGGCTGTGTAGGACAGCGTCAAAGTCAGACAGATGGCACTGATAGCAGGTGGTGACACGATGTCCAAAGGCAGGTCAGTGGCTTTACTGAGAGAGCAGAAAAGGGGCAGGTCAGGAGACAGCGCGCGGGGCTCGGGGGAGAAGGCACGAAGGGGAAGCGAGAAGGGCCACGGTTGAATTAGCCATCAACACGGAAACTGCGACGCCGTGTGAGGCAGAGGAGTGGACTGAGGAGAGGGCAGAGAAGCAGAGGAGATGCTGTGCCTGCTGCCCACACAGGCACAGAGTCTTGAAACCCGCCCCACTCAGGGGCATGGCTGCAAACTGTGGGGCAGCAGCCCCTGCAACTTGGGTGGAAACCGTATTCGTGGATGAAAGAGCAGGTTCCAGAGCGCTCTGCTTGTAAATAACCTCACTGGGGAGTAATCAGGCCTGTAATTAGCTGTTTGATGCAATGACGTGTGGGAGACCCGAGCACAGAAACTCGCCGATATTTGTGAGAGCTGCTGGGTTTGGTGCCGAGATGTGTCCCAAGTGTGAGCACACCAATGGTCGCCACGTGACAAGTGGGCAAGAAAAAGACTGTGCGGGAGAAACGCAGCCATGACGTTTTAAAAGTGCATAAACTGAGACGTTTCAGGCATAGCCAACGTTTGATTCAGTGTGAGCATTTGCTCGTGTTTTCCTCTCACTACAGCTCTCAAAAGGACAGTTACTTGGTTTAAATTCTCATATAGCCCTCACAAAGGTTTGAATTCTTATATAGTGCATGAGTATATGCTGGCTGGTACAATTATTTCATGTGTCACCCTGTCATTGCATTGCCAAACTTCAATTTTCAGCAATTCCTGGCTCCTCAAGAAGACAGTGACACTGACAGCAGAACCTCTGAGGCTTCTCAGATTTTAGAGGTCTCATCAGGCAGCAAACTGATGCAAAAAGAGCAAACCTGCTGCAGTTCACCCTGGGACATACTTTTGTTCATTGGAAGGTAGCACTGGGAATATAAAAAAAAATAATCCCGGGAAGGTAGAAAGAGTATGACTCAAATCTGTTGCGTGTATCTCCTTTTCTCATGTTGATACCTAGATTGTCAATACTTGGGTCGAGCTGGATTTCCATGTATTTCTCGCAGTACTCTCAGTTGCAAGGATAAAAAGTTTTAAATTCCACCTTGCATAGAGCTCACGAGGTTTTTATGGAACATAGTTCTACAAATACCCTAAAATGATAAAGAAATTCCTGTGGGAGTGGTGATTTCTGATGAGAATTACTTTTGTCTCTGTGTCAGCTAGAGAAACCTTTGCTCGCAGAGACTTTCTCACTCTATATAAATTAAATAAAAGCAGATCCGATGCTTGGAAGGAGTTTGGTAGGATCAACGTGCGTGTTTTTTCATGTTTTCAGAGACTCTTGAAGTCATCAAATCAAGATAAATATAGTCAGGGTTGGAATTTCTGATGAAGTCTCTCTTTGGACCTGCCAGCACCACACTGGGTGCCCCCCACAAAATCTCAAGTTGTGACTTGAAGGCTTCAGAGGTGCATTCCTTCTGCTTGGTGTTTTGAGGTGGTGAAAGTGCGTTTGGACAGAATATACAATGTGTTAGGCTTGCATTTTATATTTGATGTGCCTGTATAATTTGTGATACACTTACTGCAGAAACCTTGCGAGGTGTTACAGAAGAGGGCTCTGTTCATAATTGCACTAGCTAATGTTTTTGGCTGTCTAATCAGGAGCTGTTTGTGTAACCATCCCAGGAAGTGATCCTTCCTTGGCCGCTGGATATACTGGCAAAAAGGTTGGAAGTTTGGGAAACGAAATAAACTGCCATAGCAATTTGTGCAGTGGAATTGTATTTATGTTATTTTTTGGTTACCAGAAGGTGTAGGAAATGTGGCAGAAAATGCTACAGAGAAACCAAATGTTGCTCCTTTAAGAGAGGTTTTTAATGTAGTTCTGCTCTAGTCTGAACACGATTTTTTCATGTTTCTGATGTGTTCGTTAGTTTTATTTAGGCTTAAATTTAGGCTCTGTTTGTCATGATCTAGGTACTGGTGGTTTTTTTTGACATTTCAGTAGTTTGAATGTGTTTGTTGTCTTTTGTTCTTTTGTCCGTAATATTTGGTTATTCTTAAATTCAGTATTTTCTGCAGCTTTCCTTTCTTGTGTATTTTTTATTTTCCTGCTTTCTTTTTTCTTGTCCTCATGTGGAAAATTTAGAGATGTCAATCTGTGTTTATAGTGAGGGTGCTGTACATGCAGTTGAAGATGCGTGTGCATAAAAGCATATGGGGAATTATGCCCCTTAACGTGATTTTTATATATTTGGGCTAAACAGACCTTGGCTTGCAGTGTTTTGCCCTGGAACACTGGATATTTCCGTGTGAGAAGACTGAGGGAGCAGTCAAGGGTATGGCCCAGCCAGAAGCGAGGCATTGGTGAGAAATTCAGGTGCAAATCCTTTGCATGCAGTAGCTGCTCCACCCAGCTCTTAGTTTTTCACAGATGGGAGCAGGGCCTCTACTAAAGGGTCACTGTGAAAGCTGTTTGTACTTCCTTCGAGGAGAAAACAGCCAGGATGCTGGTAATGGGCAGAACTCTCCATTAGGTATCTAACTTACGCAAATGTGATTTTTAAAGAAATGAAAATGTTGTTTTAAATATTAAATTGCCTCCCTTTTTTTGTTGTTTTTTTTTTTTTTTTTTTTTTTTCAGGTCACTGAAAACCATAAAAGGTTGATCAAAAAGGAGAAAAAAAAAATGTCCAGAAAGAGTATAAATTATGGAGTGCTGCCGGAGTATGAGAAAAGCCAGATCAAAAGGACTTTGGAGCTGGGAACTGTTATGACAATATTCAGTCTTAAAAAGAGTAGCTCGGAAAGAAGGACTATTCAAGTCATAATGGAAACCAGGCAGGTTGCATGGAGCAAGACAGCTGACAAGATTGAAGGTGTCTGTGAGTATTTGCAAAGTGTACCTGAACTTGGAGTTAATAGTAAATGGATGTACTTGTCAAATATTAAACTTAATGAGACTCAGGTAACATCGTGAAGCTTTTGGCTGAAAAGAGTTTGGTAATTTGCTGAGAATATTCTGAATTGTTGCAAAGTAGATGAAGAAATGTCTGCAGTTCGTTATTTGGGTATCTGAAACTACTTAAATATGATTATTGTGCTGTTATCCTGAGCCTTGTTCTCAAAATTTTCATCTTGGAACATGAAGGTGTTTGTGTTCTCTGAATTCAGTTACTGAGTGACAACTGTTTATTGTCATTCTGTCTTATAATTTCAAATGAGTGATTCTTTACCCTTTCTCTCAAAAAAAACCCCAAAAAACAAACCCAAACCACCTTCAAATATGAGGAAACTGAATTAATATTTCTGTTTTCTTAGGCAATTAGCTGTTTCAGGATAGAAATCATTATTTAGGATGATTATTGGAAAGTACCAATGACTTGGGAGGATGAAGCTGTGAGATACAAGAGGTGGTTTCAAGGTCCTGAGTTGGTAATGCCTCTTTTATTTCAACTTGCTGTTGAAGCCAAGGGAGCTCTTGGATGGCATTTTAGTTTTCATGAGGTCAAACTGGCTGTTGAGCTGGTCCAAGCTACTGAGACTTACTGAAGGCAGTAGATGTTGCTGTTTGTAAGGAGACTCTGATCCTATTGTAAAATCCGCATTTTTTTGAATTTACTGTCACTCTTCTGTTGTAAAATGTAATGCTTTGTAGACCCAAAGAAAGTTTAAGTGACTGTGAGGTGTCTTCCCTTCTTATTAGCCTATGAAGTTAGGAGAGGCTGGTAAATGAACACCTTTCAAGGAAAGTTAAATAAAATTCGCCCTTGTTTTCTATTTTATGGATGTATCAAGTGATGAAAGGGGAAAGATTAACCATGGAAAGAGAGGAGCTGCCTGTCCCTGGAGTGTTTCTCGGGTTTAGTGGAGGCCAGGAAAGTTTTTAGTGCTGCTGCTCTTTTAGTCACCTGCTAAGACTCCGGAGTCCCTTGTGTTCCAACACAACCCCCCATCCAAACGGGATGGATAGAAGGGAGCAGTGCACCTTTGGAGAAACGTGTTCCTCGCGGGTGTTTGGCGTGCAGGGTCTCGCTGGTGCATTAAAATGAGCGCCAGCACCATGTGCTTCCTTAGGGAGGCCTGCTGAGAGCTATGCAAATAGCTGGAGGAAGCAGGTCTGAGCTGATGGGCCTCGTGTTCACCCATCCTTGGGCTTCTCTTCGTCACCTCGCTGTTGTCCTCTGCATAGAGGCATTTTACATGCCCTAATAGCTCTGAGGTCACTGGGGAAAACACTTGTAGATGCTGGCTGAAAAATGGCATTTTCTTCTGCGTTTTACTTATTAGTGGTGTTTCTCTGTGTTCTGCATTGTCCCCAGTTTAAATTGTTAGAGATAACCTAAGGTTTGCTAGGTGTGCTGTGGGACTGCTTGTGGAATCTCAGCACTGTTGATCCTAAGTCAGGAGTGCCAAAAGATTGCTTTAACTTCTGATGACAGATGTTTTTCCCTAGAGGAGCTATGTGAGTTTTGTTTGTTGGTTTGTTTAAATAATTTTTTCCCCTTATTGTGTTTTATATGTTCTGGCATGATATTAATGTTTCTTCAGGTCACCCGTGCTTTGAAGCCATTGTGTTTTGGGGTTTTTTTCCTCATTTATATTTCTTGCTGTGCACACTAACTGGTTTCTGTGGAGCTCCTGCAAGCAATTGCAGTAGGTGAAGTTTTCTGTTTCTTGAATGAGAAGTAAGTTTTGGTTGACCTGGCGAAAGGTTTATGACTCTGATGCAGAACACCTGGGGTCTTGGGGAATGAGGGTTATAAATAGGAATGGTATTTCTGACTCAGTATGAAATAAGTTTGAGGGGATGTTTTCACAGCCCAGTATTAAGTGGTTAAATTCCAGGGTTAGTCTCACCTGTCTGCCCAGATAGTCCTTTGAGAGAATGAAAGGCTCTTCTAGAGCAAAGTTTAGTTCCTGCTCTGAATGACTGTCTGCTGAAGTCTCTTGCTCTGGCCTTTGAATACAACAACAGTGTATGGATCACTTACCCATAGGTCTTATAGACCATTGTATATTCATGGGTTTGCAATTGTAAGAATTACAGATCTTGGTCACTGGAGTAAAGCTGAACTGATTTTTACTTGAGAGAAGGAAAGTTTGGTTTCCTTGTATGGAGGGGGATTATTTGCTTGTTTAATTTGTAAGGGGCCCTTTTCTTGCAGAAATTAGTTTCTGCATCCTAGGTAGGTGGCTATGGAGCTGTGACTTGCCAGCAGGATCCATGGCAGTGCATTGCTCAGCAGGTCACTTCCTTATGGTTCTGCTCTCTACTTTTATTGTGTTTTTAACCTTTCCAGCTGAGCATGGGTCTGGGTGGGGGGCCCTTGGGGTCACCCTGTGTGGGTTGTCCCCACTGCAGACCGTCGCAGGCTGGCCACAAAGCAGGGGGGTGCTGTACACCCCATGGTGTCTGGGGGTCACTTCTGCCTCCACGTGGGTTACTCTACTGGGCTGTCTCTTGGCTTGGATACCAAATGTCCCACAAACAAGTGCAGTGTCATAGCTGGGACCTGCTGGACAGCAGGGAAAGGCAGAGGAGCAGGAGGAGGTGGCCGAGGGTGAGCAGAGCTGGCCAGGACTCTGCTAAGGGACATCCTGTGTGACTGGCACCTGGGGCTTGGTGACATTCAGGTCTTACCAAACAAGGTCTCCCAAATTTCCTTGTGTTTGTGGTGTATGCATTTGTATGCAGATGAATAAATTAGGGCCCAAAGAGGTTATGGTATTTAAGCATGTGGAGCAAGTAGGTGGCAAGGTGTAAATCTCCAGGAGGCTGATCTGTAATGGGTATTTCATTCTTTTTCAGATGCAAAGTGCTTTAAGGACAATTGTTATGGGAAAGTTCATGGTGACTAGAATTTGATTAGTCACTGGAAAATAAGTGAGTTTCTGCATATCTTTCCATGAATCCGTGAGTGAAGGGATGATTCACAACTCGGAGAATTTATACTCTGAGAAATCTGCGGTGCCTTCCTTGAATGTCTGAGGTTCTCTGAAGTACAAGCATGCTCATTTCAAGGAAAATTCTGTTTGAGGACATAAGATGATTTCTCTTGTTTTGATGACCTAGGAATTTTCCCCCCTGCTCCACCCCTTCCAAGGGGAGACCTGCTTTTGTAAAACGATATAATAAATCATATTTTAATCCCTTGGTATTTGGAAAAGAAAGATCACCCATTTTTAAATGTTCTTTATTGATTGCAAAAGACTCAAGAATAAAAATACCCAGTGACGATTTAGTTGTGCAAGCACAAAACAAGAAGCAAGTTTAAAGCATCAGAGGACCATATTTAGGAAAAATCATATTATATATGAGCTGTTAAACTGCTCTTTCTGTATGTAGACCAAGCATTCAGGTTATAGGTAAGACTGAAAGAGAAAAGGGAAGAAATACGATGTTGTTGTTAAGTTCGCTTGAGATTTTCTTCCAGCCGAAAAGTGGAGATTGTACAGAATTTGTCTGGTAGAACATGATATTTGAAAAAAACCCCAGAAAACCAAATTGAATTGCTGTGTTTCACAAGTATGTTAAGAAGGGGAGTGAATGGAAGCAGAGAACTAACTTAGTAAGTTTGTATTGTAAGTAGAATTAGAACCTGTGGGAGTTGCTCTGTTTTTCCCTCGATCTGCAAGATTGCCCTGTGTTTTCAGATTGTGTTACATTGCCAAGCAGAAATCACTGGCTTCTGCCAAATCATGCACCTGGATATTTAATGATCAAAGCTCATTATAGAAGCAGTGCATCTATAATAAAGTCATGTAGGTAACAGGACCAGATCAGGCCACATTCAGCTGACAGGGCGAGGTGAAATGCAGGGATCTGTAATTAATGGAATGGCAGTCTTATGTACATTGCCACAGGCAGTTCTGTTCTACCTAACATGAGCAGGGTTATTTTAATCTTTGTTGTTGTATGTTGTGTTTTATCCAAAAGCATGTTTTCCCTGAAATCAAAGTTTGATAATTTTGCTCTTAAAAATCTTTGCTAAAATGATGTGCCAAGGAGAGCAAATTTTGGTTCTGTGCATCCTTTTGGCTGTCAGATGCACTGGGAAATTTAAAAGACTGATGCTTAAGAGACTGTTGATACAAGTGGCTTACATTCTTAAACATAGGGTTTTTCTACCCCCCCCCTACATTAAACAGCTAAGTAATTTAATTAGTAGAATTAATGCCAATGTACATTTCCTCTGTGGTGGAAAACTTATTTTTTCCCATTGGAGAAGATGGTATAAACATTTCCAGCTCAGTACCTCCCTGGGAGAAGTGATGAGTATCTACATATTCTGCTGAGAAGTATGAAATGAGAGCTTCATTTGGCTGGAATGGTAGACTTGATCTTGCTACTTTCTAGTATTGACTTTTGTTTTTCCTTGCTGCTAGCAGAATTTCTTTGTCTGAATTTCCTTACTGTTTCAGACTTGCAGTAATAAATTGAAAAACCTGAGTCTCTATTCTGTCACTTGCTTTCTGTATTCTGAGTACTACTAAAGAACAGTATGTAATAGGAAGTGGATTCACTTTTCCAGTACTTTGTGGAGTATCTTAGCAAAGGAACATTAAAACTCACCTTTTTTTCCCCTGTTTTGAAATTGCTATGTTTCACTTGTTACCCAGGGTATCTTTGTGTAAGTCTTCAGGCTGAGTGTTTAGAGCTTGGTTTCTGTGGTCAAATGAAAAAATGAATGTGTGTAGCTTCTAGCTCTCTTCAAATAATTTCTTCCCTTTAGCAGCTCGGTTCTGCAATGTCTAATGCTAACTTACAACGACCAGACTTCCTGTCATGGCCAGCCAGCAGAACGGGGATGGAATGAACTTCACGGGCCTGACAGCCCTAAAGTGCCTGATCAAAGTGAGTGTGAGATGAAGGTACTCCAGAACACTTTCCCCAAAGTCAGGTTTACATGTCAATGGTTTGGTTTGGTTTTGTTGCATGGAGCAGAACGTAAACTTTTATGGGCACATACGTAAATTTTCCCTATTCTTGTGTCATTTTGTGGAAGTGCCTTTTAATTTTTAATATTAAACCATTTGAGATCTCCAGCCTCTTGAATTCAGAGCTCGAACTGGGGAGACTGCAACATGTTGCTCTACTGAGCAATTTAGTGAGAAGAAATTATTTCAATGGTAATTTGTTGTTGCTGTAGATGACAGCTCAGTGTGACCTGATTATGTAAACCCCTGTGGGTTTAAAAGGTGCACTTCTCTAAAGCTCGTGTCAGTCACTCAGCTCAGTCCCCAGAGGACCCTTGGAAAGGTGCTCACGGGTGCTTTCTCAAGGTGCACCACACTGTTCCGTCCTTGTAACTGTGTTTTCAGATCATTTTGTGCCTTCTCCGCAATGACTTCCTTGGGCCACTGAATGTCCCAGTAAACATCTGTGTCTGTCTGAGCTGAATTACTTTCCCAGCCACGTCTGTACTGCCATGCTGCTTTCTGCTTTCTTGTGACTTTGTCCTCTGAGAGAAGCCTCACTTTGTTCCCTCCAGAGTCGCACCAGGTTCGTGTTTCATTGCTGCTCTGAATAAAAGAGGCTGTTAAACACACCTTGTGTAGTTAATATTTAATTCTGCCCAAGTGGGAGCAGAGCTGTTGTCCTCACTAACCACCATCAAGTGCAATTTGCTAGAGGATACTAAAGGATTCTTCGTTCACTGGGCACTCCTTTGCACGTAGCCTGTGTTGAAAGGGGCAGTTTCTGCCTTTCTAAAATGAAACCTTCTTTGGAATATTTTGTAGTGCAAATTGTTGAGAAAAAGAAAAGTATTCTGAAATCTGGTTCTTAAGTGTGGAATGTTGCTATGCGTAAACACAAATGACAATGTGAGTATATTCAGAGAGAGGATGCCCATCCCATGTCTCAGTGCACAGCACCTGGGTGATCAGAGTCCCTTATTTTTGTCTATGAAACATTGCCAGTAATTTCCCTTTAGGCTTTTGAGACTTACTGATATAATGCTCATAGCATGATTTTGGAGTCTGTCAGCCTCCTCTGAATCTCTCTGTAGGCTTTTTCTTCCCCTTCATTAAGTCATTAGCTCTGATCCAAGCATCATCTGTGACCACACACAAAGAGACTGAAAGACTCCTGGGGAATTCAGGTTTGAATCAGCAGTGTTATCTTACAGGACTCTGTAGTCCCTAATGGCAGAGTTGGGTGAACGTCTATGCTGTTAATCCAGACTTTTCTATCAAGGAAACCTTGCTAGGTTGACAGCTTTTAAGGTTTTTTTTGGCTCATTTATATATAGCCTGCCTGACTTTCCAGCCTAAAGCTACCTGACTCTGCCAAAGGTGATCAGTGCAAACTTGCCTTCCTACAGTGAATTTACGAGGGCACTTTTAGCTCACAGAAGGTGCTCTGCTGTTGGCACTCTCTGGTTTTCTGCAGGGGCTGTTCCCTAACCTGGGTGCTGAAGGATTGTGCTCCCTACCAGAGGTGGGTGGTGGGTGAACTTCTCCCTTTAAACAGCGGTGCTGGTTTGTTCTCTCCTTCTGGGATGAGAAGCACGGTGTTGTTGTGTGCAATAATGTAATGTTTTTTGCTGTTCTGCTCACAGTCTTCTACCCGTGCTCGCCTTGTGTCTTGTCCTCTGCTCAGCTTGCACAGCACCTGCTGTAGTGAAATCCAAGTTCTGTCTTACCATCTACCTCTAAGTGTGACTGAAGGAAATTCAGTGACAGGAATTTGCACCTCCAAGTGTGTGACTGAAGGCAATCACTGCTGCCAGGTCATTTGAGCGGAGATCAGTGGAGATGCAGAGGATCAAAAGTTTGCTGTCAAGTTCATGGTGGTAAAGAGCTCCAGCAGGTGCCCTGGAAGCGACTGGGCAATTAATCTGTGCAGTCTTTGGAAAGCAGCTATGTACCAGTGTAATGATCCATTGAATTAACTGATTTGCCAAACAACACACAGCAGCAGGAGCTGAAGTTCATCAGCTTCAGGCTCTGAACTGCCAGGGATACTGCACATCCAGATCAGAGCCTGAGACAGGGTGGTAATTGAAGGTGCCTTGGAGTCCGGTCTCGTTGAAGAGCCACTTGAGGGACCTGTCAGAATAATCGGTGACTGATGAGGCTGCCAAGGAGATCCTTTCAACCTGAGGAAATAACCACATGAAGGAATGGATGAAATGTAAACTAGTGTTGTGGGTTTTAGAGTGGCACTAGACTTTGAAGAACTGTTTGGCTGGGAACTGGATGTGCTGGGAGTGTCCTCCTTGTCTGGCTGGGTGTGAGTCAACTTTTCCACAGGGCATACTTTGATTTATGTTTCTTTGGGAAATGCATTAACTAGTGTATTGGATTTGATCTGCCACTGCAGGCTACGTATGCTCAGGCCTGAGTTTTCTTTGGGTGCACCAGGCCCCAGGAACATGTGTCTGTGAAGCCAGGTCAGGATATGTCCCTGCAGTTTGCACATGGCCTTGAGAAGGAGGAAGATTCCAGTGCTTTGAGGCAGCACAAAGAGAGGAGTGTCTGAAGTGCTGTGCTTGTAGATCTGGCACAGGCATGGAGTTGCATTTCACTTGTTCAGTGACAGATTGTGCTATAAAAAGTTCACAGTGAGTGGGTAACAGCTAAGTTGGTACAGTTGATTTACTAATCTGAGTCTGAAACATGTTACAGCTTTTCCTGGCCCTTTCCTTGATCGGCTCAGTTGGGATCAGCCATTCTGGAGTTCATGGGCATCGTGTGGAAGGTGCCAGGTGACTCCAGACTACCTGGGGACACCACAGAGCTTAGTGTGAGACCAAAATTTATGCTTGGTGTGCATGTTTCTCTTTTCTCCCTCTGATTTTCTGCCTTGGCCTTTCTTCCAATAACATAGAATAATACATCCTAAATGACACTATAAAATGTCATTAAAGTGTATGCAGGTAGTTTCTATTCATTTTCTGTAAGTATAACATGTATTACATCTTTCTTTCATTTATTACATTTCATTTATTATTTAAGCAAATGCAGTGCTATCTTGCCTGAATTCTGCAGGACATATTTGTTATGCTGCAAGAAAAGTAGATTATTGTAAAATTTTCAGTTCGAGGGGGTTTTATGTAGATACTTCTTTCTCTCCTCCCCTTTCCCCCAGTTTTGTTCCCTTGCTGACCCATTCCTGTATCTTCTGAATGTTTAGCTACTGGGGCACAGTAATCCCTTTTTCAAAGAGCAGTTGGAGAAGCAATGAGTTGCCTGTGCCTACAAAAATCCTTGTGTCTCAGTGGATATACACACGTTTCTGCAGGGGAATGGCATGGTAGGGTTGAAAGGCCGTAGGACAAGGAGAAGTGCAGCGAGTGCGTGTAACTGAGGGCAGGCATTGGGTAAGTTTGTGTGTTTATTTCAGGGGTCAGGGTGAGGTAACAGCCCCTGGAAATGACAACAGCCGCGCACGTTGTGAAATGTTCTATCGCTGCTCATAGTTTATACTTCCAGGGAGGCTTCGTGGTGTGCTGTTGGTGTGTGTGGATTTATAGGGGTCTGAAAGGAGTCACTTTGAAGTTCAAACTGTGTTTTTCAGTTGGGTGCAGGGAAGGCAGCAGAGGCGACTGGGTTTGCTCTTGCCAGGGATTAGAATGAGCCAGCCTATGCAGTCCCATGCCATTTACTGCAGCCATGCAACCTCCTTCTTTCTGCACTGGGGGACTTTCTGTCTCTGCATCCTGATTGTTCTCTGCTGATATTAATGGGAATTGGTGGGCTAAGAACAGCTTTTTCAGGTGGTGGCCTTGAGGATGGTAATTTGGATACATCACTAGGGATCTAAGGGAGCCTCTGGAACCTCACTAGGCATCAGAGTCATCATTAGGAGCTTTTTGTTCCTGGTCATTTATAGTCACAGCATGAATTTATTTTAGAAGTTTGCATCTAATTTAAGGCCCTTGAACAATCAGATATGCAGATCTTAGAAAATGTTTACATGGTTTGAGAGGGTGGCTCAGACACGAAGGTCAAGACATTGAAAGCTCTACCTTGAAGATACAGATGCTTGGAATAATTTGTGTAAGAAAGATCTTGTATCTTAACGTTACTCAGGCCGAAGCTTTGCCCACTGCTCAGCTCACCCTCCGCTGGCAGCAGCTGCTGTTTCATTATGTTATTAACTGTCTTCTGTTACTAATGAGGTTCTCATTTAAAATAGGATTTTTATATCATGGCATTCTTAAATGTATGGGCAGAAACTCTCCGCTGTTTTCCTTGGATCTTGCTGGGTCTGATAAACACATTTCAAGAGCAGCCGTGAAATGTTTTTCTTCACACTTCATGCTGTAGCTCGTAAGTCAAGACTGTCCAGAAGTGGGAAGAGCTGTTTGTTTGTCTGGTCCACAGGCAGAACAAAACCACTTCCTCAGTTTTCTAATAAGTATCTTATCTCGAGAGTGCACATATTTCTATTTCAGTGCTGTCTTGCTCCTGTTGTGCAGGCCTTGTAGCGAGGGTTTGATGATAATAAAAAGGGAGCTGACTTTGGAAAGCGTGTGCCTGTGCAGCGTTCCCGTTCTGCTGTGCTCTGATATGTACCTGTGCTCTCTAGAGAGCAGCAACTTCAGTGATACAACAGGTTGTGTTAAATAACACGGACCTCTTTAGAGCTGACCATGAGAAAACTCACAAACCTTTTAATTATTGAGCTCAATTTTCTCTTCATATTCCCACTTTAAATGTTTTTCTTACATGTGCCGGTGACTGGACTAGGTGACAAGGTTAGCTGACTGTTTAAAGTATGATTTGTAATTTTTAGGTGAGCAAGGTAGAAGTTATATATTTTCTTCTTTGAACAGTTGTCATGGTAACTGGAAATTTCTTGCTTAGAGTTGATGCTGCTTGTGAAGTCATATCTTCTGTAACCCAAAGTGTTTGCATGTTGTCCATGGACAATCAGTGATAGTGTAATAATAAAAATGTGGCAAGTTATTTTTCTTCTTCTAATTCTTCTCTACCCTTATCTGTTAGCCAGTAATACATTTACTTGGGGATTCTTGGATTCCAAGCTGGTGCAATTTGCATTTCTTGCACAATACAAATGTGTAAGTTTATATATGTAGCTATTTTGTATGTGTGTGCATGCTTTGAGTTGTTCATCTTACTGGTTCAGGCTCTGCAGTTGTACTGACTGAGTGTGGTTTCCTTTCAGTGGATCTGATGGAAATAAAAGAAATTCGCCCAGGGAGGAATTCAAAGGACTTTGAACGTTGCAGAGCAAGGCACAGGGAAGAACACTGCTTTACCATTTTTTATGGCACCCAGTTTGTCCTCAACACCTTAAGTTTAGCAGGTACTATTTTCTTCTTTAAAGCTACTGATGGAACGAGTCAAACATATTGGTGGAACAGTAATGCAAAGAATACTGTGGTTTTAACTTCTGGAGTTCAGGAGTGCTTAAAATCTAATTTACTTGGTCCTTCTTCTCTCTGAACTGCTGCATTTCTAGTATTTCACTTTCAAATGGTGCATCGTGCAAGTGTCGTTTGTGATTTGCTCAATTGTTTCTAGCAAGGTAGACTTTTGCTGGTTAAATATCTCCAGGATGGTTTTCAACACTGAAGAACAAGGTGACATTGTCCTCTTTAAAGTCAGCTCTTCAGCGGAGCCAGAATATTGTCCTGGCCTTTTCAGTCTGGTGGATATAATGCTGGAGGAAGTACCCGTTCAGGGTTAGACTTACACCTGTGTCACAGAAACTTTCCTGGGGGCAGACTAATTTGGAAAAATGAAGTTCTAGCTTGGGTTACGCGTGTTCATGTCACCTGATAACACTAAACCTCTTCTAAATATGTACTGGGGCACCATACATAAATTTCTAAGGTGATAAATTGAAAATGAAGCTATCAGTGTGAAACAGAGGGATGTTGTATCCTGCAGGGTCACAAAACCCAAAGATTTTGAAATGGAAAGGGATTTAAATTCTTGCAGTGCAGGCCGAATGCAGCTTCTAACTAGCAGAGTTTACAAAGAGATTTCTCTTCTAAAAAGTTTGTAATGGATCCTTGGTTTAGGATCATACAGACAATTTATTTGGAGTAGTAGTTCTTTCTATCCTGAGCAGGAACATGCTTACCCATTTAAATCATTAAATTCCTTGCAAAGTCCTAATGTGAGCAAAGGGAAGTGCTTCGTGAGTGTTTTAATGCTGCCAGCTTTTTTTTTCTTTTAATGGAACGAATTGCTTATGGATTGCAGTGGTAGAAAACAAGTTTTTTTGCAGTCTGATGCTCTTGAAATGAAAGATTGCTTGTGACTAATCCATTGTTAGAGGCTTTTAACTTTAAATAAGTTTTACCATTGTTTACTGAAGTCTGTGAAAATTTTGAGTCAGTGGCTGTGCTTATGTGCAGCTGTGCCAGGTATTTCAGGCTGATTTCCTCCAACAGCCCCTCCAGTCCCTCCTCTGTGGCAGTTCTCAAAACAGGGCTCTGCCAATGCTCTGAAAACACTTGGTACCATGAGATATGTTCCTGTAATGCTGAACAACATGACATAACTTTCAATTACAGGGGAAATCCTTTTCCTTGTTAAAATGCTTTGTCGTGGTTTCTTAAAACAATATAAAGTAACTGTTACTTCAAGGGAATAGTAGCTAATCATAAAGGGCAGGATTGTCTTGGGAGAATTGCTTTGGCAGTGGTAGTGGGTGTTCTTTCCGAAATTGTAACTAATTGAAAAGCATTTCCATGGGGAGCTGAGGCTGGGCTCTAACTTCATCTTCGGGGGATAAAGCACTGTTTGAAAGTGTGTTTAAATAAAATGTAATCTGCATCTTTTGAGAAACTGCTTTACTTTGAAGGCCATTAAAAGAATTCACAGAGATTACTGCTCCTGTGTGAAAACAGTTTTTCAGAACTGGTTTAATTGGGGAAAGCCTTCATGAAAGTTCAGAGCCTGGATGCCAAGTGGAATGGGTTTTGTCCAGCTGAGGGCTGTGACAATCACATCTCCTCCAAGGCTCAGAAAATTGGTTTCAGCTTAGCTGGTATTTCCTGGGGAAGGCCATACCCAGCAGGCAGTTCATCATCTTGCTTCTGTTGGGTTGAAGAATTATGAGATGCAATCACAATAAATGATGGGGAGGGCACTTCTTGCTTGGAAAATGGAAAGGCTAAAACTAAATTTAAAACAAAACAAGACAGTAATGTACTAGTTTTCAGAGTTGGGAGGAAGATGTACCTGACTTCTAGTGTTAAGCTATGTAAGGAATTTATCCTTTTTTAAACTTGTATTAAAATGTGTTCTATATAAGCTATGCCAGTTTTGTACATTGCTCCCTTTCTGTTCCTCTTGCCTGAGTTTATTCTGGAACCATCTGTGCTTAGAGTCACGGTTAGGACAGACAGGAGGTGGTTACATCCATCAAAAGCCAGAATATTGCAATTTTGCTGTAGCTTTCTTAGATTATAAGGAACCAGCTCTATCCTGTAGCACTGAGTTCTTTTGCCTGTGTGCTTCAAGTTGCTCTGATGTAGGTCCTGGGCTTTTGCCACTTTGGAGACAGAAGATAAGAAAAGAAATTATGATTGTGTTACTACAGGAGCTCAGCAGTAGATTCATAGTGTTTCTGCTGAGATATTGAAACTTTCCTACCCTGATAAGCAGACTTCTAAAAGGAGGCATTTTCTTGTCAAAGCTGACCTACCCCCAAAATTCATGCTTTTTCTTATTAGCTTTATTATTGGCAACACAAAGCTATGCCGTGAGATTTCCCAAAGAGAAAGGTCAGCCAGCAGCTTTCTATACTAGGGTTTATCTAAACACCACAAGTTGTCTTGGGTTTGTGATGATTTTCTTTTGGTGTTTCTCATAGTGTATTCCTTTTTTCAGCTGACTCTAAAGATGATGCTGATAAATGGTTGTGTGGCTTGAATATCTTGTATCGGGAGGTCATGAGCGCTCCCACACCTGCGATCACAGAGAGGTATGTGGATGTATTTTCACTTTGTGAGACTGGGTGGTGCTCTGGAATTGAACGTGGAAACTCTGACAGAAAGTTTTAAGGTGCAGCCAGTGGTTACCCTAAGGACAGTCACTCTCCAGTTAGTGTGGGATGCTGAAAGCTCATAGGGAGATTCTCAAGCTCTGTTTTGCTGTGTACATTCTCTGCTTCATCCACTAATGTGGACGTGCAATTTACCTTGTTCTGTGTACCCAAACCAAAATCTCTTCACACAACAACACCTGTGCATGTGTGAGTTGGCTTCTTGGAAAAGTCAAATTAGTAGATGTCCATGTGTGCTGTGTCCTAGTAATTGAGGCACATTTTTGCAGTTTCTCCTTTCTGTTGGATCCATTGCATTGAGTGACAGTGTGATCGGCTGACTTGGAGACTCAGACTGAAAATGAACCGTTTTAGTCCTCTGAGGGTGCTGCGCGTGGCACTGCTCATGGTCAGACTGCCAGCTCTGTTGATGAGCTGTCAGCATTGTCTCCATACCTGATTGCTTGTCATCACTGCTGGCATTTTTGTTTCTGGTCACTCGTGTTACCTGTTGTGAGGGTAAATTCTGCCCTCTCTTGCTCCCTGACCAAATCACGCATTTGACATTGTTGTCAAGCCAGTAATTCCTGTTGAGACTGAGGCTCAGCTTAGCAGTGCATTCATCCTTTACATCAAAGTTGTGTGTGTGTGAATATATATTTACTATTGATGCTGCTGACAGTGTTTTACACCTAAAACTGATGTGCACTCATGCATCTAACAGATCTTTGAGCCAGCAGCCTCAGCTGGCATAAATCATTGACTTTGGGGAGTTACTCCAGTTTAGATCAGCTGAAGTTTTGGCTCGCTTTATCCCTTTATGTTTTCACAGCTTCTGGTTGCTCATTCTTTTCAGTCCTGCCCACCCTTCCCCTTCCTGTGTTGTTTATATGACTTCTGTTGTTTTATTGACTTGAAAATGCAGTATTAAACAGCAAAAAAAGCACATATTTACAAATGCAGTTATGAAACTAGTTTAATCCTTAGATATATCTTAAGACTTTTAAGTATTTCTATTGAGTTTTGTCTATGGATTTTGAAATTTCATTGGCTGTATTTTCTTTCTAATTCTTAGAATAAACCTTTTTTTTTTTCTCTCCCCACAAGCTGGCTGAGAAAGCAGATCTATTCTGTTGATCAATCTAGAAGAAATAGGTAAGAAGCTGTCAGTTGCTTTTAGTGAACTTTTGTTTCAGATTCTAAAGTGGAATAAAAATAAATTAATAATCATTTGTCCAAGATGTGAAATATGAGGCCGCTGAAAAATGGTGTTTGCTATTGATCTAACAACTTGAATTTTGCCTTATGCTAAACAGTGTTCGTGATACTCACTCATGTTTAACATAGACCAAACCAGGAGCTGGCCTGGCAACTTGTCTCTGCCATGTATTTGACCAGACCAAAGCAGAAGAATCACCTCTGCCCTGGTGCTTCTCATGTGAAAGGAGTCCCGTGGGTTATAGCTCCCAGTGTGCCATGGAGCTTCAGGGGGTTTAGATTCAGTAGTTCATTTCAGGCCCATGTGTGATGTGGCTTTGTAGCTTTTGCACAGCAAAAGAGGCTTCTTTTTTTAAAATGAATTTAGCTGCAAAGCTCTCCTGAAAGTTGCCTGAAATAACACGACATTGAGAAGAATGTTAACCCCTCCTCCCCTGTGTGTTGTTACTTTACCATGATTTTTTTTCTTTAGAATAAAATGTGTATTTCAGACAAAGTGTAAGTTGGTGCAGAAAAGTATGTGCTTTTCCTCTCCTTGACACCTTTTCCTAAGAGCGAGTCGCAGCTGGTGTGTCACTGTGTGAGCGAGGCTGTGCTGGTGCAGGAAATCACACCCCGCTGCAGACAGCCTGTGGCACCGGGCAGGGTGAGCAGAGACACCATTTCTGAGCCACCTTTCCTGAACTGGCCACAGCAGGGAAGGGAACGGTCCCATCCTTCCCTGGGGATCGACCGAGACCTCCCGGTGTGTGTTGAAAACTGACCCTGCAATGGGGATGTGTTGTTGGGGGTCATGGAACCAAAGCTGGTGTTGGGATGGAGCAGCGTGGCTGACCAGCCTGTGCGTGTCTGCTGAAGAGGTTCCATTTGTTGCTTTAGGGTTGTTTCATCACCACAAGGCAGCCTGGTTGGGATCAAGGGGACTCACACTGTGGGGAGGGCAGGTTTTCGTTCCCTTCCTGGGCGATTTACGCTTTTCAAAAAATTCAGGAAAGGAGTTTGGACTCAGTTCCATTGTGTTTAGAGCTGCAGTTTCTGGGGAGGGTTGATTTTAAAGGTTAGGCTTTCAGACAAATCCTGTTTCACAGGTGGAGTTTTTTTCCAGTGGTAATGAAGTCCCAACTCTTTGTTTTCACTTGCACTTGCCTGGCCAGAGGAAATTGCTTGTGCTTGATATTTAGGGTACAAATGGAGTGCTCGTTCTTGCTCCTAATAGTGTTTTTTTTCCCGAGGTCTGGCGACAAGGCAGAAAGCCAGGAAGTTCCTGAGTTCTAATCTGGCTTTGGCATGGACTTTGGCTAAGTTCCTTCTTGCTTTGCCTCTTTCCCTCTCTGCACAATGGAGATGAGAAGATCTCACAGGGTAGCTGATTGTATGAACACTGTAGAATAGAAGTGTTGCTTTCATCTAAGTGCTTTGTGGGCATTGGCAGTAGGACCCCCAGATCTTGTCCCTGTGTTCTCTTGACCTGCTGTCCTACTTTTATCTAGAAAACGTTTGGGTTTTAACTGTTGCTGGTGTATCACTGGACGTTCTGAACCTCTGTCAAAAGGGTCAGAGGGCTGTGTAATTGAATCTGGAAGGCAATTCTTTCTGGGAAGACTTGGTTGGGAGGGGAGCATGAGGTCATGTTCAGATGTTGCAGAAGGGAAGAGTCTTGTTCTGCGAATCAACCATCTAAGTGAATAACAGCTGTAGAAACGAGTTATAATAGTACAGGAAACTGGAGCTTTTTTTTTTGCTGTTTCTACTCCTCTGTTTGGTGTGTCCCTTTTGTGATGTTTTCTGTGTCTATAATCCACTTTCAGTGAGACAGGAACAGCAGAAGAAAGGCTGTAGTTCATCTGACCGTGTGTAAACATCTACATTTGAGCTGACCATCCAGATCTGATTAATTGTTGGAGAGAAATAGGACATATCTGCAATATGGTTCTTCTCATTCTGATACAGATGGTCAAATGAATTGAAATGCCTGTTTCTCCATGTCGAGGTTGCTTCCATGTAGGTGTTATCTTTACAGAAGTTTACGGGTGTGCAAGAGGAGCCTAACCCAGAATGTTTCAATAATCACATTATTATGTTGATAGAAAATATATGAATAGCTGACTAGATACAACAGAACTGTGGTGATTTTGCTATCTTCTTTTTAATTCATTTTTTTTCCCCCCCAGTATCAGTCTTCGAGAGCTGAAAACTGTCCTCCCCCAAGTAAACTTCAAAGTGAGCAGCGTGAAATTCTTGAAGGATAAATTTGCGGTAATTACCAGATTACTTAAATGTGTTTGGTATTATCTGATAGATGTTGATATTTCTTTTTAGGACACTGTCTATATTTTTGATTCTTACTATGTACAGTTAAAAGATATCTAAGGCTCTAGGAAAATAAAGACATTAATGTTCCTTCTTTTCACTGTATGGTTGACCAAAGTAACCACTGGATTTTGAGCTCTGGTGTTATGCAAGTGCATAGGAAACTATTTTATCTTTAAGATAAAATTCATGTATAAGAATTTTACAATATGATCAAGTAATAACCTCTTTGTGGAAACTTATATTAATAACTTGGGAAGGCTGTTTCCATTCCTACAGGAACTTTAAATATCCCCACCTTTTCCTGCTTTCCAACTCTCCACCCTTAAAGCAGACATTATATTCTTGCTTTTGATGCTCCATGAGTAAATAAGGCACTACTTGAGTTCTCAGCAGTGGAAATGGAGTCTGGGGCCAAAATGCAAGGCCAAAGATGGGGTCTAGGAGCATATGTCAAAATTAAATACATTCAAAACATCCCAAATGGTTAAAACAAATGAAAGTGGAGTAGACCAGAATGGGTTAGAGGGTGGCAACTGGAGTAACTTGTTCACTGCGCAAGTGCAGTTCAGGGAATTCTAAATTCACTGCATGCTGCTTTCCATTGTAGGAAATAGGTGCTCACAAGGAAGAGCTTACTTTTGAACAATTTCATTTGTTCTACAAGAAAATCATGTTTGAACAACAGAAATCGGTAAGCTTTTCATAAATAGCCTTCATAGTGTTCAACTGCTTGATTAGAATAATGAGTGAGAGCTGATTATCTCTTTTTTTTGTTTGTTACCAATTTTCTTTTCCCCTCATTCTTGTCCCAGAAGAAGGATGTAGTACTGTTATTGATGTGTAGATAAGTCACCATCAGAATTGGTGTAAGAAGTTAAGTCATTCATGTTGCCTCTTTTGTGTTGATAGCAGAGATATGTGCAGAGAGAAGGGGGTTTTTAGGAAGAAATTTTCTTGTCAGTTTGTTCAGAATGTGCAATGTCTTTTCATTAGGTTTGGCTGATCTTTTTATTGATAGAAGCAATTCCTTATTCCAGATTACCAGCATTGAGTCCATTACAGGGCACACATCAGACAGTCCCTGGGAAGGAATAACTGCAGTGAGGTTAAATTTTAGCTAATTTAAGTGGGCAGCTGCCTAACTACTGTTTCCATGCACTCACTGTACAGATTCACGAAGGTGGTGCAAACCTCAGTGACTCTGAAAGTTGAGAACCCTTTTAAACTGTGTGAAAACACGTAATTTGAAATTACTTACATGAATGTCTTTGTTGACTACGTGCTTATTGTCAATTTGGCTTGCAGCTGCTGAAATAGAAGCTTCGATAGTTAGTGCTGTTTTTTTTGGCAATAGAGTTTGTGCTGTTTAAAAGTGATGCTGAAGTGATAAAGAGCTTAAATTTACTGACAGAGTTTTAGTTTTGGTCATGATGGATGATACTTAATTCCGGTTTTTCTGGGATATCAAAGAGTAAAAGCTCCCCAAAAATGTGACTGTGTGTATAAGGTGCTTTATCAAAGCAAGGATTTCCCCTGAGAATGGTGTGTTCACACTGGAAGGTCTGAAGTGCAGGTGCCACCCTTGGCAGCTTGTTTTTTATTATGCCCTGTGTCTTGCCAACTTATATGTGACTTCTCTGGAGCAGACAGGCATTTATTTCCCCTTCCCAAACCAGTGAACATGATTAGATGGAATTATAAAATTGCATATTCTTCTATTGTTTTTATTTTCCTCCTTTTTAATGTTTTTGTTTGTTTGTTTGTTTTTTGTTCATTTGCTTTAAGATTCTCGATGAATTCAAAAAGGATTCCTCTGTGTTCATTCTTGGGTGAGACTCTTAGTTTGTATTATTTTTCCACATTTCCATATGGTTGGTAGTGCTGCTGGATTGGTTTTTTAATTACGCCACTGTTTTTTGTCCTTTTTGTTTGGTTGGGTTTGGGGTTTTTTTTTGTTGTTGTTTTTGGTAGGGTTTTTTGGGGGTTTTTTTCTGATGCTTTAGTAAGTGAACAGAAATGATACGTATTTTTGCATGCAGAAAGGTGAACTTTCATCGGGAGTAAGTCCTGAATATAATTTGATGAATGTTTTTTTAGTTTCTGACTACAAAAATGGCACGGGCTTGAACAACTGAAGTTGCCTAACCTCTGATTTTATAAAGAGCTGAACAGAACTATGGAAGGAGCATTTGATGCAGGAATTTTAACCTCAGTCTGGAGAGTGGTGTGGTGCACAGGCTTTGCCCAGAGTGCCGATAGGAACAGTTTCTGCCCAATTCTTTGGGTGGACTTGAAAATTTTAGTTGAGATGTTTACAGCATGAAAAGTAGGTCACAGGCATTGCTTAACCCTTTGACTGTGAACTAAAGCAGTTTATCCTGGTTTTGAATATCACACTGACAGATTAAGGAAGTAACTTTAGTTTGCTCTGAGCGTACTGAGAATTTCCTTAGCCCTGGGTCATATCCTATGAGTTAAACTTTGTGAGACTGCCTAAAAGCAGGTGTTTATCAAGGGTGGGTAGGTTACAATTGCCTTGGTGGTACCACATGCTGCTGCACTTGTGGCCTCCAAAGGGGAAATGAGTTGTGCCACTTTTCCTTGGTGCCTTTGCCTCCTTTTTCAGGAGGTTTTTTTCCATCACAGTGGATCATCTAAACATCACACAGAAGGGGGTATTTGGGGGAGTGTGGCTCTGTGATATTTTAAAGAACAGTGTCTCTGCGTGACTCAACTGAACTTACCGACACCCCTGTCAAGTGAATGCTGCTCATTTGCTACAAAGCAATGGGCACAGATTTGGTACCTTTCCCAGTGAATTACCATTAAAATACATTCAGAAGGCTCAAAATACATTAATTGGATAATACAATATTTCAAGCCCACTTTAAATTCCATTGAAGTTATAGAAACGTTTCTTAGTGGTGGCAGCACATTTATGCCGTGAACCCAAGATACAAATCCGTGTAAATCTTCTGCCATAACATCAGGCCTTAACATAACACGTGCTCTTATTTCTGTAGCTTCACTTTTCCCTTCCTCTTTTTCGTTTTTTTTTAAAGAAACACTGACCGTCCGGATGCTTCAGCCGTTCACCTCCACGACTTTCAGAGATTCCTGCTCCACGAGCAGCAGGTGGGAAGGTTGCAGAAATACTGAGTTCTTTTTCTTGAGGTTGTCTCACAGAATCCTGGGCTCGTTAAAAAGAAACGTGATGTGTCATAGAATGTGATTGATTTCACTTTTGGGGGGGGCCTTGGAAAGATTTCTTATTGAAGTTCACAAGAACTATTATTTTTCATCTATATAAAGCCTCTGAAGGTGCACCAGAGGACAAGAGGGAGGAGAAAGTAAATAAGGTTTTAACAGGCCTCCACTTAGTCATGTAGGTGAACAGACAAGGTTAGAAATAAACGCTGGGTGTATGTCAGAGATGGTTGCCTGGCCAGGTGACAGCGGCCAGCAGAGGTACAGGGGGCAGTGCCTTGGCCACGGCCCCGTTTTAGCAGCTCTCACAAAGCTGCATTCCAGTCAAAGGTAATTTTCTGAGGAATGGAGCCAGTTTGATGTCCCGTGCCAGCAAAGCAGATAAGGATGGAGGCAGGGACTGGAACTATCTTAGTGGTTTTGTTTTGTTTTGTTTTTTGTTTGTTTGTTTGTTTTTTTGTTTTTTTTGAATAACATTATTTGGCACAGACTCCATGGGAAAAAATTGTGTGAGATTTGCTAGGCACTGCTGAGCTCCAGGTTTGCAAATAAGATTGAAAAGTGAGACTTACACTTCCTGTATAAGCTTGCTACTTTCTTTTTCTCTCATTTTCACTGTGTTCGAAAGACATTCAGATTGCACTTTGAAATTAAAGAGATTACAGATAAGGAAAGTCCAAGAAGGCCAGCATTTTTCTGTGTCAGTGCATATATGTACTTGTGTAGGGTATACCTTCTGGATGTCCAGTCTGTATAAATGTACTTATATGGAGATCTTATTTATTCCCCCTTTGACATCATAAGGGAGAGCCTTAAGATGTAGGTACAATAAAATATATTGGCAATAAACAAGGCAGTTGAGAAAGAAGTAAATCACATCTATAGGTCTTTCCGTTCCTTGTTTGATTTTTATGTTGTATAACACCACTTCTAAAGTTTTTTTCCACTGTATTGTTATTATCTGAAGGAATCTTGGGCACAAGATCTCAGTAAAGTCCGAGAACGAATGACAAAGTTTATTGACGACACTATGAGAGAAACTGCTGAACCTTTCCTCTTTGTTGATGAGGTGAGATAATGGCACTTTGTAGTACTTCTCTTGGACTCCTCCTCTTCCACAGCATTTTTGATGGATGGCAGGTCCTCGAGACATCTCTTGCTACATTGCTGGGTTTCTTTTGGTCTTGTATGGTAAAAACATTTCAATTCTCTCTCTTTGTGTTGTAGTTCCTTGCTTATCTTTTTGCAAAAGAAAACAGTATTTGGGATGAGAAATATGATTCCATAGATGTGCAGGATATGAATAATCCTTTGTCCCACTACTGGATTTCTTCCTCTCATAACACGTAAGTTACCGCAAGTCCTGCTGTCTATCCCTGTTCAAACAAACCTAACACCTGCTAGGAGACAGTAAACGATGCCAGAAATGCACTGTGTGGATGTGCAAAACCTTCCTAAGGTGTGATGTAAATGTGGCAGAGCTTGTGGGACTCCTTTTTCCTCTTCTCGTAAGACCTCTGAGGTTTTGAGATATAACCAAGCTCAGCTGCCTGCAAACCCAAACCCTGAATTCTGTTCCAAAAATAAAAAGAAGCATTGGGTTGAAACTGTTCCAGCCTCTCTGCTTTCAGAAACATAAGTTGTTGAAGGAGCTTCTGTTTTTTTCCAAGCACCAACAGCCTCGCTGAGCTCGTGTCAACATTAGTTGTACAAAGTACGTGGTGATGAGTTTGAACTGTCTTCAAATGAAGGGGGTTTGCTCATCTAGCATTGTAATGAAGAAAAAGAAGGTGTACAGAGAGGGAGGAGAGATGAAAAAATAAGTTGTTGCAGGGAATGCAATAAAGTGGGTATGGATATAGCTTTCAGGTATATTTTGAATTACAAGATGTAGTATCACTCTAAGTACCCTCCACATCCCTCCAACATGATCCTGCCTGAGCATGATGGGGTTTAGGTGTGTTTCAAAGCTCATGATTTCCTCTCTAGAAGCATGTCAGTTTAAGTTGGTTGATGTTTAGACTGAGCCTTTAACCTCCTGTGATTTGGTCCATTCAAAAATCTGATAACATCAGGTTCAGCAGAGTCTGGTTCTTCTCTCTCAATTAAAAAAACCCAAATAAATCAACTTACATTCTCCATTGCAGGAGGCAAAATGTCACCCCATAAGCAAGTGAGAACTGGTTGAAATTGACTCCCTGTCTTCTCCTGTTTTCTTTGCCTCCTTAGGTACCTGACAGGAGACCAGCTTCGCAGTGAGTCCTCCACAGAAGCTTACATCAGGTGCCTTAGAATGGGATGTCGATGTATTGAGCGTGAGTAAAGAGCTTGTGGAGTAGTTTGTAACACGCTGTCTGTAGAAGCAATTTCCCCCGTTTACCAAGAAAGAAGAAAGAACTGAAATAAAGAACTAGTTTTTCTGAATTTCAAGTTAGTCATATAAAAAACACTGATTCCCTAAATTGTTTTTCTTATGTCTCACTATTGCCCATTCACTTCCTCTGATTCTTGTTCCCTTGCAGTTTTAAGAGAGTCATCCTAAATCTCCTCTCACTGTATACCAAAAGTTCAATCTTGAGTCTCTATGAAAGCTTAGGATTTAAACTGGAGTACTTGTGTTTATTTGCCTTCACTGTAATACAGGCAAGCCTAAGACACAGAGATTTTTGTGCTTTGGTGCCCTTTGTCATTCTGTTTAACTTGCTCATAAATCAGTTGATGTCTCTGTGCATTTCTTCTCTAC
Source organism: Grallaria varia (assembly GCA_013396735.1). Taxonomy (NCBI): domain Eukaryota; kingdom Metazoa; phylum Chordata; class Aves; order Passeriformes; family Formicariidae; genus Grallaria; species Grallaria varia. The sequence continues at coordinate 1,431,916 of VWZG01005531.1, read as the reverse complement.
CAATTTTGTACGTGTCTTATCTGTGTACTTGTGTTTCTTATTGAAAAGTTTAACTTTATTTCATGTTATTTCACCAGTTACTTCATAATAAGCAACTAGGTGCTATTGCGAAATGTATCTCAAATTAGAGTTTCAGGCTTAAAATCAACAAAAGACTTAAGCTCTCAACTTGCCACTTCTTGAAATTGTTTTCATCCTTGCAAAATTGGTGTAGCCTAGTGGACTGACACAATAGTTGCCTCAATCTCTTGTTTCCGCATTCCCACCTAATAATGTCTTGGGAAGATTTTATATTGTATTTTATTTGTCTTGGTCTTACTTAAGTGAACTCATTTTCCTCTGTGAGAGATATGAATTAATCTGATAGAATATGTTATTAGAACATTAAAGTCTGTGAATCAATGCAGAACACTGAAGTTTTGGATGTATTCTTTCTACCAGAATGGTTTAAGGAACTGTTTGGTCTCTCCCTTTTTCCACTGTTTGCCTTACCTAGTGGATTGCTGGGATGGCCCGGATGGGAAGCCCATCATTTACCATGGATGGACACGGACAACCAAGATCAAGTTTGATGACGTAGTACAGGCAATCAAAGATCATGCCTTCGTTACATCTGAGTAAGCCTCGTTTGATTTTCCTTCAGCATGTTCTCCTAGCCCTTTCTGAACTGATTTTCTCTGTAATCTAGGGCAAAAAGTATTAGGAGAATAATGGCATTCCAGTACTCTTCATTGTTGTCAAACACGGGTCTTTAATAGATTCAGTTTTGAGGAAAAGTCCCAGCACAGAATGATTTGTTGCTAAGGAAGATAATGAGTACTGTACCCAAAAGTGGAGGTCTCAGCTGATAAGATGGAGAATTCATAGCCTGGCTGCTGAACTGGTAGCACAGATTTGAATTTGTATCTCTGTTCTTCTATAGCTTGTGCTGAGATGTCCTCAACATGAAAAATATTACCCCAAAATTGGGAAGGAGTTCAGGCTGCCAGTGTCCTGTGTTTCCACTTTAGCAGTTGGACATAGAGAAGCATTATTTTCTCACATGGGAAATGTCTTCACAGGCACATTTTGTTAGTGACAACCACAATATCTGACACATTACGGTTTCAGACTCTTCTTGGAGTACATGTGAAGGAAAACAGACACAGCTCTGAGGAGAGGACAAAGAAATTTTCACATAATGGTGCTTTAGCCCTGAAAACGTGTCCAAAGAGCTTGGAGGGAATCTTTGTCTTTGCAGATGTTCAAAGCTTGGCTGGACAAAGCTCTGAGCAACCTGATCTGACCTAAGAATTGGGCCTTCCCAAAGAAAGGACTTGGACTAGGTGACCTCCACAGGTCCCTTTTGACCTTAGTGATTCTGTGATTGCACATCTGTTATTATTGTTGAGTGTCTGTCTCTTCCTTTTGTCATTTTTTTGGCTAAAATATTTTCCTTCATCTGGGCAATGAGGGAGGGTGTTGTTTCCCTTGCCTTGCCAGCTGTTGCAAAAAGAAATTGTCTTCACTAACCTTGGTTTTCTCCATCAAAGATACCCGGTCATTCTGTCCATCGAGGAGCACTGTAGTGTGGAGCAGCAGCGACACATGGCCAAAGTGTTCAAGGAAGTGTTTGGGGATCAGCTTTTAGTGAAGCCTGTTGAAGCCAGCGCAGATCAGCTCCCATCACCAACCCAGCTGAAAGAAAAAATCATCATCAAGGTAGATTTGCTTTGTGAGCTGGGAGGTAAAATAGAAAAACAAGAGCAGGAGCCAAAAATACTGTTTCTGGCTTCACCACTTGGAGTTAGTTTCTTTTGAGAGACAAGACACCCCTTGCTCAAAGTCTGTTCCAGTAGCATTTTGCAGTAATGTCCAGTGTTCTGTAAAACTCCTTTTTAAAGTGCTTGCTATTGGTTTTCTTTGCTGTAAGTGTTGGCAGTTCAAGTGTTGGATTGAATGTCAGCTCTTTTCTAAAGGTCTTCCAGCTCCTGAAATGTCATTGCTAAATTTCAGCAAGGGTTCTCTGCTGCAGATGCTCATCACAGACTTTTTACACAATGTCACCTGCTTAAAAATGATACAAAAATGTTCTTGAAATCAAAAGTTAGATTAGTGTTATTAACTTTTTTTTTCCCCAAAGACTGCCTCTCAGTCAAGCGAAACGCGGAGAACCTGCAGCTGCACACCGAAGCTGTCTGGATTGTTTGCCAGCTTCACAAGTTGAGGAGTGTTTGCTGACTCAGTGTGATTTAAATATGCACTTTAGTGGGCCACTTGTGAAACACAGAGGTGCTGCTGGGAGCAGGGAGTCACTGTCAGAGCGTTGGACCCTCTTGGGCAGTGCTTTACTCAGCACTGTTGTGTAGCAACACCAGGCAGGCAACCAACAAGAAGATGTCCCAGGCTGACACTGCAGTAGAACTTTTTGAAGGAATCCAAGGGCTCCTCATGATTTCTTCACTAAAATGACAATCACTTTTGTCTGTGCTTCAGTTTTCCAGCTCTTGTAACAGTACTGCATCCTGTGTATTAAACTTCTGAATAATGGAAGAAATAAGGGTAGATGGGTATGAAAATCCAGCTCTTGAGTGTAAGTCTGGAAATAATAGCACCCCACTATAAGGTTTACACTCAAGGTTCACTCAAGTTCTGTGCTTGAGTTTTTGGGGCTTTTTAGTTCCCTCGGGACTGTTTGTTGTCACCTGGCAGGGCACAGAGGTGACTTGCATAGGCACATGGCAGATCTGATTTAAAGGAAATTACAGTCTCCTATGATTGTGTACCAGAGAACATCCATAACACTCAGTGCTGTCTAAAGGAGCATTGGAGAGGCTTTAAATAGACCAGCACCTGCCAGTGACCTTTTGTGTTGTTTGGCTTTTGTTTGGAAAATGTGTTTAGTAAACAGTCAGAGGCAACTCCTGCTTTGCTGCCCTGTGGTTTTTGTTCCTTTTGTCCTGCTCTCTGCAAAAGGATTCTTATTTTATCCTTATTTCTTGATACATGTCACTTTTTGTTTTCTGTTCTCTAAAGAATGGTGAGTTCTTATCAAACTGGTTGTTTCTTCATTGCTTGAATGATACCTCTACCAGTTTTTTGACCTTTATTATGAGATCTAAATTTTCAAGACAGAAGTTCCAGCCCTGTTTTTCCTTGGGGAGCAGCTGCTGTTATGGTAATAACAGAAGGTGGCTGTGCAATGGAGGGAGAGACTTCCAGTAAATACTGAGTGTGCTGAAACATTAAGACCAATTTTATGTGTGATTCTCTGCAAGTGTGTGAATGTGATGGTTTTTTTTTTGTTTTTCTGTTATTAAGCACAAAAAGCTGGGGCCAAAGGGAGACATTGATGTGAACTTGGAAGACAAGAAAGAGGAAAAGAAGCAACAAGGAGAACTTTACATGTGGGACACAATAGAGCAGGTATTATTTCTGTGACATTTCCTAGTTTGTTGCTTAGTTCTGCAATACTGGGAATTTACATGAATTTCCTGAAAACTTGTGTAAGTAATATCGTCAGTTGAACAGGTGTGGATGATGGGAAGGTGGTGTTTATAGTTTATTGTTACACCTTGTTTTGAGACTGTGGTTTTCCTCTGTCTTGTTAATGGTTTCAATATCTCCCAACTTTCAGAAGTGGACTCGGCACTACTGTGCTATTGCTGATGAAAAGCTTTCATTCAGCGATGACATAGAACAGAATGCTGATGAAGATTCATCCAAGGTGATGACTGTGTTTATTGTTTAAGCATATTGTTTTTATTCTCTCAGATTATTTCAGTGTCTACAGATGCATATTTTTTTAATGCTAGTGTTGAAATTGTAGAAGAGCCGAGTCAGATAAGAAGGGTCTTTACCAAGGTGAACTCTCCAGTTAACCCTATTTTAAATAAAATAACTCTTTCCCTTGGTTAATTGAGGACTTGCAAAGACAATGAAATATGATTTTGGTACTTACATACCCAAACCAACAGTGTGAACTAATGCTTGCTGTGTTACTAACACCGCACACCTCTTACTGTGGGTCATTTCCCTTTTGCAAAGGGTTTGTCACAGCTGAGCACGTGTTGCTTGGCTGCTGTGAGTATGAAGGTCATTGGCTGCAGAGCTCAGGCCTAGAAGAGCTGAAATTCTGAAAGAGAAAATTTTTATATCAAGAGCAAGTATTTTGTTTCAAAATCCTAAAATCAGAAGTGCATTATAAAAATTATAAAAATATTTTTTTCTGGTCTAGGAGGTGAAACGTACTGAACTGCACTTAAAAGAGAAATGGTTCCATGGGAAGATGAAAGGGGGGAGAACAACAGCAGAGAGACTGCTCCAGGAATATTGTGCTGAAATGGGTGGCAAGGACGGGACATTCCTAGTTAGGGAAAGTGAAGCTTTCCCTAATGATTACACCTTGTCGTTCTGGTATGGTGATTGTCATACAAATGTCACGTGGGGTTTGGTTGTTTCACGGCGTTGCACAAAAGATGTGTGTACTTTTCAACTATGCACTTATAGCTGAGAAGAAATAGGGGTAATGCTCAAATTTATTGATGGGATTGTGAAAGACTGTTTTCTAAGTGAAACTTCAGTGTAACATAGTGCATTTTGGCAGAGTAGGCATAATTTGAAGAGTTGTCAAGAAAGGAATGACCAGTTTGATTCCTCCTCCCCAATTTTTCTAGTGTTCTGGCAAGATACAGGACTTGCTATTTCCTCAGTGAGTGGGCCAAAATTAGATCTTTCAATTTGGGGACAAATTGCTGGTTTTTACACTGAAAGGGTAGTCTCCTTTGTTAGCAGAGATTGATCTTTTCAGTGTAAGGATCCTCTAGAGGGAAAATAATAAAGTTGGCTTTTTTTTTGGATCATCTGTGGGGGTTTTTTGTTGTTGTTTGTTTTCTTCTGATTGAGTCATTATGAGGAATTATGTCAGATGGATTTCTGACCCAGAGAGCTATCACAGCAAATTTTGCAGAAGAAATTTATGCTGGACTTTAAACCACTGTCAGCTGAAAATAATTATTTTTGGTCCTGTAATCTCCCTTGTCAGGATTTTTGTTGGTGTTGTTACTTTGGTTTTTTTTACAAGGACACAGATGTCTTGCCTCTTCACAAGCTCACCAACTAGTTGACGAGGAACGGGTGGGGATGAGCTTCAAAAGAAAGCGACCTGTTGTAAGACCTGTGTTTTCCTTTGCCCCCTTTCACTTCTCCAGGAGGTCAGGGAGAGTCCAGCACTGCCGGATCCGTTCCACAAGTGATGGGGACACGGTGAAGTACTACCTGACAGACAACCTCACTTTCGACAGCATTTACGACCTCATCCAACACTACAAGGAGGCCCACCTGCGGTGTGCCGAGTTCGAGCTGCGTCTCACCGATGCCGTGCCTAATCCCAGCCCTCATGAGACCAAAGAGTACGTACAGCAGAAGGCAGGCGCTGCTGTTGTGTCGGTGGCCTTGCCGTTGTCTTAGACGGTCTTGGATTTTTGCGTAGAAAATTCCCTGGATTCAGGAGTGTTGCTCGTCCATGGAAGTTGGAGGGATAAACATCCCCGAAAGACACTGAGGCTTTGTGATACAACAAAGTGCAGTCACCGGCAAAGCAATTTCCTAGGAGCAACTGGGAGATATCAGTGAGAACTGCAATGCTGTGGAAATGTGCCAATTCCTTCTTTGTCTGCCCAGTGTTTTACAACACCCAGTGGGTTGGATTAGATATTCAGTAGGTGGCTGTGGTTTGGCAACTAAGTGGTCATGGTCCATGCCATCTGGAAACTGTTCCTGGGGCAGTGAGCCCAAAGAGTTACCTTTTCCTAATCCTGCCCTTCGCCTCACCCCTGTCAGGGCTGGTTGGGCTGACTTCACCCCATGAGGTAGGAACTGGGACAGCTCAGTGTTTGTTTCCAGCTGGTATTTGTCTGTCCCAGAGCCTGGGCAGAGCTTGCCAGTGTTTGCTGACAGAACACTGTAATCTCTGCCCTTTGTTCTGGGGTTTTTCGGGGGGTTTTTTTGGTTTTTTTTTACCAGTGAGACAAGTAAATCTCTTTTGCATGTAAAATACTGATCTGTGATTAACCTTTTTTTGGGAGTCACTGAGCACTCCTAGATGACTTTGAAAGCCAGTGAGAGGGGAAGGCAGTGTTTAAGGGTTAGGCTTTCCTGTCTTTCTGAATAAGGTAGGGACATACCGGCAGCGTAAGTGGCCACAGCTTCACTGAAGGCTCATTAGATCCCTACAGTGATAGATAAAATCAAGCTCTGAATAAAAGAATTCAAATGCCTGATGTCTTTTCTTTTGTCTGTGTTTGGGCTTTACTTTAAATCTGTTCTGTCAAAACTTAACTCCTGAAAATGGAAGGGCAGACTAAAAGCAGGATCCAGTGCCTTTGTTTCAGGAAGAAATACAGATTTATGTTTTATGATTTCAGACAGACAAGGTGTTCTGAAATATTCTTTGCTTTCATCCAAAACAAGTTGTGCGTTACAATGTTTTGTAATAAACTGCTGTCGTATGTGGCAAAATGAGGAAAATTTTTCTTATAACATCTGAAGTTCTATTGCTAATAACGCTGTCTGGAATTCTCCCCAAATGGCATTTGACAAGCCTTGTAATGCCTTGTCCATTTGGGTTTTTGACTGTTGCAGTTGGTACTACAGCAACCTGAGTCGGGGCGAGGCAGAGGACATGCTCATGCGGATTCCTCGAGATGGAGCCTTTCTCATCAGAAAGAGGGATGAACCCGATTCCTTTGCCATGACTTTCAGGTAAGACAAGGACAGATAGCAAGACTGCCTTACCAAGTAGCAAAACAATGTTCTGCCTTTTCTTATTTAAAAACAAAGGTCTTTTTAGAGTCACAGCATTCTTGCCTTCAAACTTTGAGTAATTAGCATTTGAGTAATTGATTTGTGTGGCACGTCCAAGTGTAGGAATGTGTACAAGAGTTAATTTGTGACTGGCATAAACTTTTATGCTTTCATAAAGGCTGTTTGAGCACCAGCTGTCCCTTTCTTCCCATACAGAACTGTGTGTAGTCCTTCTTCATTTCCTTGACACCCTTTGCTAGGCAGTGTTAATTTGAAGTTTCCTTTGGTGCATGTTCATCAGTGATTCTATGTCCTTACCCCTTAGAAATCCTGACCTGTCACAGAACTGAAAAGGAAAGTCAAAGTGAAATTGTGTTGGCTTTACTTGCCAGGAAATACAGTTTTGAAAACATGGTTCTTTTAAAAACGTTGATAAAATGTGTACAATTGTGGTATTCTCCATCATGCCTTCAGACCAAATTGTATTTCTCTGAAAATGCATAATTTAGCAACATACAAAATTGGTTATTCATATGCCTAATTGTGTATTGAAGATGTCCAAAATTCCTCAGTCCCCTGTGCAGTTTGGATTGAAGCTTTCTGCTGTTACCAAGGTAGATATTGAAGTAACTGGAGCTGCAGCATCTCAGTAAAACCATTTCACAGTGGGGAAAACAAGAAGTACCAGAACTTCAGCAGCTTGAAAAGGGGTATTTGTGGGTGGGATGGTTGTCAGAGGATGGTTTTACTGTTATCAATGCAAACACAAACCATCTTCTTGAGGTGGGATGGTTGCCAGTGGTTTGTTTTGCTGTTGTCAGTGCAAACACAAACCTTGTGCTCAAGCACAAGAGATTCCTTTTTCCTTTCAAAATTGATTTCTGTAGTTATCAGAATGATTGTAGGGAAGAGACAGCTACTCATTTTGAGGGGTTTGTGGCTGGTGCTTATGTACAGTGGCAAATCAGCAGCAGTGGATTCGAGAGGGACTCTCAGTCTGATCAGGGACATTTGTGTTAGTATGAAGGTGACAAAATACTTCTCTGCAAGGGAAAATAATACAGAAATTTAATCTAAGCAAAACCGTGGATTTGTCTCAAGGCTCTGTACATTGTGGAAAAGCGAGAATGGGCTTTTTTGTGAATTGAATCAGGCAACAGTAATTTGATTTGAATAAAAGAGTCTTTGTTGGAGGCAGAGGTCATTCCCCATGATCAGGATGCAGGAGGCAGCTTTGGTGCAGATGCTCTCACCGCCGACACCTTTCACAGCCCCCTGCCCTTATCCCGCAGGGCCGAGGGGAAGGTGAAGCACTTCCGAATTCAGCAAGAAGGTCGTCACTTTGTGCTGGGAACCTCGGCCTATTTTGAGAGTTTGGTGGAGCTGGTGACCTACTACGAGAAGCACCCGCTGTACAGGAAGATGAAGCTGCGGTACCCGGTGACGGAGGAGCTGCTGGAGCGCTACTGCACGGTACGGGCTGCGCTGGCACCGGCGCGGGGGCTCGGGCTGGGGAGCTGCAACAGGTAGTGTTGTGTCAAAGATGCTTCTATTGGCTTCTCTCACAAAGGAAGGCTCCCCAAGACATCTCTCCACTGACTAAAGTAGGAGCCGGAACGATTAGCTGAGGATAAAGGTCTGCTTTCTGCATGGATGTGTTTCATTATGGGGCATGTCTTCTCTTTTCAAATGTATGTCTGCAGGAAAAACACATCTGGCGTGTTTGAGGAAACCAAAACCCAGGGATTTTGTTTCCTCTGGGGAGACTAAAAGGGACTGGGAAGATTTTAGGCCTCAGCATGTTTTTTATAATGTTGCCTGTAGCAAAGGTTCTGCATCTTAGGATCATGTCCAGCTGGGATCACAAAGAGAGAATAAAATGAAAAATGTGACTGTGTATGTTGTTTTAGAGTTTTTATCTAATAGTGAAACCAATACTGGTACTAAAGTCCCATAACACAGAAATCTAAGTGTAGGTGTTTCTTTCCTAGTTGCACATAGAAGGATACAATCCAAAAGCTGTTTGAATGATTAAGAGATACCTTTGTGAGGTATTGTTGTTTCATTGGGCTTTACTGTTCATTAAACTGAGGCACAGACAGATTAATTAACAAACTCATGTTCAGCTATGTTCAGCTATAGAAAAGAGCAAAACGTAGGTGTCTGGGTTCCCTCTTCTTCTGTCTGCCTGTGTATTGTCAAAAAGGTGGATTCAGCAATGAATGTTCCATTAACAATAAGTATAATTTTTGATTCCTGAAACTTCATTTTTTTTTTCCTTCTTGTTTTTAGGAAAAAGATATTAACTCCCTCTATGATGTCAAGATGTACGTGGAACCCAGTGAAATCACCCCCACAGTGGTATGCTTAAAGAGAGATACATTTACTGTAGACTTCTGAAAATTATGAGACTTGTTGGTTTCCTGTTAGCAGTGATGAAAAAGAGAATTGAAAGCATCAGGCTGCTTGATCATGGGGGACTGGACAGCAGAACTTTAAAGGGTGTGACTTTTTTCTAGCCTCTCTTTAAAATCTGTACCCACACATTTCCTTGTGTGCAAATCCTGTACTGATTCATTCACACCAGGAGACTGGGCACATTTTGCTGTTGAGTCTGGGGAGAATATTTGGTTTGGCTTATGCAGGTATGCCCCCAAATGAAATACCTGTGAGAAGATTCAATTGGAGAAGGCCACATCTTCATGGAAAGGAAGTACGACGTGTAAACCCCCTTTCTGTGCCTTGTGGGTGTCTCTACACGCCGTTACTTGTGCACACTAAATCCTTGCATTTCCATCAGCAAACCTGGCCTGAATGCACAAAGAGGTGTAGTGTATTCACGTGCTTTCTTATATAAAAATGGTGCCTTTGGTTTATTAGCAAGTTATCAAAGTTTGTCTCCTTTCCAGATATAAATACAGTTTTAAAAACAAGTGGCACAGCAAACATTACTTATCTGTAAGTCCTGCTAGGGCTTGCCTACTTGTAAATTCTCATAAAAATCACCTGCTTGTAAATATTGTGACTGTAATTCTTTTTCAGTCTTTTTGGCCAATGAATTTGCATTGCTGCCGAAGAATTTGGGTAGCAGTAGTAAATTCAAGATAAAGGAACTGCTTATACTGCTAAAACTGCATGTCTTCCTAAAGGAAATGTGACCAGCAGGATAGCTGATGTGGTTTTGAAGGGAAGGTTTTGTAGGCCTCTAAGCCTACAAACTCCAAATGCTTACGAAATCTGCAATAAAAATAGAGGATTGATATTTTACTCTGTGTGTGTAGGGTTTATTTTTATTTTTTTCTACCATAATTATGTTTCAGCACCCATAAAAGAATGATTCTTTGGCATTTTTTTCTTTTTTTTTTCTTTTTTTTTATTTCCTCAAGCTGATACTTGAAGAATAACTAAATAACATCACTTGCTTCCACCAATAGAGGTCACTCTGGAACTTCAGTATTTTGTTTTCTAAGCTTCATCGCAACAAAAATAATCCAATGCTCCCTAATTTTTTTTTTTTAAAAAGATTGGCTTATTGATTATTTTATGACCTCTCCCCCTGGATGACCCCTTTGCTCTGTTTCTCTTAAAGCCTCAGAGAACAGTGAAAGCCTTGTATGACTACAGAGCCAAAAGGAGTGATGAACTGAGCTTCTCTCGAGGAGCTTTAATTCATAATGTCACAAAAGAAACTGGAGGCTGGTAAGGACAAAGATTCCTCGTGGGAGAACTTCTGGTGACTTCCTAGATGGAGGGAAAAAAAATGAGCTTTGAGTAATAGTTTTAAAAAACTGCCTGTTGTCTGATTGCTGCCTATTAACGTATAAATCTTAATGCCAGAGTATTAAAAAAGCCCACAAAGTTCCCTAATCCTCAAGTGTCCTTTCATGCCTTTTCCATTTTTCTATCCCCCAGCAATAACCTCAGACTGCAGAACCTCCATAGCCCATTGTATCTGCTATTTTTCCTTGTCTACCCTCATCCCTCCCAAACATTTTTGTGTTCTGGGAAGTCACTCGTCCATTACCATTGGAATCCTTGCTCTGCTCCTGTCCTTGCTCTGCTGAGCACTTCGGAGGAATCAAACCCCCCTTTTTTAGTTCTCTGTACGGTCTCCTTTCATAACAGGTTTTCTTTTCTAGCTGGCTCGTAAATTGCTTGGAAGGCTTGGGAGTCTAATGTTTCCCTGTAGTTTCTACAGGGTAATCAACCACATAATAGTATTTTTAGTACTGGAGGGGGAAAAAGCCTCTTAAGTCATTAATTGCAGTTTACAGTAGCTGTAATCCCTCTGAAATCATCTGTTACTACAGTTAATGATCACTTTGTCAGAGCTTTTAGCTACTTCATCATTTATATTTTGGTGATAGCCATCTAGAGAAGCTAGGATGGGGTATTAATGACCAATTTCTTGGGGATTATTGCTTCATTAATGGAACAATTCTTCCTAACTGGTTTTTTGGTTTTTTTCCCTTCTCTCTACTTTTCTGTTTAAATGCAGGTGGAAGGGGGATTACGGAGAAAAAATCCAACATTATTTTCCATCTAATTATGTTGAGGACATGTCATCTGATAACTCTGCTGGGCTTGAAAGTCAGGTGAGGCTTATGGTTTGTCCACCACGTTTCCCTGGCTACCCCCTGGAAGTGAAAGTCTGGTTTGTAGACTCACAACTCTGTGTTGAGCAGAGCAGAGACATGAATGCATCCTGCATTGTCCTCTGCTGCTGCATACTTTTGTCAGCACATCCCTCAGAGAAAACTCTTTATAGAGGCAGCTGATTTGGTGAGGTTTGAGGAGATTCTGATAATTTCCTGCTAGTAAAAGTCTTATCAGGTCAGATTTTTCAGATAGTTTGGCGAAACAATAGTGTGCCTGAAACTTAACTAGTTATCCTGTGTAATTACTGCCTTAATATTTGCAGATAAGAAAACTGTGTGTCCAAACAGATCTTACTAACCATTTCACTCTCCGTTAGGAAGTTTTTATGTATAATCAACCCTATACTGTTTGTCTGGTGTCTTGGACAAAGAGCACATCGACAAAAGAAAACAGAATTTCACAATAATCCATTTTGGCATTTTTGAGTTTTAAAAGTAAACCATTGAATTCTTTTGTTGTTCTGAAGCCCTTCCAGTGATTTTCCAGGAGTCTTTGGAGGAGAACACGAGTTTTAAATTTCCTTCTCCCCCGGTCATTGTAACCTTAAGCAGACTTGAAAAATGAGCAGTTGTGTCAGGTCAGAAGCTGCACTCCTCATTTTGACTGCTCTCACTGCAGAGATTCTCATGTGTGTAGAAAAGTAAGAAGTTTTTGATATGAAAACAGGCTTTAAAAACAGGCTTTTAAACTTTACAGTGGGTGTGCTTTCAGTGAAACTGAGGTTAGATTTAATGGTGCATATTTATTATGTTTATTATGACTTGAGGAAATATTTAAGGTCAGATTTGACTGGTGTTTTTCAGATTATTGAGGACAACCCCTTAGGCTCTCTGTGCCGTGGCATATTGGTGCTCAATACCTACAACGTGGGTATGTATTTTCTGCACTCCCCAGCTTTCTGTGTTGAGTAGACTCCTTTATGTTTAGAAGAAGATTTTTAAAACAAACAAACAAAAAAACCCACCAAACCCCTGAACCCTCGACTTGTATTAATATAGCCAGTGCAATCAATACATTGAAACTTTATAACACTAATTGTTGCCATAAATCAACAGTGGCAGCTTAGAAAAAGAACTGCTGGATTTCAGTATAAATTTCTTGCTACTGTATTGCCTAACAGTGAAAATGCCCCAAGGGAAGCACCAAAAGCCTTTTGTCTTCATTCTGGAACCCAAGAATCCAGAAGATCCTTGCATTGAGTTTGCAACTGATAAAGTAGAAGAACTCTTTGAATGGTACCAAAGTATCCGTGAAATCACTTGGAAAACTGCTGAAGAGGTATTGATAAAAATTTATTCATTGCTGGCTTTATAATGTACAAATGGATAAACTGACAATAGTTTTTGTCTTTAGTTGCCCCACACTTCTAAATGTTGCTAACACATGGTCCTTCACTTTTCATGCACGTTGCTCTGTTCCGTACATTTTATCAGTGCTGTGAATCTTGTTCCATAAAATCTCTGGGGAATGGTGTGTGAATTGGTGTTTTATGGAAATTTATGTTCCCGGGAGTTTTTCAGCACGGCGCTGTCTGTGTTGCACCCTGCACCTCAGTGGAGGGGCTTGGTGGGCCAGAGCAGGTACCATTGCAATGTTACATCTGGTTGCGCTGGTTCCTCCTGGTGTTCGGCAGCAGAAACTCAGATGGAAAACTGTTCTGTTCAGAGCTGGGAATTCACTGGGGAGTGTGTGTGAAATCTGAGCTGCCATTCCCTAAACTCTTCTTAATCCTCTTTACTAACTGTGCTTTCCAGTGAATACAGTGGCACTGACAGGGAATTGTTTGGCCAATACTTTATTTATTTGTAACTAATAGGCACATTCTGGATTTCCCAGATTTCCAATAGTAGTGTTTCCAAGTACTTGCCTAAAAATTCAAGGATTCTGCCGAAGTTCAGCTTCTGTGTTTGTCTCCTGCCACTTAAAGACATTCTTCGTGACTTGCTTCTCCTGTTCTGATACACTTAATTTACCTCCCTGTCATGTCTTCTAGTATTTGAGAAATCTTTGACATGACCAAGAAGTCCTTACAAAGGCTGTGCTCAAGTATACTCTTTTCTTTGTTGCTTTTATCCACTTTTTATTGCCAAGTGGGTGATATGACTGATGGAAAATGTGTTTCAGTATCATGTTGGCTCACGCTGTTTATCTGTCACATTGAGAGATAATGCTCTGAGGGTTGTCCTAATCCTATTTAATGCAGGCAAGTTGATGTCTCAAGCAGAGGGCTGCGAATTCAGCAAGGGGAGAAGCAACAGGAGCTGTTGACCTGTTGTTGGGGGAGGAGAGAGACAGTTCTCGTGCCAGGCTTTCATTTAGAAAGAAAACCGAGAGAAAGAGAAACATGACCTAGAAGAAGCATCTCTAAATGGAATGTTTTTTATGGTACAACAATGGCTCTTCAGGAGCTTGGCAGCTTTTTCTCTCTCTGTACAGTTGGAGAAGTGTTGAACACTCCACATTCGTTCAAAGATGCTTTAAAACTGATTCCTGTCAGCTGGGAGGTTTCTTCACAGCGTGGCCTCCAGAAGGTTCACGTGGGGCACTGCTGCATGGGGAGGGGACACAGAGGAGGAAAGGCCCTTGTTGCCAGTACAGTTAGCAGGCTGAATTTTGGGGAAGGGAAAGGCACAGTGAGTTAACACGATGCTGCAGTGAGATACAGGGGTTTGTTTTTTTTTTTTTTTCAAATGAGTTTGGGTTTGATCTGTTATATGCAAGAAATAAAACTAAGCCTCATGTATCTTGTCGCTCCTGCTCAATACTGAGCCTTGCCATGCTCCCAGGAGGGGTTGTTCATTGCTGCCTCTCCTGCTGGGTTATCACTGGAGGGTTCTCTCTAGAGATGAGCCCATCCCATCTAGGAGTGGCCTTTTGCTGTTTGGAGCTCTGATTACTGTTAAGCAATTTCTTGGAAACTCTGGTGAATCACTGAGTACAGTGAGGTTTGTACAGCTTCTTCTCAAGGTTATTTCCAAGTCTAAATACTGTGCTCCTCTCTGCTTTTCTTAGACTTCAGCATATAATCTCTGGTTCAGTGAAAAATTCTTAAAATCTGTGCCTCCCTGGTTTGGATTTTCATTGCTCTTATGTTTGTCTTGTTGAGGGAATTCTTTTGGAAGCCTTACTAATTGCTGCTGCTTCATCATCTCTTGTGCCAGTGCTAATCACTCTTCAGCCTGGGACTCTTCTAACATGTTCTATCCTGTAGTAGCTTCTTATGTGTGAAAAGCCTCCAGCTCAAATCTCTCCACTCAGGACACATCTTGCTGCTTTCAGCAGTTCCCAGTCTCTTCTGGCAGGGAATGCTGCTCAACTTCCACAGAGCATGGAAATAGATAAGGGTTAATACTGGTGGTGTCAGCAAGATCGCAGGTGATTTTCCACACAGAACACTATTGGTTTGGTGCCCAAACAGAAAACTACAGGAATGGGGCTCATAAGGGTTTGAATTTAGCTGCTTGGGAGTTACGAGCAAGACTTAAGTTCAGCTCAGAGTTTTAAATAAATGCAGAGACACTTTGCTACCCTTTGCATTTTTTTCTGCATACGTTTGCATTTGTACCAGGTATAGAATTAAGAAAATAAGTAGAGCCACATTAAAAGGACAAAAAGATGTTGCCAGGATTCTGAACAGCACTGAAACCTTTGCTTAAAAAAATGCCAAACACCACCTTTCTCTTCCATAAAAATGCCCCAAAACAAATCCCCAATTAAAACTCAAAACCACGTGGTTATAGCTGGTTCTCTGAGTTGGGTCTGAAAGTACTTTACATCTGTGCAAGTGTCTAAAGTATCAGATGGTAGTCTGGGCACATTAGAGTATACCCAGGAGTTACTGTACCATAATTATCAGCCTGTCTGTAATCTAAAATTGTGTTACATTTTCCAGGAGAACAGGAGGAAATACTGGGAAAAGAATCAATTAATTGCCATTGAATTATCTGATCTGGTGATCTACTGCAAGCCAACAAGCAAAACCAAGGACAATTTAGGTATTGCCTTTAATATTACATCTGAATTTTATAATTTCTGCTGTCTTTACTGATGTTAGCTGAAATTTTAGAACCGAAGATAAAATCTGTCCTGCTGCAAAGCAAAATTCTGCCTCACCCATGCAGTTTGCAGTGGCACTTTGAAATTGTTCACTGGGGAACTTGATGCTCTTCATCTGTCACAAAAAAAAGTGTCACAGATTTCTAACCAGCTAACGAGAGACACCCTCTTGTAGGTGTATTCCGTGGGGAAGCTGAGTAGTTATGTGTCAATTGCCTTTTTTGAGAATAAAAACCCTGGCTGAACACCTGTGATTTATTTGTAAAAAGCCCTTCAAAATAGGTTTACTATGCATTATATAATTTTAGTGCCAGACCCTGTTTGCTAGGCCTAAGGTGTTGCAATGTGTATGGCCTTGTAACTGGGGTCTGTGCAAGTGCAGGTGTGGAATCTAATGCTGAAATATGTACTTTTTATTCCATTCTTTTGTCACTGGAGAAGCCAGCAAATGTGCTCTTTCCTTTGAGTTTCTTTGCAAATGTTTTTAATAAGCTGTCACTGTGGTTAGGACATTATAATTATAGTCATTGTTTGAGGCATTTGCTAACCCTGGCTGGCCCTTTCTTCTCCCCATTTAAACCCAGGGAAAGATGTCTCACTTAAATACGTGTTACAGTGGTCAGAAGTACGTTATTAGCAATGATGAGATGAAAACATGACTAGGGGCTCTTATCTGCCCTCCTGCAAAGCATGTGGCAGGCAGGCATTTTTAGCTTTCAGACTTGATTCTCAACCAATTTACAGTGTCTGCCTGAAAACTGTGCCAATTATTGCATTAAAAGACAAAGCAAAACAAAGTGGAACAAAATGTTGGTAAAAATACAGTATAGATGTCAAGGTCTTTCTTCCTTTGGTAACCACTTTTCTTCCTCTCACCCCTGTGTAGACAACCCCGATTTCAAAGAAATCCGTTCCTTTGTGGAAACCAAGGCAGAGAACATTGTGAAGCAGAAGCCAGTTGAGTTGTTGAAATACAACCTGAAGGGACTGACACGTGTCTATCCTAAAGGACAGAGGGTCGACTCATCCAACTACGACCCATTTCGCCTCTGGCTTTGTGGTTCCCAGATGGTGGCTCTGAACTTCCAAACGCCAGGTAATACTCCCTTTGAAACAGGATCTAATCCACCTTCCTTTTCACCATAAACAAGCCCCTTTCTGGCCCTTCTGCCATTCTAGTCACTGTCCTATTTATTTGTACTTCCCTGCTGGGAGGGATGCGCGAGAACTGAAGTTTGCTTTTGAACGTGTAGAGTGCCCCAAAAATAGCTCTCCAAAACCCCTGTCTCTGAATCTAACTAGCCCTAAACTCTAAAAGATTTGTCACCTTGATCTCTGTGATAACAAGCAGAAATATTTGCAGTAAGTTTCAGGTGTATGAGTAGATGTTCAGCCACAGGGGAGGCTCCTCTCTCAGTGAGAGCCAGCTATCTTATGGCACATTGATGGGAAGCTAATTGTGGATGGAGATGGGGTTTTGGGGATTAAAATTGATGAGAAATAGCCTGTCAGTCAGAGTTAATGAAGGACCCAAGTCTTTGAACCTGCCTTTCCAGCTCTTTCTGGTAAAGTAGTGACCAGAAAGTATTGCCTAGAGGAGCCATGAGTAATTCCTTAGCTTTATTCCTTTGGGGATCTTCTGTTGTGACTGTTTAACTCTCTCCATAGATAAATATATGCAATTGAACCATGCCTTGTTTTCACTTAATGGACGCACTGGCTACGTCCTGCAGCCAGAGAGCATGAGAAGTGAGGAGTATGACCCGATGCCAAATGACTCGAAGAGGAAATTGCAGATGATTATGACAGTGAGGGTAAATCTCTTTTGTAAATTGTTTGGTTTTTTTAACCAGTCGTAAGTATCTATAAAACTAAAAATAAAGCTATTAGGTTTCAGGGCAATATCTGACAGATTGTCAAAATACTGTTTTTAAATGTCAGTGTGTTTGAGAATAAAACCAGCTTCACTGGTTCCCCCCCCAAAATATGTGTCTTTATCATGCTAATGAAGCACGTGCTTTAGGACTGAAAACACAATCCTGGGATGATTTTATCTAATTTTTGATAAAAACTCCAAATAAACTAACTTGCATTTCCAACCTCAATGGAAGGGTCCTGTTGGAAATTGGTTAGCTGAAGACTAACTAGGTTAGAGATTTTGAGTGTGGAAGAAAGATATTTATCACCAAGTACAGAAATTAAACAGAAAACAAATAATAAGCTGATCTCCCCCTTTATCATATTTAATACACTATGGCTTAATCTGCATGTCTTTCTCATTTTTCCTTGAGAGATGGGTTTATCGTTGGAAAACTTTGCCGTGTTGACTTAGTGCCAAACAGGGACTGAACTTGTATCTGTTCTCAGTTGCTGTGCAGTAAGACACGTCCTTTAAAAGTATGTTTTCTGAGAAAGAAGCAGCACATTAACTGCTCTTCACTACCGTTTAAAGATAAGGTAAACAGAGGCTCTGAATGCACAGCAGAAATGTCTTGAAATAAGTGTGTAATAAAGACTGAAGAAAGATAACAAAAGTTATGCTGCAGGCCTGGTTTGGAACAGCATATACTGTGTATAATAAATGTCAGCTGCAGTAGCTTATAATGAAAATCACTGGGTTAGCCCAACAAGGGTCATTGGTTGCATAGATAGTATGTTTAATACATGCAAACGTTTTCAAGAAAGAGAGTGTGTGCTTTTCCACATTCTTCTGGACTTTTTTCTCCCTCTAGTTCTGTAGGATGCCTTCTGTTCAGAAATAATGGTGCCAAGTTTCCTTTGGAGGTGGTTATAATTTACAGTTGCTTTTGCAGGTTTTAGGTGCTCGTCATCTCCCAAAACTTGGTAGAAGCATTGCTTGTCCCTTTGTAGAGGTTGAAATTTGTGGGGCTGAATATGATAACAGCAAGTTCAAGACAACAGTTGTGAGTGAGTATCTGTGGGTTTCTGTGTGGTTCTACTTCCAGTGTATTTAAATAAAGTGAGCAGAGGATGACCATGTATTTATGTTGCCTGTAATTGGCCAGCAATTTATAATACAGGGAGGAGTAAGTTAGCTGTTGCTCTGGACTGAAAAGTCATACAGCGTTATTCTCTTGTTTGCTTCAGGGCCAATTAATTTGAGAACTTCAATGTATATGAAATTTAGAAAAAATAGTACTGTTGCAGTTTGGAAAAAACCCCATCCCATTCTGTTATGTTTTTGCCTATGCATAACTTTGTGTATTTGCATATTTTAAAAAATTTCTGTCTTGAAAGTGCCTCCAACAGTGCTAGTCAGTTCCCAAAAGTCTGGCCCAAATAAAGAGTTACTGCTGTGAGATCCAGACTGTGTTTATTTAAACTCAGCTTCGAAGACTGGCACCCCCTTGGAGCCAGCTTGGGTGTACAGGGCTGTTAAATAGTGCAACTTGAAATGCAATAGGAGTTTGCTCAGAGCTCGCTCCTGGGGAATTCTGGACAAGGGATGTGTGTTTGTAAATGAGCTTCATTTAAGTGCAACGGGGCAATATCTCAGCCACTTTGTATTTCACCACTTAATATTTCTGGATGCAGCAGTTTTCCTTTGGTAAACAACAGGCTTTCATTTGGATTATCCAAAACAGTGATACCAGTGGAAAATAAACACAAAATCAGGAGCAAGAATGAGCGCTGTGCCTCCTTGGTACTTCCGAGAAGAGGAATGTGATTTAAACTGTTTGTGGGAAGTGACCAAATTTCCTGGCTGGGTCACATGTACCAAATGTTGGTGTTCTGTACATGGCTACCAGAACTGGGCCGGGGTACTTTAGTCTTCTTAGTGCTTTTCCTGCTTTTACTCATATATGGAGTGTGAGGCTTATGAATATGAGCTGTTAATTAGCTCATAAAACCAAGGAGGTTTTATATGTTTAAATACAAGTAATAGCTTTTCTTAATGTATTTTCATCCCTGCCTAGTGTCCTCCTATCTCCCCCACCGAGTAAACAGACACAAACCTTCTGAAGCAAAGTTACGATAGGAGACAGATGGTAAATAGGACTTTTGGGCCTTTGTATCCCCAGAAAATGTCCTGGGATACATATCCATATGTGAGTGAGGTGAATTTGCTGCTTCGTGCTGCAAGTGTTTCCTTTTCGTTGCAGATGACAATGGCCTCAATCCCGTCTGGGCACCCTGTGCAGAGCAAGTGAAATTCGAAATCTACGACCCGAACCTGGCGTTTCTGCGCTTTGTTGTTTATGAGGAGGACATGTTCAGCGACCCCAATTTCTTAGCACACGCCACTTTTCCCATCAAAGGGATCAGATCAGGTAGGATCAGTGGTTCTAACGAGGGGCTATGTCAGAAAGATGCTGTTCAGCATTGTGGCTTCCTCCGCTGTGCCAGACTCACTCCTTCGCCTACGAGCCCAGCTTACTGTGGCTTTGGTTTCCAAGAGCGTTTGAAATCACGTGTTTCTCAGCTTCACCGTTCTTGCCTTCTGCTTCTCTCTCATTGCCATAGCAAAGCCTCTCTGGGCAGTGGGGCATTTGAGCACTGAAGGATGCCCTGAGGAGCGTGTGAGTGCAGATCTCCCTTTGCCCTGGCTCTGACTGTCCTTTGTGTGTGTTCCCCCTGCCCCAGGTTTCAGGTCAGTTCCTCTCAAGAACGGCTTTAGCGAAGACATAGAGCTGGCCTCGCTCCTGGTTCACTGTGAGATGCAGCAAGTTCTGGTGAGAACCACTGGGGGTTTTTTTTGGGTATTTTTTTTTCTTATTTTTCAGTTCTTCATGGAAACCAGGAACTGAGGATTTATTTTTCTATTCTGTGTCTGATGGGTTATTTGTCAGGCATTTCTTCTGCAGGTACTGGGGAAGACAAATAGCACAAATCGAGTTCCTCTCCCTCTGAGTGAACAGATTACATGGCTGTTAAAAGAACTAATGCATAAACAAAGCATCGTTATCTCCACTAGTTTTTGCTACAACAGCATGGTCGTTGTCTTTCCCTGTTAACTGACTGATGCCATGCAAAGCTAGCTAAAATCAGCTTTGGCTTCATAGAATAATCTTTTTTTTCTTTTTTAAAAAAAGCTCCTACATAAAGAGAAATCACTTTAGCAAGAGAAGATAGTAATTTCTACCAGTATTTCATTAAAATAAACAACCTATAAAGTGGAAGACATATGTGGTCCCTGCAGAAGTGCTAATCTGCTTCTTTTAAGTTACTTGAAGTAGTGATATTTTAAAACACATAGGGGAAGAATAATGGTGCATCATTGCTCACGAAGCCAGGCATTGAAGTGGCTTATCTGTAAACAGTGTTTGTTGGTGTTCCAAAGGTGTATATCTTGATTTGAGGTAGGATTATTCTCACTCTTTCTCAATAATATTTTAGGTAATTTCAATACACTTGTGTAGGGGCTGTGTGATGAAAGTTTAAAGATCCTTCTGGGAAGTGGCTGTTTCAGGATGCTTTCCAGCACCCTTCAGACTCAGAGGAAAAAAGATAAAATCAACTTCTTATTTGTAATCTGTTACAACCATTCGGGCCTACACTGCACTGCACACCAGTGTACATTATTTTTTCTGATTAAAACACCAGCTTCTGTGAACTGTAAGTCCTTGTGTCTCTGAAGGGATTTGCACCTGTAGTTGTCTACGCTGAGCTGGAAATTGCTGAATTCAGTCATGTTGTTCTTCCCAAAGGAGTGGCAGGCTTTTTTCAAACATCCTTTGTGGAGGTTTGCACAAAGCCACCCTGTGACACAGGACGTGAAATGACGGTGCAATGACAGGGGTTGACAGCAATGGCAGGTCTCTTTTGTGGGCCAGCAAAGAGTCCCGAGGGCAGGAGAGGGCTTGAAGCTGAGACCAGGGTTGTGTGTGTGTGTAAACAAGTGACCTTTGTGCTTTGAAGATAATATTTAAATTGTTCATATTCCACTGACACCAGTCTGATAGAGGAGGCCTGGTGAACTGCTGGCTTTTGGCTTGTTGCCTTGGAGAAAACCGAGAGCAGCTCGCCATTGCCTCCTGCTGAGCATGGACATCCCTGGTGGGTGCACGGGGATCCCTCCTGCTGAGCGTGGACATCCCTGGTGGGTGCACTGGGATCCCTCCTGCTGCCTCGCCATTGCCTCCTGCTGAGCATGGACATCCCTGGTGGGTGCACTGGGATCCCTCCTGCTGAGCGTGGACATCCCTGGTGGGTGCACGGGGATCCCTCCTGTTGCCTTGCCATTGCCTCCTGCTGAGCGTGGACATCCCTGGTGGGTGCACTGGGATCCCTCCTACTGAGCGTGGACGTCCCTGGTGGGTGCACTGGGATCCCTCCTGCTGAGCGTGGACATCCCTGGTGGGTGCACTGGG
>VWZG01005531.1:1334522-1409891 GCA_013396735.1 Grallaria varia | reverse complement strand
GGCTTACTCATTGTGAGCGTTGACGTCCCTGGTGGGTGCACTGGGATCCCTCCTGCTGAGCGTGGACATCCCTGGTGGGTGCACTGGGATCCCTCCTGCTGAGCGTGGACATCCCTGGTGGGTGCACTGGGATCCCTCCTGCTGAGCGTGGACGTCCCTGGTGGGTGCACTGGGATCCCTCCTGCTGAGTGTGGACATCCCTGGTGGGTGCACTGGGATCCCTCCTGCTGAGCGTGGACGTCCCTGGTGGGTGCACTGGGATCCCTCCTGCTGAGTGTGGACATCCCTGGTGGGTGCACTGGGCTCCCTCCTTCTGCCGTCTCTCCTCAGGAATTCCGATCACTGTTTGCCTGGGGCAGGAGCAGCTCCAAGAGGGTTGTTCAGAGCAGCAGCAGCGCGTCTCCCACTCTATCAGCACCGAGCCCTTTGGCAGCAGCACATCTCACACCCTTAGAAGCCCCTTCTGCTTGTTAAGCCAAATGAAGATTCATCTCAGCTCTGGATCTTACAGTGTGTGATGTCTCTGGGTGCCAAGGCAGGGGAAGGAGAACTCTCAGAACTTTTCCCTTTTGTTTGGCAGTCTGCAACAAACCCAGACGGGCCACAGTTCTCAGCTCTAGAACTTTTGCCGGGTCATTCAGGAAGCACCAGAAAAGATCAAGGCTGTCTTTGTTCTTCTGCCTCTTTTTTAAAAAATGATGGCCATCCATAAAATGATTCTGCTTAATAGCAGGCCTGTTTATATACAGAGCCCATCTGCATGCTCTTGGCGATGAAATACAAAATTATAAAGAGGAATTACAGATGGCTGTGGAATTTCTCAGGAACAGACAAGCAAAAATATTGTAGAAGTAAGCATGCACATTTGAGAGTTATTATGTGGGGCCTTGTGCAGTTCCTGTAGAAGTTAAACAGTTTTCTTGATGTTGTAGAAATTACTGAGAAATTATTATAGAAAATACTGAGATGGTTGTTGCATTTAGAAGCATGTCTTACTTGCTTGAAAATTCATTTACTTCCTGCGGAAAGAGTGTGTATCTCCTCAATATTTTCTGATTACAATCAGCCTCAATGGTATATATGTTTTTGAGAGAAAAATTCAAGTGGACATTCTTTAACGTAGTCTTAAGGTCTACCTTTGTAGATACATTTATTTACAAGAACTAATAGTAGTACATGTGCACCTTGATGATTACACCTGCAAATTGGTAATTGGCAATCTGCATTTCCTTTGTGATGGGGAAATACAAAGTTTCCTGCTGCTTTACAAACAAAAATTAAATAAGTCGCTTTTAAAATCTTAATGAGTAGCACAGCACTGAGGTTGGTTTTTTTCAGTAGCTTCAGCCCATGCCTGTGTAGGAATGTGTTTCAGGAGGAAAAAGACAGTTTGGAAAAGGATGTTGTTGTCTTAAGTGAAATCTCCTGGGTGTGTTGGTAACCCATCAGTTTTCCTGGATCTGGACTGAATGCAGAAAGAGGCATTCTTATTAGTATGCTGCCTTTGAAAATGTTTGGATTTATTACATTTATTGATTGCATGTCATTTCTTGTAGAATGAGTATCTTGTTTCGCTGCTGATATGAAAATTAAGACTTCAGTCCTGCCAGTTCTATTCCCCACTAGTAACTCTATAAAGAGACAGCTTTTGCATCCAAAGTTTTGAAGTATTAAAATGATTTGAAGCCCTAAAGAGAATCGTGATGACTACTTTATGCTTGTGGAATATTTTGAGACCTTCTGCTGTGGGCCACATACAATTACAGAAGCTCGTTGTTCTTCTGCAGATCCTGAATTGCTCTAGCTACACAGAACTACGGGATCTGTCCTTCTTTCTTGGCCCCCCAAGTCCTTGCTGCTATTAGTGGTCCTATTTACCAGTTTGTATTTTGACCTTTAGTCTACGTTTCAGTCGATAATCCCCAGGATTGACAGTTTGTTGCATAATACAGAAATAGGATGGAAGAGCCAAAAATTAAACTTTTTTAAAAGTGTATTTAATACTGTTATAATCTGATAACTCACCATGATATACTATTTTGTGTTCTATCCTCAATAGACTGACACGCTTTGTTAGGGGAAAACCTTCCAATAGAAGTATTTAGATACATGTATTTTGTGACCTGTGCTAGAATGTCCATAATGCCCCATTAGAGGGTATGGCTGGTCCTGCTGTGGGGCTGATGTTTTTTTTCAGTGCTTTCTTAGTTAATTTCCATAAACATTCCAGAAACATCTTATCAAACTAATTTTATAAAACATTCTATACAGTTACTGAACTGTGTTTAGGAAAACTGTAATGATACCGTGTCATTGTATGTATCTTACAAGTTGCCTTGGTTTCCAATCCTCTTTTGAAGGAGAGTGAAGAGGAGCTTTATTCCTCATGTCGGCAACTTCGGAAGCGCCAGGAGGAGCTTAATAACCAGCTGTTCCTTTATGACACCCATATGAATTTAAGGAATCCTAACAGAGATGCCATATTGAAGGAATTCAGCGTGAACGAGCACAAGCTACAGCTATACCAAGAGACGTGCAACCGCAGGTGGGTTGATGATCATTCTCCTTTCCAAGGCAGCTCTGTCTGCCCACGATTTATGGGAAGGAAACCTCAAACGGAGCAGCTAAAGAGTGGTAAGGGCAGAATGAGCTCATCTGAAGCTGTGGCAGGGCTGCAGAGGAGCCAGGCTGGGCTGGAGGCCGCTAGAGGCCAGCAGAAGCTGTGGAATGTGCTCAGCAGCATCTCAGTGATCACAGAGAAACACGAAGTCCTGTGAGGTTTTATATTCCTCTCTTCTGCTTTCTGGGAGGAGAGTCTGGAAGTATATACAGACAAATAAAACTGCCTCTTCAGTCTTTCTGGACTGTTAGAATTATGTTCCTGGAAATGTCATAAGCATATTAGATATGTAGGAACAGATACACAAACCACAAAAGATAAACCCAGTATTGAGCTGTAACAGGATCGCATTGTCAGTTCAGTAAATTATCCAGAGCTTATGGGAAGGTTCTTTCTCCTTTTCTGCCGTCTTTGGGATGAGTGTGAGAGTGACAGAGAGAGGCTTCATCTACCAGGAGGAAATCTTAAGTAGATCTCAACACTTTAAATGTTCTTACTCTTTTTTATGTGCCCCAAACAGCTGCATGAATCACTGGTTTACTCCCATTTATTGAGGATAAAAACTGCAATGCTTGTTACTGATATAACTCTCATTTTGGGATCTAAATGGGATTTGATAGACTGTTTTCCTCCGAGAAATACCTAGTAGACCTGACATTTTCCTTTTCTTTCCCCTTAAGATTAAAGGAGAAGAAAGTCAGTAACAGCAAATTCTACTCTTAAAGGCCATCATTCTTTGATGCTGCTTTATGGTGCGATTCAGGAAGAGGTTCATTTATCCTGGTCATCCTACTCAGTGATGGTCTCATCAGATGGAATGACTGGAAGAAGAGGAGAAAGAGGAAAGATGGGTTTCCTTAATAACTTCTTGTTATAAGGAAAACAATTTTAATTCCTAATAATTTATATTCTGTACAAAGCAAGCCCTCTGTGCAGGCCAAAGCTTCTGTGTATTCTAGACTCTTAAAACTTGAGGACATGTAGTTGGATAGACCTCACTTCTCATTATCAATACCTGAAGTACAAGTACAAATCAGCTCCTGTATTTGTGTATGCAGGCTGTAGATAAGACATTCACAATTTGCATGCATGGAATTATACCACCTTAACAACCTGGCTCCTCAAGATTAACTAGTAGTGAGTTTTTAATTTATTAAATGCTGTAAAAGCACTTCTACACTGGCACTGTCATGTCATGTATGTCGCTGTCCCCGACAGCAGATTGTGCTTCTGATACTGTATAAAGTCTTTTGGGCAGCTGATAGTTTGTACCTTATTGTCTCTTATTAAAAGTTTTCTGTTACGTTTTTGAGAACGAGATAAAATGTTAATTTTGTTGAAAGCAAATACCCTCTGTGACTGTAGTTGTGTTTTGCCTGTGGAACTCTCTGTAAAGGTTTAAGAGGGAGCACTGTGTGAACCTCTATTCATAGCCCCTGTGAACTTCTGTTCGTAGCCTCGAGGCACTGGAAGGAAAAGTTTTAATACATGCAGTGGGAGATATCTGTTTGTTTGCAGCAAGGGAAGGTATTTGAAATTCTGAGAAGCATTTGCTTTTGTATAGTGTCATTTTTGCAAATCCTTTCAGCTGCTAATGTGCTTAGAAATGAATTTTTAAATGAACTGTCAATTTTTAATCTTGCAATCCTACTTAGACCATAGTCAAATGATAGTGTTCTGTAAACGAAGACCATTTTCCCCAAACGTAACTAATCCAAGAATGACAGTGTGCACAAATACAGAGGTACATTGTTCTCGTGCCTTTAACCAAGTCAAGAACATGGAGCTACAGGTGAGAAGACGTATTAGATTAGCAAGTGTGTTTCCCTGCCAGGGCAGAACTAAAGTCCTTCCACGGAATATTTAACAGCAGTTGTCATAATCTGTGTGTGTGTTGGTCCTTTGTCCTGGCACTGTGTTATTATTATGAATTTGCTGCTTGCCTCATCCCTACACGGGTGGAGCTTTGCTGTCTGTATTCCCGACTTTAACTTTCAAACGTGTGCAGAGGAGTTTGCTTTTCTGCCTGAGTGGTTGCCTGAGGCACAGAATGCTGCATACAGAGCTCTGGATTTCTGGCCACAGAGGACTTGCATGGATTTGGGATTCATGGCCTGATGCCGCTGCCTCAGCAATTTTCAATTTTTCCTGCTCCCACACTGTGACTTCTGTTGTTTCAAGAGGCGCTTAATTGATGCCATTGTGCATTCACAGATGATGGTTTGAGGAGCCCCCTTGAGGTTTTAGTTCTTCTGTAAAGACAGTCTTGTCTCAAAGTTGAAAGTATTATAATAGAGTATCCCACAACGGGGTGGCTTCTGTAAATTTTTTATTATGAAGAAATTAATTACTAATCCCTCAACTGAAAAACAGAGTGAAGTTAAAGGCAATTCTTTGCTTTTCATCCTCCCTCCTGAAATCTCTTGGGTACCCAGCTGTGGTTGACCTGCTCCAGGGTTAGATGGGTGCAAACCTCTCTCTGACAAAGGAAAAGATCACCCCAGCTGTGGATTTGGGAGGTGGAGCTGTGACCTGGACTGCTGTATAGAACTGCTGTATAGAACTGCTGTATAGAACTGCTGTGTCTCACCTGCAGGATCCATGTCCAGCGAGGGGATCCAGCTGCTCTCCCCAAGGTGGGGTCACCTTTGGGGGCTCTGTATTCTGTAGCACGGTCCGGAGTGGGGTCACTTTGTCACGTGATCAGTCCCCTTGATATATATTTCTCTCGAGAGCCTCTGTGATTCCCGCGCAGTGATGTGAGAACGCTCTGATGTCACTGTTGGTCACACAAGGTGGCCCAAAGCCTTGTCTGGAAGGCCCCGAGGGTGTTGCTGCTGTAGGACAGGATTCATGGGCAGCGAGTTCCAGCAAGGTTTGGACTGGTCACAAAAAAGAGACTACAGGGTGCCAGGGATTAGGGGGCTCAAAGCCTGGAGATCGAGGCTGTTGCTGTGGTGAGGGTTTTGTTCTGTTTGTGGGTTTGGTTTTTTTAAAGCTCAGTTCCAGAGCAGACACAAGCAGACAATCCATTTGTCCCGGCTTCCTTCTTTGGCATTCCCGACACAGGGCAATCATTGTGTGATGGACACAGGAGTTCCTTGTGCTGTTCTTGTGCAAGTATTTCAGAATTACCACATTTTGCAGGCCTTTGAAAAATCTTGTGCACATTCTCCACACATATGTGATGTCAGAAGCTGTAAGAGGCACTCCTTCACTATTTATGAAAATGCATTTTGTTCTACAGTAAGACTTCTCCCCAGAGTACGATGTTACACTGTCTGCACAATGAAAATACTGCAGTGACTGTTTTGACTTGCTAATGATGGGCAAGGCTATGTTCTAACTCTTCTTTTGTTTCTTGCATTCTGTTTTCGCTCCAAGATGTCACCTCTCTGTTCTTCATCAGGGCAGACTCTGTAGCAATTTTTTCCACAGTTGCAACTGTTTGAATAGGAAAGTAGGTTTGAATGTGTGTGCTAATTTTTTAATCTAGGAGGAAAAACATTTATAAATTTTTGAGGTTAACAATTTTTAAACTGTTATAGTCTTATAAGAACTGTTTTAAATCATTGAAATAACTTATTTTAATAAATAATTTTTGATATCTCAGCAGTGAATGATACCAGATGCTCCTTTGTTTAAGTATCGCTCATTGAATTTTGTGAATTTTGCCAGTCATTTGCAGCAGTGAGTGAGTTCTGACTGAAAAGTGTGCTCTGGTGTGCTCTGCCAGAGGTTGGAAGAAGGGCAATTCTGTGTTTTTAAGAGGAACTGACTTAATGATTGCTTCCATAGACATGGCTGTTGTTGCACTTCTATCTGGCTGCAAACACAGAGGCCCAAGGAAAAGGTCAAAGATCATGTTCAACTTGTGACTCCTGCCCGACCTTTCTCAGTGAGAGGCAGAGACAAACTTCAGCCCTGCTGAGATCACATTTGTATGAACTCGAACAACAAAGTCTGAATGAGGCAAACATTAAGTTGGTGGTAATTTGGAAGAACAGTCACTGTAATGTTTTCCAAAAAATGTTGCCAGCACACTTTCTGCCCGTTGCTTTGCGTGGACAGAAGAGCTGCTGGGGCAGTGCTCACTGTCTTTATGTTGTGATTTTTCTGTTGTTGGGATTCTTGGGGACAACGTTTTTCTCAGTCTTTTGATAAAAAAACTATATGTTTATTGAACATGAATCAAAAGGAGTTGTCTGCAGCCTAATTCCTCTTGAAGGTCCTCAGAAAAGTCCAAGGGTCTTTAACACCTTTGCATTTGTGAGTGTGGGTGTGCATGAGCTCTGCAGTCCAAAAAATGCCTTCATTTAGGTGTTTTGTTGCCTATATTCTCATTTTTTTCCCACCCCAATGTATCTGTTTCTTTGTTGAAGGCACTTTGTTAGTTCCCTGGATGGTGAGGGGGGGTTGGTGTACCAGCCATTGTCTTTGAATTCTCCAAACCGGTTGTAAAAGTCTGACTGTGGCATGAAAGCTGGAGTGCAGTGTTGGAATTCTGCTGGAGTGCAGTGTTGGAATTCTGCTGGAGTCACGTGTCAGCATTTCCAAGGGCAGCCCAACTAGCTGGCTTTGTCCCAGACTGAAATTCCATTTATAACATTAGGAATAGAAGTTAAATATAATGAAAATTAACCTTCAAAATCAGTTTGGAGACAAATTTATCTTCTGATCCATAACAGTGTTTATAAACATGCACAGCTATTAGTTTTAAAGGAATTTAAATTAAATTAAAAGCAGTTTAATTCATTGCTAGTCTACATTCATAGCTGTTACTCCAGCAAAACAGGGAATCATGAGCTTGATTAAAATCAAGCAGTATTCCCTTAACACTTGTGTACTCCTGAATTGCAGTTTAATCCCCAGGTCTTTTACAATATGTATAAATTATCAGTGTTCGGGACCCTTTTCTCTGAAGATCACATCATGAATTATTAAATATGCCACTGTGTTTTGGAAAGTATGTGGAACTCAGTAATAAATAGAAATGAAGGAGCATTGGGTCTCTTAGGAGAAGGCACTATAAAATCTGGTCTAAAGTTGATTAAAAATCTAAAATAAATCTATTTAAATACACATTAGAAGTGTAAGTTGTTCCTGTATATCTGTCAGGTTTGTCCCCTGACATGCTGTGTCTGTGAGGTTAGGCAGCTGGCTGAGGGTTCTTTGCACTTTACACACAGTGAGGCGCCTGTCAATTGTTCAGTAATTTTGAGGACTCAGAAAAGTTGAATCTGTGCTATATATTCATTCTGCTTTTTCAGTTTTTAAATGCTGTTTCTGGTAATTCAGTTTCAAGAAAACAGGTAATAAATTAAAATTTGAAACCGGACACAACACTTGAATTAATTACCTTGATTTACTCAGCTGTTCATGCAAGAGGAGTAATAACAACAACAACAAAATGCAGGAAGGGGGTTCGTGTGTCGAGCTCAGCTGCTGCAGGACTTCTGCTGTGTGTGGGTTTGTTGGGCTTTTCTTGTCTTCTCAGGATCTTCAGCTGCTGTTGTACCTCCAAAGCTGTCCAGGGCTCCATCCTCGGCTGGGACTGACAGATGGATTCAGGATTTCAGGGCTTGAGGACCCTTGCATAGAATTTTTTTTATTTTTCCAACCCCACTGTTGAGATAATTATAAATAGCGATAGCTGGCTTTTGCTAAAAAGATTACAAATAGCAGAGGAAATTCCCCCCCAGGGCACAGGAATTAGGTTGTGTATCTTAAAAAGATTTTTTTTTTTACAAGATGTAGCCTGAAATGCTGGTAGTGTTTCTGTGCAACAGGCTTGTGCGATTTCTTGTGCGTTTTGGTTTTTGTCTTCTGCTGGCATTAAAATTTGTTCTTCTATGTCTGATAACATTGTGTCAAATCCCAAGAACTTTAAAGGGGGAAACAACAAAGTGGTTTCCACTTGAAAGAAAAAAAGGCTGTTGGAAAGAGAACAGTGGCCCGGTGCTTTTAGGAGGTCACGGCTCTCTTTTTTTCTGTTTTTTTAAAAAGAAGGTTTCTTCTTTCTGCAGATGATGGGGTGTATTAATGACTCCTGGAGCGTGGCCCTTCTGCCATCAGGGCTCAGTTGGAGACACATAAGCTCTTTATAACAGAGTGCAACACTCCTGCTCCACAAACAGTTTATTTACTATTAGAGGAAAGAAAAAGTGAGTTCTCTCTGGATCTGTCCCTCAAGCTCTGTATTACATTTACCTTCCTTTATGGTCTACTTACTGGCAGGGGGACGAAGGAGAAAAGTTAGACTTCAAGCAAAACAGTACAAAAAAATAACCAATACTGTGGGTTTTTTGGTTTTTTTAAGGTAAGCTTCTCTAGAAGAGAACTCAAAAGTCAAAAAATAATGCTGTCTCCAGTCATTATTAACTACAGAAACCTCCATCCTCTTAGCAGGGGCGGCAGTGGACTTGCAGCTTGGTTCCTCTCTTTAGCCACTGTCCTGAGGATCCTCTGCCCGGGCAGTAGAACCGCTGTCTGCCCCTTCCTCTCCACTTCCCCACTGCACTCGCAGCAGAGTTCAACAGCTGAACTGACTGGGAGTTGCAATTAATTTAAGGTGGGTGCAGTTGCAGCTATTAAAATGGAACGACGGAAGTTGAAAGAGAAGTGTGAAGTTCTCGAAGGACTCTCCTTTCATCAAGGGGTACAGAAACTGTCATGCTGATGGGTTAAGAGAAAACAACTTTGTGTTTATCGTTTGAGGTGGTTTCTGTTTCTCTTCCTGTATTAAATTGACAGAGGGAGTTGCTTGGGACAGCAGTGTCCTGTACTTAACAGGGTCTTATCTTGTATTCGATCCTTAAAATTCCATAAAATGATGAGTTTCCTTGTAGCAAGTGTTTATCTTCCTACTACAAACGTAAAGTTCTATTCAAACTGTGTCAGGTCTTAAAGAAATATTATTACAGCTAAAAATGTTTTATAAATAGTGGAACGTGAATGTAATCACTTAGCAAATGTCTTTGATGGATTATTTGTTTAACCATTCAATAACGCGAGGGGAAATCGTAGGTTTTATTTATGAATGCACTTTTTGTAGGTCATTCATTTTAAACAGACATATTTTACTGGTAGAAAAATCTAGCAATCTGTGGTGCTTCAAGCGCTTTGCTATAATTTAGATTAACCACAGTGTGTTTTCCAGAAGTGCCATTAGGTATCAGAGAGTTAACTCAGAAAAGCGTACCAGAATCTATTCATGTAAAGAAATCACATTTGTTTGTTGTCTAGCAGTTTATCAGTTGATCTTGGTTAGGCATATACATCCAAGCTGGAAAGCAGAAATGGGTTTTGGAATGTGATCAGAGAGTAAATTTATTCTCCTCTGGATCATAAAGCACAAACTCTTTAGGGACAAAGGGCAGGGATCAAGAGTATAATCCCCTGAGACAGAAGAAGAGCCAGCCTAAGGACATTTGTTCCATTCACTGTAGTGTGCTGTTGTACCTGAAAATAAATGCTGTTTGCAGTAATGCTGAGCTTCATCTTGTTAGTGATCTGATCAGTTTTATTTGAAGAGAAACTATATATAAAAATTACACCTCTTTACTCAGCAGTTCCGTTCCTTGGGGATAAAACTGTTGAAGACATTTACCTGAATCACACAAATGTGTTTTTCTTTTTTTAAAATCTTTATTTCCTGTCTGTCAAAACCAAGAGTACGCAGAGAACATAACTAAATTCAGTCTCAGCATTTCATCTGTTAGAGAGTGAAAATGTAAGGGCAGATGGAAACCATGAGCCCAGCACAGCAATCAGCAGCAAAAGCAGTCCTCCATCCCTAACGAGCTGCATAATGGTGTAATTTCTTGGCTTTGGTCCACATCCCCGGGATCTAAACCACTCCACCACTTCCTGCAGGCTGTACTGCTGAGGCTCATAGCCCAGCTCCTTCCTGGCCTTCTCCATACTAAAATAATGAGTGACACCAGTTTTGTAAACCTCCGTGCGGGTCAGGAGGGGCTGAAAATTATAAATGTGTCCTACAAGAAGATGAATTACTTCAGTAAGGAATGCAAAAAAATAGACAAGGGAGAGAGGGAGGCGTCGGGTTGGGAACTTGTAACCCAAACCTTCCACCAACGGTCGGAAAAACTCAAAGTTATTTACAGGCCTGCCATCTGAAATAAAATAGGCTTGGCCTGCAGCAATGTGCTGCTTGGTGGCTTTGAGGGCCTCGGAGGCAAGGATGTGAGCCTGAACCAGGTTGTCTACATGTACAAATTCTACCAGGCTAAGAGGATCTCCGTAGACAAATTTAAAGAGTCCCCTTTCGATGTAACTGACTATTCTTGGAAGGTGCCTCTGTTCTCCAGGCCCGTAGATACCTGCTGGTCGGAGAGCACAGGTCCTTAACACGCCTTTCCCATTGCCCAGCTCAGCACCGTTTGCCTCCAGCACCTTCATTTCAGCCAAAGATTTGGTTCGAGAGTAGTGATCAGGATGGAGGTGCAGAGGAAGGTAAGGCAGCGATTCGTCCCCATTTTCTATAACCTGGCCCCCAAATATCACATTGTATGTGCTTGTATAAACCAGACTCGACACTCCAGTGCTCTTGCAGGCTTGGATGACATTTTCTGTCCCTTTCACATTAACATCTTCTATAAGTTTTCGGTTCAGCTGCTCCCTGCCAGACATTCCATAGGAAGCGATATGGAACACGCAGATTACATCTCGGAGAGCCTCTTCCACTTCAGACAGGCAACAGATATCCCCCTGCATGAACTTTATTCCCTCTGGCACGGTTTGAAGTGGCTTCACGACATCAAAGAGAATCACATCAACTCCCTTTTGATATATGGCACAACCTAAACTGGAACGTGATAGAAACCTTATGTTAGGATTCGCAGCACAACGGTGCATGAAACAGTTCACCTGGAGGCAAGAGAAGACTATTAACTGTTCTAGTGCTGATCATTTTTCTGAGGGGAATCTTTTAACTCTTCGGTCATCTACTATGGGGCAGATTCAGCTGGGATACTTCAGGGACTGAACTAATTTCTCACGCTCCATCAATACTTTGGGGAAAAAAGGCAGGCCTGCTGTTAAAAATTCAGAACAGAAACAGCTGAAGTGCTTTCAGGAAAAAGCCATGCAGAAGTCACATTGAGTTCTTCTGGCATTTACTTGTGGTCCTGACTGTGATGTCTCTCCCCTCTGTAAGCAGTTCTAACTCAGAAGGTACTCAGGATAGCCTAGGGATCAAAATAGGATTTTTTCTTCACAAGGCCTGCAGAGCCAGGTTCAGGGAGGGGAAATGGATTTCACTGAACTACATACCTTACTGTAATCCTAAAACATCACGGTCCATGAAAATAGATATATATCCTTGAGAGAGCAGTTGGAGTATTTAATCTATAGAACTATTTAATCTGTAGAACTAATGCGTGTAACTATTTGCACATCAAAAGAAAGATGTGTGTACAAGTGTAGTCTTGGTGGGCTCAAAGGCGGTGATCTGACCCCCAGGACAGAGGTGGCCACAGGTAAATGTCTGCGAGGCAGCTGATGCCACATCTGGAAACAGGGTGTGAGAGTTACTCACAACACCTGGAACCAGGGTGCCAGGGTTACATACAACATCGGGAACCAGGGTGACAGAGTTAGTTACAACATCTGGAACCAGGGTGCCAGAGTTACTTACAACATGTGGAAAACAGAGTAACATGTTTGTTTGAGACCCCAGAGGAACCAAAGATGGGCTGAACCGCATCAGGCATCTCAGGCCCCCCAGCTTTCCCTTTTCCAGATGGCTTTTCTCCCCTCCCCAGCAGCCATCTCTCGCATTTATTCCCGTATGTAATAACCCTTTGAGGCACTGACCGGAAGCCAAAATAGCCACCCCCGCCGGTGATGAGCACTCTCTCCTGGGCAGCGCTTCCCGGTTCCATCGTCCCTCCGCTGGCGCCGCGGGATGCGATCGCTCCGACAGACGCGCTGCGAAGGCACGCACCGACCCCAGGCCGAGTCTGAGCATCGGCGCGCGTTCCCCTCGTTATTCACCGGTCTGTTCCACGCTGTAATTGAAGCCCTTCACGGCCCCCCCTGCCCGGGGAGGGCAGTCCCGGCTTCGCCAGCACCGAGGCGGTCCCTGGAGCTCAGAGGGTTGCGGGAGCCGAGCGAGCCGGGGGCTGCTCCTGCCGAGCTCCCGCATCGACCCTGCCCTGCCCGGGGCTCCCGGAGGGTCCCGCCCGTCCCTGCTGTCCCGATCCCGTCCCTGCTGTCCCGTCCCGTCCCTGCTGTCCCGTCCCTGCTGTCCCGATCCCGTCCCTGCTGTCCCGTCCCGTCCCTGCTGTCCCGTCCCTGCTGTCCCGATCCCGTCCCTGCTGTCCCGATCCCGTCCCTGCTGTCCCGATCCCGTTCCTGCTGTACCGTCCCGTCCCTGCGGTACCGATCCCGTCCCTGCTGTCCCGTCCCTGCCGCCCCTGCCGCAGCCGGGCCGGGCTCCGGGATCGCGGGATTGATTGCGGGGAACGGGGCGGGGCGGGCGGCGGTGCCCGCTCGGCATTGCCGGGGTGTGCCCGTCCGTGTGTCCGTCCGTGTGTCCGTCCGTGTGTCCGTCCGTGTGTCCGTCCGTGTGTCCGTCCGTGTGTCCGTCCGTGTGTCCGTCCGTGTGTCCGTCCGTGTGTCCGTCCGTGTGTCCGTCCGTGTGTCCGTCCGTGTGTCCGTCCGTGTGTCCGTCCGTGTGTCCGTCCGTGTGTCCGTCCGTGTGTCCGTCCGTGTGTCCGTCCGTGTGTCCGTCCGTGTGTCCGTCCGTGTGTCCGTCCGTGTGTCCGTCCGTGTGTCCGTCCGTGTGTCCGTCCGTGTGTCCGTCCGTGTGTCCGTCCGTGTGCCCGTCCCTGTGCCCCTGCCCTGCCCTCCTGCCCATCAGCGAGGGGCTCCCTCCCTGTGCCCCTGGCAGCGGGGGCTCGGGGGCTGCCTGTGCGTCGCGAACCTTTCGGAGCTGCCTCCCGGCAGGGTGTTTGTCCCACGACACCCCGGCATCGGTCCCGGCTGGGCACGAAGGGGCCGAGGGCGGCCCCCGCAGAAGGACCTGGGGGCGCTGGTGGGGGCGGTACAGGGGGGAACCTGCCCCTCTGCCCCCTCGGCTGAGACCCACCGGGAGTGCCCAGCGCAGGGAGGACGTGGAGCTGCTGGAGCGAGTCCGGAGGAGGCACCGAGATGGTCAGAGGGATGGAGGAGGAAAGACTGGGAGCATTGGGGTTGTTCAGCTGGGAAAAGAGAAGGCTCCAGGGTGACCCAGTTGCCTGAAGGGAAGCCTTCCATTGCTTCAAGGGAAGCCTTCCATTGCTTAAAAAGGGAAGCCTTCCATTGCTTCAAGGGAACCCTTCCGTTGGTTCAAAGGATGCCTTCCATTGCTTAAAAAGGGAAGCCTTCCATTGCCTCAAGGAAAGCCTTCCATTGCTTCAAGGGAACCCTTCCATTGCCTCAAGGGAACCCTTCCATTGCCTCAAGGGAAGCCTTCCATTGCCTCAAGGGAACCCTTCCATTGCTTCAAGGGAAGCCTTCCATTGATTCAAGGGAACCCTTCCATTGCCTCAAGGGAAGCCTTCCATTGATTCAAGGGAACCCTTCCATTGCTTCAAGGGAAGCCTTCCATTGCCTCAAGGGAACCCTTCCATTGCCTCAAGGGAAGCCTTCCATTGCCTCAAGGGAACCCTTCCATTGCTGCAAGGGAAGCCTCCCATTGATTCAAGGGAACCCTTCCATTGCCTCAAGGGAACCCTTCCATTGCTTCAAGGGAACCCTTCCATTGCTTCAAGGGAACCCTTCCATTGCCGGAGAGGAACTTCACACGGAAAAGGTGGGACAAGCCTCTTTACCAGGGCCTGGAGTGCCAGGGCAGGGGGGAATGGCTTCACACTGAAAGGGGGTAGGTTTTGATAAGGTATTAGGGAAAAATCCTTCCCTGGGAGGGTGGGCAGGCCCTGGCACAGGGTGCCCAGAGAAGCTCTGGCTGCCCCATCCCTGGAAGTGTCCAAGGGCAGGTTGGACAGGGCTTGGAGCAACCTGGGCTGGCGGAAGGTGGCCCTGCCCATGGCAGGGGGTGGAATGAGATGATCTTCAAGGTCCTTCCACCCAAACCATTCTATGTTTCCATCAGGAGGTGCCTGTAAGTGCCACCCCGGGGGTGTGAGGCTCTGCAGAGCTCTGGGACACTTCAGAAAGCCTGAGGAGCCCTTAAGCCCTAAGCGATTTGGGTGGACAGGGGAGTTTCAGACCTCGCTGCTGAACATTTCTTCATGGATATGGTTGTCAGATGCTGGAGTGGGCTGCCCAGGAGGGTGGTGGAGTCACCATCCCTGGGGGTGTTCAAGAACCAACTGGACATGGCACTTTGTGGTGTAGTTTAGTTGGCAAAGTGGTGTTTAGTCAAAGGTTGGATTTAATGAGCTTGGAGGTCTTTTCCAACCTTAATGATTCTATCATTCCATGCTGCCATGAGCTGCCTTGGAGTGCCCCACCATGCCTGGGAGAGCTGTGCCCTCCCAGCCGCCTTCCTGGTTGGCAAGGTGGAGATCAGTCAAAGGTTGGGCTCAATGATCCTGAAGGTTTTCTCCAACCAGAATGATTCTGTGATTGTCCTGCTATGTCAGGGAGAGCGAGGCCCTCACAGCATCTCCGTGGATGAAGGTGGTTGCCCCACACGGCACTGCGTTTGTTGTGAGCCTGGACTACATAACACACTCCCAGAAATCTGCTGTGCCTCGTGCAGAGCTCGGGATGTTTTTGGCAGTGGGAAAACACTCCCAGCACTGCCTGACTGGAGGGAATTGCTCCTGAGTTAAGCACCAGCAATCCACTGCAAGAGACAGCCGTAAGAGGAGAACAATGAAGAATTACACCATCAGAGTCGGTTTTGTGGTGTATTCCATTTTCCTCTGGTAGAACGGAGTCACTGGGGAGTGTCAGAAAATGGTTTCAGTGTCAAAACTACTTAAAAAACCTGAAAGTTTCTGTTTTGCAAAATCTTGACGGATGTAGATGTAGTGTGCTGTGTTGTTATTGTGACTGATGGCTGGCAAGAATTAAAACTAAACAGATTCCAAGGAGAATTCTGTAAGTATTAAACTATTTTTTTTTAGTAATGATTTTGTTCTGGTTAACCTTTGGGATTGTGAAATAGCAATTCCAAGATGGAGCTGGTGCTGTACCTGACTCTGCAGAGCTGATGCACCAGTGGAGAGGTGCAGAGTGTCTGGCTTGGAGGGCATCCTTCAATCAAGGTGGTTTCCCTGTCTGCTGTCTGTACAGTCTGTACAGTAGGAGAGGGTTTGAGGCAGCCTTGAAGCATCCCCTAGAATGCCATTCAGATGTATCATCAATGTTGTGTTCACAGAAGTAATGATAATTCCAGCTCACAAGCAGAAAAATCCCTTCTGTATTCCTAAATAATAAATATAAGATTTCTGTAGAGCTGCATGTGCCTTCTGGAATTATGCATAATTTTCATGAAGCTTTTGAGAATATTTTCCCAAGCAAAGTACAACAAAGTACTGAAATGTCCCTGAGGTCTGCGGACACGACATGTTTTGTCCTTGAGGAGTCTCACTGAGATCATGGCTGTTGGTGTTTGTCTTCTGATCAAACAGGTTGTGTCAGAATGGGAAGCTGCAGAGGCACAGAATGGCAGAGGTTGGAAGGACATTGCCCAGGTGAGTGCCCTGCCCGGAGCAGGTTCAGCCTGAGGGGCTCCCCAGGTGTGTGTTGGTGTTGAACACCTCCAGGGGTGGACACTCCACGTGTTCAGCCCCTTTCCCCTCGTGGCTCACAGAGCTTTGTGCTGCCTGGATGGTGTCTCTGACCTCGCAGTCCATGTTGTGTCAGCAAACCCTTCTGTTTGGACAGGCAGCTGGAAAGCTCAGGGTGATGTTGTGTCCTCTGGACTTTGTGATGGGTCCGTGCAGGACAGTTTGCAGCGCTGAGACCTCTCTCTGTGCAATTCTGCTTTTTCTCACTCTCTGCCTGGTATGTCATCTACAGTGAGTGAATTATGTCACATTAGCTCATAATTAGAGTAAATATTATGAATATAGTAAAGCTGCAATTAAGATACTGTAAAGATTTTGCTCTTAAACCACTATCAGTTTTATTTCTCATTATAACGAACTGTCCTTTTTGGCTTCAGAGAATAGCAAGGAACATTCATTCCTTCAAAATGGTGACATCTATGAAAGCTGGGGCTAAATATTGTCCCCATTTTGCACTGCTGTTGACTTGATGTTATGATTTGGCACTCCCAGAACTCATTGTTCTGCACAACCCACTTGTTCGTGCTCTTTCATTCCCTATGAGACTCCACTTTTCCTAAGACTTTATGAATGTATCATAAATTCTGGTTTGCCATCAAATAAATGGAAAATCCAGTTTTACTTTATGTATAAAAGACTGTTTCCCTTGAGATTGTGTCTTTCTTTTAAAAAGCCCCTACTTTTACGTTTAAAAAGCCAGGCATTTTGGAGCCTATCCCAGCATGCAGAGAATCAGAATATGTTACAGTCACTTGAAGAGACCACACAGATACCTGGAATTGCACGTTAGGACAAGATGTGTCAGGGCAGAAGCATTTGCAGTATAAGTGGGAGTTATCTCAGTACCACAACCTGAATTGCAATCAACCTGAAATAGGCTGCAAAGAAATCCTTAGATCAGCAACTACACAGGGCTAAATAAGCAGCTGTTGTGAACAGTGCGAGTTAGGAAGAATGAACAATGAAATCATTAATTATTCTTTCATAATACGTTAGTCATCTAGTTCCCTTTGCAATTTAAAATACTTAGCTAGTAGAATTATTTTTGTCATCAAAATACAAAGCGTGCCAACAGTACTATTTCAGGAAGCAGGGCAATATTTCATCTGAGGAAATAATCCTTAGCTTACTGTTTTCATATTATTTGATTGATTTCTTTTGGTATTACTTAATTATCCTTTTTTTTTTTTTCTTTTCCTTTTCCATTGAGCAATGGAATAAGAGAAGAGAACAAGATTTCAAACTGGGTCAGAACCAACCACATTTATGGTCTTACTGAAACATATAAAACCAATTGGTTAAAATAGTCCTAAAGAGGTGAAAACAGAATCTCCACTGTGAACAGAATTAGAATTGCAATGTTCAAAGTTAGAATCAAACATTCAGTCTGGATTAGTCTGGGGTGTTTTTCAAGGAGAGCAGGCTCGTGGATGAAAATGCTGGTGTGAGTTTTAGTCTTGGCCCTGGCAGAGGTTTCCTGAGTGACCTTCCGAAAATCGATTTCTGCTCTGTGACAAAGGTGGTGTTGCACTTCCCCACTGCCTGAGCCTGTGGCCGTGCTGGTTTCGTTTGTGTTCCCGATGCTCAGGTGGGAGTTGATGTAAAAGTATTAATAAAGCAGGAAATCAATGGTACGGGGCTTAAAGAGTTTAGGGAATATGCAAGTTAGACCCTTTGAAAACACAACACTGGCTTCTTCTTAGGACACCTGTTGACTGTACAGTATTGCTTGTGGAAAGGGTTAAAAAATAAATTTGGTTATATGGACATGGCAATCCAGAGCCCTCCCAGTTGCTTTTTCCTGTGAGTTCCAGGAAAAATTTAGCCTATCTCTTCCAGACTGATAAAGGAAAAGGATTTCAACATTAATTCTGCTTATTCCTGAGTGAACACCATTCCCTAAAGCTGGTTAAAATTATTCATCCCACAGTTGCTTTGTATAATTGTCCTGATCTAATTATTCTGTGTTCGCTCACATTAGAAGATATGACTTTATAAACGTTTCCAGTCCTGCCTAGAGGGAGATGCAGGGAGCAGTGGACTCCTTATCAAAGGACAGGTTGGGTGGGAATGTCAAGCAGTTGCCCGTCACGTGAAGTGTCTGGAGGATTCCTTTTGCAGCTCTGTGTGCCCTGAGAGAGGGTGCTGTTGTAGCACCGTGCTGGGGCCCCCCAGCTGCCTGACACCACCGGTACCAGCGTGATATTTGATGTCAAGGCTCAGTTTCCAAGGAGGTATTTCATACAACGTGTGCACCTTGCGTGGTGTAAATGACAGCATTACACAGGTCAGCCTTTGTTCCAGAGAGCTGCTCACACACCAGAACAGGTCAGGCCCAGCAGTCGTGCCTTGGCTAACTTGGATTTCGTGGATGATCATGTTTAGTGTGTTGGTTATGAAAAGTCATTGCTATAAAAGACACTGAAAAGGCTTTGAGTTCTTTTTGGAAAGATTCTTAAAGAACAGGCTTGATTCTGAGATGTCTATTCAGCGATAGGAAGTGTCACATGCATTCTGGGAAGTCATCAGAAATCAACCTCTGCAATGCTTCAAAAATGTAAATTATCATGCTTTCAGAAATAACAGTTATTTATCCTAAAGGAAAGGGAAGAAAGTTTGCATATTCTGGGACGAGTGAATGTTTGAGCATGGACTGAGAATAACCTGCATTGTCCCTTTTTACTTAGACAGCAAGTTGCTGTTTATGGTGTGTGTGTCTCTTTGTGGACCCTGCAGAGCACATCAATAACCCAGTTTTCTGAACGAGGATATATTAATCTTCCAAACATCCATGGGGCTGAACAGAGCCCCGAGAGACTCAGCCACTCCTAAGCGTTTCAGTCCAGGTGTCTGAAGTGAGTGGTTGCTCCTGTGATGTTGATCTTAAGCTCCCTAAAGCCTTGTGTGTGTTTTTAAGTTGTAATTGGACCCGATGTGTTACCTGATGTTCTGAGGTGCTGATGGCTGCTTGCAAAACATGTGGCATAGATACCAGCACTTCACGGTATAGAACCGTGTCATGCAATGAAATCGCAGCACTTTAAAGCTAAATTTTAGCCCATCCTGTAACTTCCTCAATAATTTCCATACTGAGGAGACCACAGGACTGCAGGGGCTCCAGCACTGAACCTCTTCATACCTGAAAGGATTATATGCTTTAAAAGTTGGTACATTAAGAAATTTCTTATGGAAAGACCAGCAAAATATTATTGATATACTTTCACAGATGTTTTTGCAAGGAGAGAGGACAGGTTTTAGAATGCAGTGCTGAACTGCTTTGATTCTGTTACTGAAAGCAAGTCTTCTGTATCTAAATAGGCAGCTATTTCAGGAGGTAATTATCTGCTTACATTTCATTAATTGTCTGATTTGGTTTCAAGTGTGATTGATGTGCATTCAGCTGCCCTTATTTATCAGACTGATAACAAGGAGCAGCTTCCCTGCTGTAGTAATTTATACTTTAATTAAGCTATCCATAGGTTTACAAAAATCCTCCCCTCTAGCAAAACCAAGATGAGATCAGTCTGCTATGAATCATTGACACTAATAATTGAACATCCAATTGATGGCTGGAGATGCACTACTTTGATCTTTTGGAAGGATCTGAGGGATCTCTGAGCTTCACAGGCAGCTAATCCTGGCCTGTATATACCATATGT
Organism: Grallaria varia; assembly: GCA_013396735.1. Taxonomy (NCBI): domain Eukaryota; kingdom Metazoa; phylum Chordata; class Aves; order Passeriformes; family Formicariidae; genus Grallaria; species Grallaria varia. Next base: position 1,389,846 of record VWZG01005531.1, on the reverse strand, counting down.
AGAACAAACTCCGGGCAGAACGTGTTCATTAATCCGTGTTTTGTACGGTGCTAATTTTCTGTCTGCGAATAAGAAGGCTGCAGATGGTGGCAGTGAGGATGAGAAGAGATGTGTCAGCAAGAACCCAAAGCCTGAATTGGCTGTAGCATTTCTGGGGGTTTCTCAGGGGAAACTGTTTTTGCTGGGGGAGAAAGGGAGGATATGGGTGAGGGAATGTTGTCCATCTTCCCACTTCTGGTGCTTTGGTATTCACGGGTCTGTGTTCAAGGTCCCACTTTCGGGCACTTAAAACTGCAAGAAAACAGTGCAGGAACTGGCTTAAAGAATGTTGCTTCCATCTAGTTCTGTAATTACCTTGAAAACATTGCAAAAATTACATAATTTTGCAGAGGAAGGATTGGGTAAGAGCTGGAACGTGCAAGTAGAAGTGAACCTCAAAAAAGACAAAATCAACTTTCTTGTTCAGCTGTGCTTAAATTAGAGAATCTCCACAAGGCTTCCTTAATGGCATTTTGTTTTTTACAAGAACACCACATTCTTACGTACCTGCGATGGTGATTTATTCTGTTCTGTGAAACTAATGACTGTGGAATTCAGAATTCATCAGCATTTTATCATGGCCTGATGTGTGACTGAATTCTGAGCTAATTCAAATTAAGAGGTTCTGAAAAAAAGCCTGAGTTTTCCCTTGAGAGGGTTTTGTTCAGAACCAAATATACTGAAGGTTTCAGGCACCTGGTCAAAACAAAAGAAATATGATAACTCTAAAATGGGGGGAAATGACTGAAGTTACAAAGATGAGATCGTTATAACATGCTTTTATTTTCTGTTCAAAAGCCTTATTTGGGCCTGTTTTATTCTGAAATGGTAACGTGAAGAAGGTGCTGGAAGTGGGAGCTGCTCAGTGGGGAGTGTGAGGGTGCTATAACTTCATGTAATGTACTGCACATTATTCTTGATCCTCATTTTCATTCCACTAAGCAGAAGTTGTGGACGCAGCATCTGGTTATGACTAATTTTGAATTTTTGCTACTTTTGAGGCAGAAGTAAGATCTGAATAGCCAGGGAATTGAAATATCTGATTTTTTTTGTTTGGTTCTTGCAGTGAAAGAATTCCAAATGAGCTTTGCAATTAAAGTGCTGTTTCATTATCTTTCAGAGAGTATCCAGCCTGTAGAAACAGAATTTTTGCCAGTTGAAAACACTGGATTAATTCCAGGTCATACATCAGCTTAATTCTTCATTCATCCCAGGAACATGGAAGAATCAAACATCAAACACATTATGGACAAACTGTGTAAGCTGAAATGTTCTCCTAAATGACTTAGAAGAACAACGTGTTCTAGTGACTCCTTTCTTGTATAATGAAGGCTTCTCAAGTCTAACACGCAATCTTCAAGTTACAAACAAACTTCATTTGTACCAAAGGAACTCTTTATAGCGGAATAAAATTATACAGAGGAAAATGACATGCTTAACCAATTTATTTTTATTATTATTTGCACAAGAAGGCCTGGTTTAGCAGTTGTCATTTCAACACTTTCCAAGAGAAAGCATTATCCAGAACAATTCTCTCCCCAAGTTTCTCACTGACATTGCCTAAGCTCCTTTGCCCTTTTAAAAATTACTCTGGGAAAGCAGTTTGAGTGGCCACTGAGAATCCCTTCAATGCCATGTTGTTAATAGTAAAGCCAACGGATTTTACCATTTGTGTTTCTCGTGTAGTTTTGGTCGTGGCTCCTTTCCCTGCTGTCATAAATGAAGGTAGTCTCTGCTGGGAACGGGCATCAATTAAAGCAGGCGGTTAATCACACTTAACACACACATAATCAGCTTATGGGGCAGAGCCATCCCACCTCCCATGATGTTTGATCTGTTTATGAAGAAAATGCCTTCCACAATGGTAATTGAGAAATGAAAATGACTCAGAGTCTGTGAGTGTCAACAAGAATATATTATGCAGCCGAACTCCCTGGGTCTTCTTTGCAAGTGGGTCCCGCTGCTTTGCCTTTCCAGTCAGCCTTTTGCCAGTGATGGGTTCCCATCGTGTCTTGCAGTTTATTACCTCGAAGAGAATTCCAAAGCTGGGACGAGCCTTGTGAGAACAGGCTAAAATCCCTCCTCCCATTTTCGTTGGAATTCTAGCTCCCTTGTTACCTCTGGTGCTGTAGAGAGTTGACCCTGACTGGGTGCCAGGTACCCACTGAAGCCTCTCTCTCTCACCTCTGCAAGTGGACAAAGGAGAGAAAATACAGCGAAGGATTCCTGACTTAAGACAAGAGCTGGGAGAGGTCACTGATTGATCATCATCACCAATTTCCAGCTGTGCAGTAACTTTCTTTCCCCTCTCAAATACATTGTCCCAGAGGTGTTCCTGTCTGTCCTAGTTATAGTGGCGGGGACCAGTTTATCACTGTGTGAATGTAACTGGAACTGTGTATTCCATACCCTCTCTGCCATGTTCTCATGAACAATGATGCATTGTTTGCAGCAGCTGCCCAGGACACACCTGACACCCCAGGCTATGAACTGGGTGCATGAGAAAACAGAGATAAGAGGGTTCCCTGTGTTCACAACAATGATTCAGGTGTGGTAACTCCCCTCTGGGAATCATTAACACCTTCACACCCACCCTGAGGGGTCATGTCTGCTAATGGGCCATCAAGTAGAGCAAGATATCCTGTGACTCACTGAGTAAATTGCCCATTGTGAAACCCCTCACCCTGGGAGAGGTACTGGGTGCTCCCATGTGAACCCAAGCAAATATAAGCTTGGGATTTGGGGACTTGGGGCTCTCGCTCACTTGTCAGATTGAGAGGAGGACCAGAACTACAACAGGACTGCAACTGCTACTCTTGACCAGACTGTGACCACCAACCTTCTGGAAGAAAAACAGGTTTTCCTTTTCTTTTTGTTGTTGTTGTTGTTGTTGTTGTTGTTTTGTACTCAGGGGAACCACGTGGTGCTCAGCAGAGGGACTGGTGAGCACCATTCTGTTTGAGCCCCAGAGGGCTGGGTTGTACAACAGGGTTTTGTGGGTTAAAAGCAATTTTCCTGTGTAATAGTGTATTTATTGTAATCTTTTTATTAAATTGTAGTTCTGACTTCTAAACTCTTTTGAGTTGGGTTCATTTTTCCTGCCAGTTTACTTTTAAACCAGCACACTGTCATTCCCAACTGGCTCAGCCTTGGCCAGCGGTGGGAAGCCCATCCTGGACATGGCTGGCATTGGCTCTACTAGACACAGGGGAAGCTTCTGGCAGCTTCTAACAGGATCCACCCCTGTGGCACCCCCAGCTCCCAAAAACCTGCCCTCAGAAACCCAACATGGGTACGACATGAAGGAGCCTGACCAAGGCTGAGCAAGGACACAGGGCTCTGTCTCCTGTAGATAATCCTTTAAAAAGGGGTCTCAATTAACATCTGCTGCCACAGAATCTAGTGTTTGTAGGCAATCTTGGGGCGATGTTACATCCTTAATGTGTTCCATAATTTAGACTGCTTAAAATTAGAATAATTAGTTTGAGTGACTGAATTTCTTTAACACGTTGACTGCTTGGTGCTTCTGGCCATAATAGCTGGACTGATTATCATGGACTGATACCTTAGGACAGAGGTGCTGTGGGTTACAAACTTTTAATTTACTTTCTTCTTTTATGGAATAAATAGAGGAGTATTTAGTATGCAGATTCAGGCTAAACTAGCCACCTGTATGTAAATACTGCAGAGTACACTTCACATGTAGTGGCTACAGCTTGTTTAGTGCATCATGGAGGCTGCAAACAGCACTCTGGGAAAGGTTGTCAGAGTAAATTTTCCCCTTCTGGTACTTGTGTTCTGGGGCTCCATTTGCAGCCTTTGAGTTACGACTGTTGTGTTTCAGCTGCACTTGCTGAAGTCTCTGGGTGACAGAGCTGTCCAGTCTGGACTATTTTAGTAGCTGAACTGCAGTCTTGGAGGTGAGGTGCCAAAGGTAAACCTTCAATACCATTCAGTTCATTTTTCATGTTCCTTTACAATAAATACTCATTTTATAAAAGTTTCACATGTTCACTGGCATTTTAGAGGTTTTAGAGACTACAAAAAGACTTATTTACAACAGCACAACACACAAGTGTGTGATGGCATTTAAAATAATAGATGAAAATAATTGTTGTAATTTTTCACATTTTCATTAAGTATTTGTATTTTCCACTTAATATTCTGGCTCGCGTTGCCGTAAACCTGAACTTTCATTTTCATGGATAATTTGTGGGATGTATCCGTGCTTGTGCAGGTGTGTACGGTGCTGGATTGTGCTTTGGCCTCGCAGTAGCTGGTTAACCTGCTCACCAAGTTTCACAGGGTTCCAGTTTTGGAGATTCCAGTGTGGGTAGTTTCCATCACGTATCCAGTGGTCCTGAGGGTCTTCTCCAACCTAAAGGATTCTACAGGGCTGAACCTGTGGCGGGTCTGCTGAACAGCATCCCGTGAAGATCCTCACCTGGATGTGGATCTGGCTGCTGCTTCCCCCATAAACCCTTGCTGGACGTGCCTCTGCCGCAGTGTAGGTACAGCCCGTGCCTCGGTGGAGACCTTGGGTTGGAGTCTTGTTCTGATGGCAAGTTGGTTCAAGTCTGAACAGTTTGTGCCTTTGACAGAAGAGCAGGAAGAGCCTCACATTCGGAATTTATAGACTCCTGCCGTTTTTAAAATTTGATTTATTTATTTTGATCAGTTATGCTTGGCTTTATCAACGCTGCGATTTTGATTATGATAAAAGATGTGAACCAAGTGGAGATGATAACATCAGCTAAAGCAGGTAGGAGGAGAGGAGTATCTTGTGTGTAGGAAACACTCTGTGAATCGCGCTGGGGCCAGGTGTGTCACACTTGGCAATTGGCCGTGGGCGAAGTCTTCACACAGGAACATTTTTTATTCAGGCTTTTGGCATAATTCCCATGGAATAAAATCTTTTTTTCCCCTTGTTTTCCTTAGTTTGAATCTGACTAGTGAAGTTTGGCCAGTATCTGCTGATTTCTATCAATATTTCCTGTTGTCCAGATTTAATGACTGCTTGGAAAACCCACTGCCTGTCTCTCTTCTGGAGCCATTGAATGGTTTTCTCTGGGACAGCCTCTCCTTATTTTGCACATATTTCAAAATGCATCATTTTATCAAATGCAATAGTAGTGAACTCTCCTTTGTAACCAGTTATGAGGGCAAGAACTTTTAAATTTAAACTTTTAAATTACGCTGAAATTCTAATTTTATCAGTACAACGATGTGTTACACATGAAACTTTACTTTATTTAAAAATAAAAACTCAGTTTAAAGGAAGGAAAAATTACTCCTAGGCTGATACGTTTAAATCCCAGTTTCAGTTCATAAATTTGATTGTAGAGTTAAATTGAAAAAACAGAATATTTAACAAGGAGCATAGAATCCTTAAGGGTTGGAGATGCTCTCTGCTTTAGAATGTTAGAAAAAGGGGAATCAGAACCATGTATGAGCTTATTATTAATAGTAATTGAGATCTAAAAGCCACCTTGGATACTTCTGTAACTCCCTTTGCAGTTGATAGAAACCAGTCATATATCTGAGAACTCTCCCAAAAACACATGTCTGGAATAGTTCTCAGGCCTGAACTATTTATGGCAGAGGGAAACTCCTGTCACTCGGCACATCTTTATGTTGTTTCAGAGCACTGTCGAGGTGTTGGCACAACTTTTTACCCCACGGTTACAAGTGCAAATGTGGCTCAGCAGTGAGTAAAAGCAGCTGCCTTCTGGTGCCATTTGCATCCCACCTTTCAGTTCAGTTCCTGGAGGTATTTTCTCACTGTGGAGGTCCTTTCCTGACTTAACATCCCTAAAAGAGGGAGAAAAAATGTACCGTGTCACAGAGAGTGGGTTAAGAGCTATAAAGGGCTATTAATTTTAATAACTGTGTCCTGAATTTGCCCATACATGTACACATATATGTACAAATAAAGATAAAATATAAAAATCCCAGCAATCCCAGGGACAAGATGCAGAACTTGTCTGCCACCTGACATTTTTGACAAGCTCTCCAGAATTAATCTGTCCAGGCCCTACTATGCTCAGCTTAATTATGGAGAGGCTGCATCTGTGTTCAAAGCTGTTGGGAGAGAAGGAAGAAAGTAAAAATGTCCACTAGGTTTGATTAACTGCTTTCAGCCTGATGAATAAAGACAGATGGTTACCAGTTATTTTTCCTTAATGGGTTTTGAAGCTCCATTTGGTGGATGAATTAAAGTTATAGGTCCCAAGTCTGCCTTTGAAGATACTCCTGTGTAACCCTTAGTGATTCTAGGAAAGTTTGTGTGCCTCCAAGAGTGAGGTTTGCCCCGAGGCTCCGGTATGTGGTGTCAAAAAAAAGAGTTTTGAAATGAAAAATAAAAGTGAGGTGATAGTTTAGAGTATTAATAAAGCAAGTTATGCCCTCTGAGCAGCTCAGGGAGGAATCCCTTACAAGAGGTGATTATTTTGAAGCGCTGTGCATCGTTATCCCTGCTCGGGAATGGCCTCCACCTGGAGCTTGGCAACATCTTAATATTGACTTTAAAACTCGGAGAAGCTCATTTTAAAGTTGCGATTGTGTTACCTGGAAAGTGAAATAAAGAGTTTTATGGTGCGGGTTCATTTGCATGAATCGATTAAGGTGTCTCCAATCCAGGTGGAGGAGGTCTTTAAGGCAGGCTCTCATTCTGCAGGGGTGCACGTTCAGAAATACGGCTGTGAATGTTTCTGTCCTTTACTCGAGTGTAAATCTTTGTTTATTTTTAAGGAGGTACCAAAGTGCCCGTGAGTTTGGGCGCTTGGGGAACATTTAGACCTAAATGGGTCTTGGGACTGTCATTCAGCAAGCTATTAAGTCATCTGTGTAGCTTTATGTGTGGACAATCATAGTGATTTGAATGGGATTAAATATGCTTGCGTCTAAACAATTTTTGGGTCGGGGTTAAGGTTACCGCATGATATAAAAGGTCTAAGATGGACAATATAATAAGGGGAAGAAAAACAACAAAAAATGACATTATATATACAGATTTTTTCCGTAGTTGGTGGGTTGCCTAAAGAAAAAAACTACCATTTAACTAAAATGCTACCTGCCATAGAACCATCAAACCCCCCGCAGATCCTGAAAGGGACCTCGTGAGGTCATCCAGTTTGTCCCGCTGCTCCCCGGAGGGACCATCCGTCACGGAGTCACTCCTGATGGGGAGCTGGTCTCGCTGGCAGCCCCCGGAGGCGATCGCAGAGGTTCACAGGCACCACAGGCACGGCTGGAAAACAACGGGAATGGGCATGTCCTTCAGACCGCCGCAGTGAAGGAGAAACTGGGGACATCCGGCGCGTTCAGTCAAAATAATAATAATAATGTAAGTCATGGGGGGCACGCGGGGTGAGGTCACGATTCCTCGGCAGGGAAAATGCACGGCTTCGCCCCTTGGAAGCGAGGGGCTTGTCCTTCAAGTGACACAAAACAGAATGGGTTGGGGGCAGGCGACACTTTGTCATGGTTGATTGCTTGATGCTTTCTGAATCATCGCTCGTTTTTCGTCTCATTCCGCCTCGGCTTCCCTTGCAAAGACTGGCTGGGAGGAAAATCTAAAAATAAGTGGATTCTGTTTATGAGAGGCAGAGATGTTTTTTGAGAGTTTGCAGATGGGAGGGAAGGCGCGTCGCAGATGGGCATGGCTAAGAACCCAAGTGATGATGGGGATGTTCTACCACCCATTTTCTTTCATCCCCTTTACAGAGTCCATGCTCAAAGCTCAGAGACGTGTTCTGGGGTCCAAGTTGTATGTGATTTATTTTTAATGTTGTCACTATCTACAATGAATGACAAGTCATGTTGGTGATATTGTAAATCCCCTCACTTTGAAAGGTCTCTTCTTTGGGGGCAGTTTCTCAGTTCATCTACATATATTTTAATCAGACTTTTGATTACCCTTAATTTTTGGTTTTACCTCTATATTTACATTGCTATTTATGAATCTAACTATGCCAAAAATTATGTGACTTTTGCATAGATAATGCCTAAATATTTGAAAACGTTTAGTGGGCTGCTATTGACATGTGTGGAGAAGGTTGGATGCGAACCAGATGTTTCTCCAACCTGTCAGTGTCTGGAGACGATGCAACTTACATTTTTATTTCTCATGTGTTTAGGGAACAGTCTGTGCTGTCGGGGACGTGGGCTAAGTTAAACTGATATCTTTTCTCCTCTAACACTGATGGTTCTGTGAAAGCCATTTTAGTGTTACAGGATGACAGAAAAAAGGCAGGCAAATGTAATTTCTCACGAGGATAACCTAGGGATGATTCCTGGATAACTTCCTAAAGAGTACCTAATTGCTTTTTGGTTTTCTCGTTCTATCACTGTTTCTTCTTGGAAAATAGTGGCAATCGGGTTGATAAAAATGACTTTTTTTGAAGACTGCAATCCCTTTTTAGTTCTTCCTGAAAGCCTAGAGATACACAGATGTCTGCAGAGTTCAAGAGGAAAACCTCCCTTGCAAATACAAAGGAGTGCTCGTAATCTTAATGATTTCTCTGATTTAAGATGTTTTGTCTAATGTAGAAAATTTACAAAGGGTGATTAAAGTTCATGTAAATACTGAGGCAGAATTTACAGCCCTTGGCTTCATTTACAGGTCCAGTTTGGCCATCAATACAAATGTTCTTCACTCTGAGGTTCTTGCTTACATTGGAGAAAGTAACGGGAGATTTAGTTGAAGAAGTTGTTGCTGTTATTCTTCATATTATTATTGCCCCTTGTTAGAACTGAATGCTGGGGAATGAGTGGCTACAGTTTTTATTTCACTGCCAAGTTCATATCTTCAGAAATTACTGTTTATCTCTGAATTTACAATATTTACCATTACTTTATTTCTAAACCTGAAATCTCCGGTAGCTTGGAGGTAAAAGGTATTCCTTACTTTTCTTTAATGGATGCATACTTTATTTGACAGGAGTTATTTTCCCTAAGAGTCTATTGAATAAATAGTTTGAAGGCAAAGGAGAGGTTACACAGCCTTATTTTCATTTGCACATAATCTTTTTTTTTTTTTTTTGCCCTAGTTCAGTTCATGCCTCTGAATTCAGAGATCTTAATTCACAAGGATACTTGGCTGCGTTCCTAGCTCTAGTCAGGGTAATGGGGACAATTGGGATAATTGGGACAATTCACATGTTTCAGGTTGAGTGCATGAAGAGAGAACTGGCTGAAGGCAGAGGATTATCTCAACCTCTGTGCAGGAGCTCAGCAGTGTTTATAAGAGGAAAGTCTCTTTGCCCAAATGAGTTTTGTGTATGAAAGTTCAACAGCTTCTGCATCCAGGACTAACAGCCTGACAAGTGGTGTAGCCATCAAGTCCACCAAAATCCAAATGGATGAAGGTGTTTATGTCCTCTCAGAATCTGTAGCAATCAAAATAAATAATTTCATGTTTTTCGGTTCCTATATGTATTTACTCATTAGAAGCATGTTTCTGTCTTGGTTAACAACTCGTTTGTTGAAACACATTCCAACTTGCTTAACAATGGAATTATTTTCCAGGGAAAGCCTCCCTGCAGAACCTGCAATGCAGATCCCTTACCCACGCCACAAAAGCACACGGAGCACATGGAGCAGGAGCTCTCGAGAGCTGCAGCCATTGCCTTGCACAGCTGAAAAAGCCTGAATTGGCCAAGAGAACACAACACTGAGGAGTTCTGTGGGAAATTCTGACCTGAAATGAAAAACAAATCTGTGACTGGCAGAGGAAGCTGAAATGGAGATTGGATGCGTAGAAAAATTGCTTCTAGACAATGGAATTCATGTTGCAGTTGGCCCAGAAGAACATCATCAACCAGCAGCTACTGGACATGGCACGTGGTACTTCTGGATCAAGGGAAAGTGCTGACAGAAAAAATTGGAAATGCAAAGAAAACCCATGAGAAAAGCGGCCAAAGAAGTGAAAGACGACGCAGGATGAGGTAACAGAGACATGCCTGAAAGCCCTGTGGTTGAACTGGAAGCTTCTACTAACTGGAAAGTTATTTTTAAAATATTTTAAAAAAATTTTAAAAACTATAAATGTCAGGAAAACTTCTGAACCACAAATGGAGCCATGAAAAGCAAAGACAGAGTGAACGTTACCGAAGCAGAACCAAAAAAGAGCTCGGTGGTGCATTTCAAAGAAGTTGTGACCAGTCTCAGCTCCACCACATTTCAGAGTAACTGGGGAACCTGAACATTTTGCCCCTTTTTTTGTGTGTTAAGAACAATAATTGAAAGAACAGGCCAAAGCCAGTGTGCTGAAAAACAGAGCCAGTGAAGAGGGATAGGAGAAAAGCTTCAAGAAATGGGGAAGAAGTAAATTAATAACTGTGGAGAACTCTTTGTGCCTAAGGAATGAGAACGTGGTCCATGCGTTTATGCCTGTGGTAGAGAACCCACACATTGGAGAGGTGTCCTTGCTTTGCCCTGGGACAAGTCTTCTACAGTGATACTACAGAGGGTGGAAGATGCTGTGACTGCAGAATTTGAAGGAAAACAAGCTGGATTTGGACTCAAGAGATTGGGTAGAGACTGGCTGGTCACATTGCAGGTTGCCATGGAATGACCATTCTCCATGGGAGGAGTCTGCTTTTACCATTGCTCTAACTGACCTTCAAAAGTCATCACTTGGATGAAGAGACTTCCATGGAGGGGCACGTTTGGGATCTGCAGAGTCCCAGGAGGAAACAGGAGGGACATGCATGGAGTGCTCAGGGAAGGTAAGCAATGGCACAGCAGTTGGTTCAACCAGGAGAAGGGCTGGAATTGTTTCCCTGCTGTTGTTTGGCATTGGCATGGACTGACTATGGAATTTCAGGCATTGGTATGGATTCTGTGCATTGCCAGGGTGTAAAGGGACAGGGCACTGACTGACTGTGAGGTGGCTCTGAAAAGCTGGGAAGAAAGACAAATGTTCTGCCAAAGGTAGATGGAGCTTAGCCCCAAGTCAATTAATTGCAATCCATTCTCCTCCTAACAGGTGTCACATTGATGCAACATCCCGATCACTTAGAATGCTTTTTCCCAGCAGAGCTTTCAAGAAGGAGGTGAGACAAGGGTGTGCATTGATAGCAGGAGTAGGCATGGCCAAGGGAAATGGGAACTCATGCAAACACAATCGCAGCGCTGTGTTGCGGCGCAGCTGGGACAGCTGGAGACACCCCAAAGTGGTGGAGAGGAAAGTAGAGGCTTTTTCAAGATGAGGAGTTGGCACGAGGGTGATCCAACTTATCTTGTTGCAAAATCCTGCTGAAAACTCCTGGAGCAGCAACCTGGTGTCATTGCTGGTGCCAGAGAGAGTGCAGGGGCCTCCTGAAGGGGGGACTGCACGTCAGCGTTTCCCAGCCAGTTCCAGATCGTGGCCTCCTTTCTGACAGCCGTCTGTGTGACCTCCGCACTTATACCCAATTTTATTCACACACCACAGTCAGCTTCTCATCCAAAGAAGCCTTCAGGGGTTATATTTTATATTAAAGACATCATTTCAACTTCAGTTGAGGCAGAGGTCTGTCCCCAGCAGCCCTTGCCACAGCTGTCCCGCAGCACTGGGGGTGCCTGGATGGGTGTATCATTCCTGCATTCCTAGTTTTCCATACATCCCCCACGCTGCGAGGCAGTGTCTGAGGGAGGGAATGTGCACGTGCACATATCCATTTCCATGGGGGACGTAGAAGGGGAGCAGGGAGCGGAGAGCTGGAGCTTGGAGCTGGCTCTGCAGGGACCAGGCATGGTGGCCACCACAGCTTGGCCCCTCGGCCACCTCTGTGCCATCCCCCCCGGGTGAGGGCAGCCAGGGCAAGCAGCAGGCTGGAGGTGATCACTTCTGCCCCTCATCCCACTCTGGAAAAGCTCCATCCCACTGGACCCTCTAGTGGGAGGGTGCGTGCTTTAAATGCCAGCACGTTTGAGATCATCTCGATCGTATGATAAAGACCAATCACGGAGAGGGCGAAATTCTCCACGAACATATTTCAGAAGGTGCCCTAATGGAGAGCAAGGTATAATTGACCTCAGGAAGAGCATGGTAATAAAAGCAAAAGCAGCAAAATGGCAGAGAAGTGAAAATAGTTCCCACTTTGTGCGCCGGTGGGAGGATGGGGGGAGGAGTGTTCCCGGCAGTCCTGGATGATGAACAGACCTGGAGGGTAATGTTCCTTCTCAAAAGTGACCTCATCCCTAATGTAAACTACCTATAGGGGTATGTAAACATTTTCGCTGGCTGGAAAAGTGTATGTTCAACAGATTTGTAATCCCATTAAGCCCCAAATGCATGATGGAATGGAAATGTGCTGTTTCTTGTCAGGTTTGCACCGTGCGCTTCAAGCTTCAGCGTCTTAAATCAGATAGGTCAGCACTACACTTTCTTTTGGAAAACCAGCTACATCATGTTAGCAGGGTCTGTCACAGCTTGGGCTCGCCTCTCAAACTATTTAGCACAGATTTCTAAACAGGGTTAAATATGCCTAAATTTTATCTTAACCCTTTTGGCTGGCTGGATTTTAAAATTTTCTTATTATTTAAATAACTTTCAGAATACAGCACAGTAGGTGCTAAATCTCTCAAAGATACTTAATTGGCTACTCCCCCTCTCCTCCCCCCACACCAGTTTGCTGTGGGTATCAAAGCAGGGATTCCTGCCCAAACTAAGGTGAATGTCATCACTGGAGGTCACCTGAAGGCTCAGTCTCAGGTGTGTCACCTGTGCCCCTAATGGCAAACCAGCAATCAGCCCTTCCCAGCCTCCCAGACTGCCTTGAGTGTTAATTAGCTGTAGGTATTTGCTGAATGTGGGGTAGGTAAATCGCCAAAGATGAGCACTAAAGCAGGGAACGTCATCTGAGGCTTTTTTGTTGAAAGAGGGGAGTGGTCTATGTGTGATAAAGCCCAACACTAAGCACACAGTTTGTACTCCAGAGGTTAAATAACCCTGTCCTGACTCATTTTTGTCACTGCCCATCAAAAGCCACTTCCACTGAAATTACACCCTAAGTTTTCACTTAGGAAATCCCAACTATTTCTCATAAAGGAAACCGTTCTTCCCCCCACCCCCTCCCCACTGTCCAGGAAAATGCACTTTATAAAAAACTTTGCAGTTAATTTTTCCCCGGAGCCAGCACTCCCTCCATCGAGCCCGTTCCCGGTGCTGTCAATCACTCTCCAGCCAGCGTACGGTTCAGAAGGTGGAGCTGTCAGGCAGAAGGAACGAAAGGTAAGAAAGGGGAGGCTTCTGCTTCTTGCTGATGCCAAGGCTAAGTGAGATTGTGTCAACCCTTCCAACAGAGTCCCCTGTCTGTGCCCCACCCCCTGCTCCTATATAACACACACTGCCTTGGGCACTACCTGCCTTCGCCCGGCTGCCGGTGGGGTGGCAGCGGCTGCCCTCGCCCACCTGCCCATGGATGCTGTGGCCGGCAGCGCCCTTGGGTGGCTCTGCGCTGCCGCGGCCGCCGCGCTTTTTGGGGTGGCCAAGGGGCGCCCCCCGGGCAGAGCGGAGGGGCTGCTCTGGAGCCTCCTGCCCGCCTCGCTGGGGCTGCTCTGCCTGGCCACGCTGGGGGCTGCCGTGGGGCTGCCCCTGGGTTTGGCCGCGGCTTTCATCTGCGCCACGTACCTGGGCGGGCAGACGCTGCTGCCCGTGGGCGACAGAGCCGTGCTCATCACAGGTAAGGGGCAGAGAGCGCCTTCTCTCACGAGCGAGCTGGCAAACTTCGTGTCCTTGGCTCAAGTATCTGAAGTGCATGCTTGGAAGAGTTCTTTTATTTTTATTTTTTCCCCCCCCCCTTGTTTTATTTGCTTTGTCAGAGATGGGCTTTTTTTTTTTTTTAACCACAGGTAAATAAGTGGTCTGAAATTAAGTAGAAAAGCATCTTAATGTAGGCTGTTATTTTTTAGTGTCTCATTTAATCTTTACAAGTGGCTTTTTAGGCGTGCTTGTGAAATTAACTGGTGCAAAAGGCACGAGAATACTTATGATGGTCTAATTTTTTAGGAGGGACTTAACAATTTGTGGGAGCCCTCAGAACACTACATTAATACATTACTTTGGTTTACTTGAATTTATTGCCTGGCTGTGGGTGTACAGTTAGTTCTCTTTTTGGGGGGGGGGTGTGTGTGTGTACACAGTGAGCACTGTGTATATCATGAATATATTTCAGGACCCTGCTTTGGTGCTATCTCTTTGAAATGATACGTGAAATAATTCGTGAGGGAGTAATTTCCTTCACTAGCAGTGAAAGTTCAGAGCTAATTAATTCAGTCTCTATTAACACTCCAATTTACTCGAAATCCACTTTTATTTTGCATGGCTGTCATTTTTCTAGTTTTATGGCTTTTCTCCTGTTTCTTCTAAAACTTTAGATGCTGTTTATTAGGGTGTTGTTAATTTGTGCTAAACCTTTAAACCTGAGTGCCTGCCAACTGCTGCTTCCACTGTGAATTTGCTGGGGTTTGTTTTATTTTCTGCCCCCCTCCCTCCCCACCTCTGGAAAGCTGAATTAAGTTGTTTCGCTTTATATAACAATTTCTTGCAGAATTTCATCTTGTTTTATAGGGACACCTGGAAATAATTTAGATTTGCCTCGCAAGCTTTAATATGGGTTTTAAATATAGAAGTTGGGAGAGGACAAGGGAAGCAGCAGGTTCTGCCCTCGCAGTTTTTCTGCCAGCTGGGTTTCTGCCTGCAGGTGTGTCCCATGAAGATGGGTATTGGCAAGGGGCAATGGGGACAATCCTGTCCCATCCCTGCAGACTCGGGGGATGTTCTTGCACTTGGGCATCTCCGTGTAAGACTGCAAATCTTCGGGGGAAAAAGCACTCTCTGGGAGTTCACCTGCTCTGGAGAATCTTAATTAGGAAAATACGAGGGAGAAAAGAACATCTGGTTATGGCCCAGTAAGTGAGTGTGTTTTTTGCTCCCTGTGCTGCAACTGTCCTGGAGAAAAGCGAGTTTGGGCACCTCTGACAGCTTGAGGAGGCTCCTTTCTGTCTTTATTCCAATCCTATGCAATCAATTGAAGCCTCCATCATCTGAAACAAGTTTTACTCAGCGTGTGCCTTTGTGAAATTCCTCTGATCGTGGTGTTCTTCCCCATGCCAGCAATTGGATGTGTGCCCATGTGCATTTGGAGGTGCAAGGTGACTTTAAATAGAGTTTGGTGTCATTTTCTCCAATTTAGGCAAGACTCGAGGCAGGCACTTCATGGAAAATGGTGATTTTTTTTTTTTTTTTCATTCTTTTTTCCCCCTCCCTCTTTCAGCCCTGCAGGTTGAGGAATGTGGTGGCGTTCTGGGCAGCTGCCACGTGAGAAGGCTGCCTCTGGGGAGGCTGCAGTGATCTCTGCTTCTCTCCCCGGATTTTGTCCTGTATCATTCTGGTCCTCTCCGGGTGTTCCTCCTGCTGGTGCTGCTGGGCGTCATTTAATCCCAGAGTCCCGGGATGAGGGAAAGCTGCACTCAGCTGTCAAAAGGCTTTTTCTCCTGAATTACTGTGGGCATGTGAACAGGCTCAAAGCCACTGCGGAAACTCCTCTGCTGATCCTCTTGCTGGGAGCGAGTGCCAGAGTGTCCCAAAACAGGCAAACCCTTTAGAGTGCTTTGGTAAACCAAATAACCACCTTCCCGAAAATTTAAATTACCACAAAGATCCGAGGTAACAGGAGCGGCAGCGTTCTGTGCTCAGTTATTCTCTGTGCGCTGGGATGAATTTCTCCAGTTAGTTTGGTCTTTCTCTTCTTAGAGTGTGATTTGGTGATTGGTGCTCAGCACGAGTAAATCATAAATTCTCAGTAATGGTTCAGTTACAGTCAGTGGAGGCTGCATTCCTTACAATAAATCTTCTCATAACTCACAAATTCTTTTTGACATAGAAACAAGAGTGTGGTCAGGGAGGGAATTGTCTTTTTGCCCCTACAGAGACCTAAGTACTGTTTGAATTCCAGGAGCTGAAGTGTAAAGTTTCTCTGGACTTCAATAACAGGTCTGAAACTCAAATCATACCTTTTTTTTTTTTTTTTTTTTTTTTAAATAAACCAAGGACAAACCCAGCATCAGGCAAAGAAAAACACTACTTTTATTTCCTTCTCAGGATTGCTACAGCCAGCCCAGTTTCAAACTGCATTGTACTCTGCCCATTCTCGAGTTAAAACCACATTGTAAAACTTCAGTAACATGTAGTAGCACAGAGCTGTGGTTCTGTACTTTCTGGGAAGGATTTCATCCAAAAGTAGGGTTTTTTTTCACTAAAAGGAAAAGAAGGAAAGATGCTCCCCCCCAAACCTGGAAATCTGTCATGTCTTTGGGATGTTTGCAGGCCTCCTCATGTCTCTATAGGGAACTCCAAGAATGCAGGTTTGTGCTTTCATGTCAGGACTGGAGAAGCTTAATGTGGTATTTGTAGGGCTCTGGTGCATCTTCAGCAAATCTCAGACTTCTAAAATGTCAAAAAAGCTGCTGTTTCTTTCTTTTCTTTTTTTCTTTAGAGGCTTAACTAGAGCATGAGTAATTCTTTTCTATATCTCCTGCTGATTAATGCAGGCATTTAGTACTTGTTTCCTTCAAGTCACCTGGAATTAATTTCTTTACACCTTTCATGACTAAAGCCCCAGTTAAAAGACAGAATCCAAAAATGAAGATCTAACAGGGCTCTGAGGAGTCTCTTTGGCAGTCAAATTCTATTGACCCCAGACCTTGAGTGCAGGAGCAGACCTGTGAGTAGCTGTGATATTATCTGCCTTGGTGTGCTGGAATCAGACTGACCCTTGGAAGTTTATGGTCGGATTAAGTAGGGAGCTCTTTCACAAACAGGAAAATAGTGGAAAAAACCCTAACCTGTCAGGAGTTCCAGTGCTTTGTCCCGCATTTGGTTTTCCAGGGTTTGGAAGCTGAGTGTTTATGCAGTAAATTGCTGTTGCAGGAGGCAGTCAAGCCCTGGGACAGCTCCCTGGATCTCCGTGCACTGCAGCATCCAGGGGCTTTCTCTGATGTGGTTGCAGTGGAGGGTGTGGTGGAACAGGCTGCTGTGTCTCTGCTTGATGGTGTAAAAACTGCATTAATTTCTGAAGCTCCTCGTTTTCCTCCTGATGTTATCCTTTGCAAAGCTCCCGGCGTACAGTCCCTGCAAACTCCTTCCCTGCCTGGAGCTGTGCTGCTTCACTGGGTGTCTTGCTGGGTAGATGGGTGAGATGTTTCCTTCCTCTTTAAGTAGCTCTGTAGGTGGCTTTAGACTGAAAACCAGTAGGTGTAGATTGGATATTTAGGGAAAATTTCTTCCCTGGGAGGGTGGGCAGGCCCTGGCACAGGTTGCCCAGAGAAGCTGTGGCTGCCCTTGGATCCCTGGAAGTGTCCAAGGCCATTTTGGATGACACTTGGAGCAACCTGGGCTGGTAGAAGGTGTCCCTGCCCCTGGAAGAGAGTTTGGGGTAAGATGATATTTAAAGTCCCTTCCAACCCAAACCATTCTATGATTCATTCAATAGCAGCAGCAAAATGCTGGGTCAAAGGGAGAGACTTGTGAATCCCCCAGGTTATTTGTTAAATATTCATCATCAGTACCTGGTGGGAGGAATTGCACAACCGTGATCCCAAAGTGTTTGTGTGTTTGCTTTAATGGTGCTTCCTGCAGTTGATAGGTCATTGTTTCATGTAGACAAAGTTTGGGAATAAGTTTGGAAGGGGACAGAGAGAACAAGAGAAATTCTGACGTAAGTTTGAATGAATTAAACAGCTGACTTAGTACAAAAATGCCATTCTGAAGCTCTCTTAGGGTTTGAAAGCACTGAACTCCTTTGCAGATAAAGAAACAGTTGCTTAGCTTTGGCTTGGTTATAGGCTGTAATAAAAATGTGCTTATCAGAAGGATCTCTGTGCTAGATGTTTGACTAAAACAATGCTCCTTTTTTTGTTGAATGAAGAAATAGAACCTAAGAGTTTGAATTGAAAAATGCCTTGTGATTGCTTTGTCCACCAGAGATTTCGAATTAAACTATTAGTGTTTTGTCTTCCCTTAGATACTTTTGTTATCAGGTTTGGGACTGAATATTTGAATAAAACCAATCTAGAATTTTATTGCCTCTGTATGTATGAAATAAGTCCTAGAATCTGTCAGTGGCAGAGCATGAGCTGATGTCACCAGGTCTGAGCCAAGAGAACGTGATCTGTTGATGTTTGTGGAAGATTCAAAGGTCTAGCTCCTCAAACCTTCAGATCTGAACTTTTCTTCCTACATATGTATTTCAGGGACTTTGTCATCATCCGGTTCTTTGCATTCATTTCCAATGTGTGTGTTTTATATATACACTAATGATAGTATTGAACAGACCCGCTTTTCAAGTGTCTCTTTGATGCTTTCAGGAAGCGACACCGGCATTGGACACGCGCTGGCCAAATACCTGGATGGCTTGGGGTTTGTTGTGTTTGCCGGGGTTTTGAACAAGGAGGGGCCTGGAGCCCAGGAGCTGCGGCGATGCTGCTCCGGGAGGCTCCGTCTCCTGCAGCTGGACATCACCAGTGCCACTCAAGTCAAGGAGGCCTATCTGAAAGTCTCGGAGAAGGTGCAAAACACAGGTACAACTTTTTCCCCCTCCCTTCTCTTTAATGGAAGTGCTGATGTCTCTGCTTACCAGGTGTGTGGGGAGACTCCAGCTGGTCTGGGGTCTCTGTGGAACAATTGGACTATGCTAGGAACCTTCAGCACGCGTCAGGGTGATATGCACGGAAGGAAAGGCTGTGACAGCAGAATGGAAATCTGGTCTCTAAAGTGATGAGTCACTGTTGTCCGACATCTACAGTTTGTGTGTCCAATTAAGAATTATTTATGTACAGAGAAACGAATAGTCCTTGGACATGTGTCCATACTGAGGTCTGTAAGAACCACTGCTTCTGATACAATAAAGGTCCTGTTTTCAGAAGAAGTGTCGGTCCTTTGACCTACCTCGACCATTGCGACAACAACCAGGTGCATCTCTTAACTGTTGGCTACACCAGGTAGTTTCCATGGTGTGGTCTGGGGCATTCCCATTGATGACTGCAGCCTTCTGGGACATGGGAAAGTGGTGATGACTCTTCCTGGAGTGGGGATTGTGTACCTGCAGCTGTGGATCGTCTCCGCTTGGATCTGATCCGGCTAATCCTTACGGAGCCGCTTTCCCACTGTGTATTTCCCGTGCTTTCTCCTCTTCCCAGGACTCTGGGGTGTCGTGAACAACGCGGGCGTCCTGGGCTACCCTGCCGATGGGGAGCTGCTCCCCATGAGCACCTACAGGCAGTGCATGGAGGTGAATTTCTTCGGGGCCGTGGAGGTGTCCAAGACCTTCCTACCGTTGCTTCGGAAGTCGCAGGGGAGGCTGGTCAACATGTCCAGCATGTCAGGTGAGCTCAGCTGAAGCACCAAATGAGTTTCTGGAGCAACGCAAAAAAACCCAGTGAACTTCCTTGGCAAAAAGAGCTGGGGAAGGTGTCCGCCAGTCTTGCTGGTCTGTACACCCAGGGAGTTAATACTGAGGAAATAAGCACAGGTTTTTCTTTTGTTTGGAGACTGTTTCTGGAAAACAGCCTTTAAAGAAGAGTTTAGTATGGCTAAAAATATTCTGTGACAGAAAAGAGTAAAATTCAGAGCTTGTGTTCTAGATGCTCTGAGTTATAACTTTATGAGCTTCCGTAAAGATGGGTGGTACATCACAGCTGTTTCCATAACATGTTCGGGCAGAAGTCTGTGACCACCTCAGTTTGTGATATCTTCCGAAAACCTTGGAGCTGAAGAGATTTTTGTGTTTGTATTTCTTTAAAAATATTTTGGATATCTTCTTAGAAATACTTAGGCCTAAATTATTAGCAAAGTGGTAAATTTTTATTAAAAAAAACCCCAGACCACCTCTAAAAAAATTAATGTACGCTTTCCATCTTTTTCCCCCATAAATTGTGCTATACTATATATTTATGCGTATATCTACCTTTATAATATGACATTCTATTCTAGGAGGACAGCTGAGATGCAGAGATATAGGAACTAACGTAATACAGTATCTGGTAGCCAACAGCTGAGGGGCAAGAATGCTCCTTTGAAAATGAGACCTGCTGGGAGCAGGATGTCTTGCTGCTGGGAAGTATTTTGGTTTCAGACCTCTGAAGTATTTACTGTAACACTTGCTTCCCACGTGTTCCTTTGTTCTGTCTGCCTGGGCCCTCCCGTGCCACTGGAGCCCACCCAAACCCTGCTGCGTTGTTGGGGGGGCTGGTGAAGGTGTAACCTGGTGTTGAGAGCAGCTCACCTGGGGCTGTGGCTGCAGCCTGGCTCTGGCACTGCCCACTGAGCTCTCTTTATCATCCCAAAGATGTTCTGTGTCTGCACGTCCACGGTGAGAACTTCAGGTTTCCTTCATGCACAGTGTTAGGAAGAACACAAGGATTTGCAGAAGTGTGATTGGGATTTGCACAAGAGCAGTTTCTCTGGTGATTGCAGTGAAGAGCCTGAGAGGAGGATTTTGAACTCAAAAGGAGGTCCAGCTGTACTGCCCTGGCACTAATCACGCAGGGAGCTCTGTTTCAGGAGTTACCTTACCCAGCTTCTGCAACGTCCCTTGCCTGTGAAAATGAAAATTAAATTTTTATTGTTTTTATTTTTTTAAAAAGGGGATTGAGAAGGAAGTATCTAAGGGGAAACTCTATGGGAGTGAGAAAACAGACAATGCAGGCAGAAAATGCTCAGAGCGAGAAAAGTTCCAGGTAAAATGTTAGCAAGAAAAATGTTGCTTGTTTCAGTTACTTCTTTTGAATTTTCTCCATATTCAAACATTTGCCTCGAATAAAGTGGTCTCGAATCTTACAGATCTGAAATGTAGGGAGAGTTGTAACCATGTTGTGAAGGGGCTTAACAAGGTCTTAAATAGTCTTATTTTGAGTGACGATACAGGATAACTGTGTTCTTCTCACAGTCACAGTATTTAGAGAGGGCAAATTCTTGGATGTGACAGTTGCCTGTAGGGGTCTGTTTATGGTTCATTGCTGACACTTCACGGAACCAGGACGGAATTAGCAGAAGGGCCTTTCTGGGGCTGCTCTGCCCGCAGGGGCTGAGGCCAGACCTGGTTCCTCTGAGCACCCAAGCGAAGCCTCACGCTGGTGTTTTGGGGCAGATGTCTTAATTCTTGGCAGGAATCCCTGAGCTGCCTTGCAGGGATAAGTGGAGAAGCTTCCCCATGCTCAGTAATTTGCCATTACAGGAGTTGGTAACGACCCTGCTGAAACTCTAGCAGGGAAGTCCTTGCCCCTGGGCTGCTTTGGGTGAACAGCTGCTTCTTAACCGGGGGCTGAGGGTCCTTTGGTAAAACATCAGTGGCAAAGTGAGTGAGATCTATCTGTGCCCAGTCTCTGTCTGTGTAGAGCTCATTTAACTGGCCTCAGGTTAGCCTGACCTCGGAGGGAAAAGTGTGTGATTCAATTGGGTCAAACCAATTGAAATTCCAGCTTATTCAGATGCGTACAGAAGAATAATTAACATATAATTGGCCTGACTTCTTGAAAGGAATGACTCTGTGTAAGAAGCTCCTGCTATCCCTCTGTCATCGCAGTACGATGCCCAACACATGGCACCAGTGGCTTACCTGAGGGTTCCCCTGTGTCCAAGTATTTTCTTTTAAAGGACTCCAAGATGTTGAGATAAATGTGTAATATGTGAAAAAGAGTCTGTCTGGAAGGATGTGTCCAGCTGGCCTTGCAGGCAGGAGAAGGAGGGATGTGGCTCAAGGAGAAGGGCTGTCCATTCCATTCCCTCCTCCCAGCACAGCCCGTGGGGACTGTGATGACCCAAACCTGGCAGAGATGCTCTGCTCGACCTTGTGGAGAAATGGGAGGGCTGAAGAAGGAGAATATGCTCAAACCAAAGCATGGATTTTTCTAAAGCTGAAGAAGTGACAGTCTGCTGGGTACTGGGACAGGGGAAATCTCGAATTTGGAAGATAATGTTTTCTGGAAGCTTGTTTTTGTAAACTTACAGATTTCTTTTAAATTCACCTAAAACATTGGCTGTTTTCTTGTCTTTTCCATCTGAACAAATGCTTCTGACATTGGAGAAGACGAGATATAACTATAAGCAGGAAATCTGCTTCTCTGATGGGTCTCAGGAAGTCCTTTCACCTCCAGGGTGTGATTCCAGCTTTGAGTTGTCCACAGAGGTTTTCTGCATTATTGTCTCTGGTCTTTCTGAAACCATCTGGAAAGAGCATGATAATAAGCTGCCTTTACAAAGCTGGAATTGAGATTGCTTACCCTGTTCTAACTATGGTTTGTTGTAGGAGCTTGAAATTGCTGTTACAATGACAAGACCAGGAGCATAAAACTACCGCTTCGCTATTTATATGAATATTTATATCTGTTTCTCAAACCAACAGCCATAACTTTCAGTAGTTTTTACCCTTAAATGCCGTACAGTTTATTTTTCTGCCCTACAAGGTGCCTTATCAGGTGTTACTGAGCATAACTGCTAAAAGCAACTGTTAATTTACAACTTGCACTCTTTTAAGCTCTAGCAGGAAATGATTCCCTCACTGACTTGTCTTTAAGCTCAGCGAGAGATGCATAATTTTGGTTGTGCTATAATCTTCCTTCTGAATCACGACAATAAAGGCTGGAAGGAGCCCCCGTCGAGGTTTATGTTTATATTGCTCCTGCAGGAGGAATTCCACTCCCGAGGTACGCCGCGTACGGTGCATCAAAAGCAGCTCTGTCCATGTTTTCTGGAATAATGAGGCAAGAGCTTTCCAAGTGGGGAATTAAAGTTGCTGCAATTCATCCATCAGGCTTCAGAACAGGTTGGTTTTTGACATTTCGGGTTGTTCTTTCTGCCTTTCCGCTTTCCCTGTAGTCCAGCATCCTCAAACAGAGCCTTGAGTGATGTTCACGAGCTGGACTTTTTTCCTGCTCTTCGTGTTGGTTATGGAAATTAAGGTCTGTGTTTTTTGCGAGCCATGTTCCCCCCAGCAGTGCGGGCTGCCTGCCTCTCCTGGGCAGGGCTGTCTTTGCTTGGAGCCAGGGCAGGGTTCAGGCAGCTGCTGCCTTCCCTTTGCTGCAGCTTTGTTGGGGCTGCCGCGCCGAGCGGCGCCGTGGGTTGGAGTTGGGTGCTCTGACTTGCTTGTTCCACGTCAGAGCTCCAGGTCCCCCTTTCGGTCCTCCCTTCCTCAATATCAGAGCTCTCCTTGAGCTGCTGCGCCGTGCGTGGCAGTGTCTGCAGCAGTACCTGCCATCCTGCCTGCTTGCTGTGGGTATGGCTCCGCAGAGCCATCGCTGTGCCTGGTGCCTGCCTGGTGGCACCCGGGGAAAGAGGGGGAGAGAAAAGGTGCTGACTTGGCTCTGAGAGAGCCTGTGCAGGTAGAACTGGTAACCGAAGGAGGCACAAAGTGTACGGGTTTTGTGCAGTGTGTACCTCGTGCTTTCCCTTCTTTTCCAAGTAAAAGCCCTGTCAGGAACCAGCTGTGGGGCTTGTTCTTCACTGGCACAGTTTGGAACAATTATGAATCAGGCTGTTGGTGGGGAACAACTAATTGGCTGTTAATTATAGAGGATTTTTTTGTATTCAGCCCCAAACCCACTTGCTATCCTGTGATGTTGCTCCTGCAGGTATACAAGGCACATCCGACCTGTGGGATAAGCAGGAAAAGGAGCTGATGGAGAACCTCCCAGCAGACACAAGGCAGGCCTATGGTGAGGACTATCTCCTGGGGCTGAGAAGGTACCTCCTCCACCTGCCCACCTACTGTGACCCCGACCTGTCCCCTGTGCTGGGCAGTGTCCTGCACGCTCTGCTGGCCAGGAGACCACGAGGCCTCTACACCCCTGGCAAAGGGGCTTACATGCTCCTCTGCATCTTCTGCTGCTTCCCTCTCTGGTTCTATGACTACTTCGTTAATAAGGTGCTGAGTGCCGAGTCTATTGCAAGGGACCTGAGAGCATCGGAAGATGAAAGCAGAAACCTCTAAGGTGTCCCTCAGCATTTGTCTCACTTGACTAGATAGCTGGGAAGAACTGTCTAAGACACTGCTGTTTATTGTACTGTCTTCGTTAAGTTGCATTTACACTGCCTTGCAAAGAGGTAAATCCTTGCGTTAAGAGTAATGTTCAGAAAAATCAGTGGATAAACAGAAACAGAAACCTATTCCCAGATGGGGTATTTTTGGGGGGGGATTTTCTGTGTTTTCCTGATGTCTTTATATCCTGCCTTCCGTGTAAGTTATCTCATGAAATTGTATAGTTCCTGTCTGCTTCAAAAGGCATCACCCACGCACAGACAGATGCATAACCTGTTTTTTAAAACAAACCATCCTTGAGAGTCAACAACCTTCTTAAATATTATAAATAGTTTCATATATTCCTGTCACTGGAGAGATTTAGAAATGTCTACTGCAAGTCTTTCTCACTGCAGCTTCAGCCCAATATGTTTGAGGTTTGTTTTTTCAGTTCTGTTGCTGTTGAACTTGTGAAATGATGGTACTTCTTCCCTCCACTAAGTTTTGTGATGTATAGTTGTGAAGTTTAGAGTGTGTTTTCTCCGCTAGACCAAGAAACATAAAATAGTTGGGGGGAGGAGGTGGGAATGTCTGAAGACAGCTAAAGACCTTTTTGAAGAAATATATAATTTCCTTCCTGCAGCAATAGAAATAGTCATAATAAGTGTATCAGCTGCTGATTCGATATGACTCTCTGGGTCATTTTCTGCATTGCCGTATATACACATATATATATATAGCCTGTGTGTATCTAATTATTAGTAAAGTCTGACCTCACTTCTGCTTTTTGTACTATTTCTCACTCAGTTACGGGTTTACAAAGAAGTCATGTTCTTGCCCATTTCTCCTGGTACCTTCTTGTCTCCCTCTGCTTTGGGGGGACTTTGTGCTCTCTCCATGGGCCGTGTTGGCTTTACTGGAGTCCAGTGTCCATCTTCTTATAGGCTGTGGTTGCTCCCCTTCCCTAAATCCATTCTAGGAGCACCAGGTGCCCTCCTCTGTGCCCTATGCCATAATCCCTCACCAATGCCAAGTGCTTGGGCAGCTCACCTGTATCTTTCCTGCTTTACTCCCCTTTGGCATTGCCTGTCACATCCTTGGGCTTTGAAATGGTATTTTGAAAGAAATCCTCGTGCCCCCAAATTCTGTGGTTTGGCCTCTGTCCTGTGCCCTGCTTTGACAGATGCATTCCTTATCCAATGCTGAAAAATGAAAAGCGATCACGTTCTGGGCTTTAAATGCAGATGAACTCTTTTCCTTTCCTTTCTGAGCAACTTCTCACTCTTTGGCATAGTCCTGGTGCTGGGATGTGCTCTTGAAGCCAACTGAGCACAATCACTATTGAATTTGGATCTGTAGTGTTTATTCAATCACCTTCCTGGGTTTTTTACATCAATGCGAGTCTCCTTTAAATGCACAGAGGATGCTCAGAAGGCCTGGGGAAATCCTCCTGTCCTGAACATTGTGTCACAATTATTGCTTTTGCTATGAGGTTTAGCAGCAGGTGGGTTTATATCACTCCTCTCATTACAGACTTTTGCTTTCCTTTGAGGAAATGTGACAAAAACTGTTTTCAACTCGGAAAACCTGGGACTATTTCTCTCCCTCAGTCAGTTTCTTTCTTTACCTATTTCCCCAATTTTTTATGTATCAGCAAAAAGGCTAAATAAAAAAAAATAATAGTAACTGGATGGCTGTGCCTCTTTCTGTCCTGTCTGACCCTTTGTGCTTTTTGGGGATCAGTTCTACATTCCCTCCCTTCCTGGGCTGCCCTTGGTCCCACAGCAGGGGAGGACCAAGGGGGAAGGTGACGGGGAGCCTGTCCTGGGAAAAGAGGCCAGAAGGCAGGTGGTGCCCTGTTTTGGGCAGGACACATTCCCAAACGGCTCGGAGGAAAGGAGAATGCCATACTGGGTGGCAGCCTTGGAATTTTGGCTGCCTTCAGGGTGAGGGAACTTGCTGCCCATCAGCCTATCTCTGTCTCCATCATGGTTGGAGGTGTTTGTTTTTCCTTCACACCCAATTTAAGTGTAAATTCTGTGAGCTGGAATTTTGCCCTTAGACTCATTATGCATCATAAACCCAAAATTCTCTTAGCAGTCAGGTAGCTGTTTTGCCTACCAATCTTCATAACAATCTTTAATTGTTGCTTTGTTATCTGGCTGCAGTTATAAAATGTAATTTTTTTTTTCCTCCCCTTGACTTTCTTAATAGGAATATTATCTTGCACATTGCAGACATATTAAACTAAGCATTACCTTGGAAGTTTTGACTTTTTTTTGGCTTTTATTTCCCATGAAATTTCTGTTCTGAATAGTCATTTTATATCTCTTCACCTAACTACAATGATATTTTAGCAAGTCTCAAATAATTGTGGTACCAAAGATTGTTATTGTATTTTTCCTACAGGGATCTTGCTTTGTGTTTTAAAGATAATTCTGTTGTAACACATTTATTGAATGATGTGTCATTTAATGGGCTGTAGTATTAGAAGTAAATCTCTTTTGCTGAGGGCTTGCACTGCAAACGATCCCAACTGGAAGAACTGCAGGATAAATCCGGGGTGTTTGTGGCCAACAAGGCCCTGTGGATGTCAGTGCTGACACTGCCTCCTGCCCTCGAGCACAAGTGTCTGGGTATTGTGTCCCTTCTCTTACCATAAAGGCTGATCTAATACAAAGGGATTTTAGGGATAGGAAGGGAGGATATTTAGTATTGAAACCCTCAAATTAACTACCATAATTTGGGCCTGTTCCCTAAGATACATCATATGCATTTTGCTAGTAATGTTGAGGAAAAGCATCTGAGAAATTAAAGAAATTGGCTGTGGCCCTAAAAAAGGACTAGTGAATAATACTCTAAAACATCACTTGCCCCACACTAATCAAGTGAGTGCATATTAAAAACACACTTGTGTGTAGTTTAAAAGCTGTGGAAGTGGTGATTGAAGAGCTGGGTTTATGCACATCCCTCTGGCCCAGCCTCTGGAATGCAGGTTGTGACCAAGAAGTAAATGCTGTCGGGTGCTTTTTTCCAAGCGAATCCCTGGCTGGTGTCCTGGGGCTCCCACTCTCCTACTCTGCATTCACTGCCGTGCCTGGCACAGGTTCTTACTTCATGTGAAGGACAGATTTTAAGACATGCAGCTTTGGTGAGACAGAAGGTGAGTTTTATAAAGCGATTTGTTTTTATAATTTTTTTTTTTTTTTTTTTTAATCCTGGCTCCATTTGCCCTCCTTATGGGGCCCCTGATGACAGCCATGCCCAGTGTGTGCTGCTGGCATTGCAGGCTGGGGAAAGGAGGTAAAACCCTGTGCCTTTTTGTGGTTGTGTCACTGCCTGTCCCTGATGGAGAAGTTTTGCCAAGGGATGGTCTCTGAATTTCCAGAAGTGTTAGTGTGGGACTGTCCACGTGGCTGGAGGTAAGGAAAAGGACTCAGAAAGTTCCAAGTGTGCTCAAATGAGAGCTCTGACGGGAGGCTTTGAGTTGGATAAAAGTGGTGGTGGAGGAGAACGGGGAGCTGCAGGGCACTGAGGGTTATGGACTCATGCGGGGACAAGGATTAATCCTCAAACTGCTTTCAAGGTCTGTAGGAGGTTGGGCGGACCAATTTTCACTAGCAGAGGCCAAAACCAGGAATGGGGACAAAGGGAATAGTCCCTTTGTCTAATTTAATGAGCACGAACAGCAGTCTCATTATTTCCAAACTGAAGTATTTCAGGTTTTGCCAGTTTGGGTCTGTGCTATCTTCAGAAGAGAGGGATTAACTTCCAGCATCCTTGGAGTGTGTGCCCTGACACGTATGAAGGTTTGGGGTTTTTTTTTATAGTTGCATGTGAAAAGTTGTTATAGTTTTTGTGTGTATTCTTTGTACGCAGAGGATGCTCGCAGGGGACTTTCAGATCTCAGAGACATCAGAACACGCTGCCCTTGCTGTAAATTTACCAGCCTGGGCACAGCTTTGTACAGGTACAACCAGAATGGGTCATGTTTCATTTGCTGCAATCCAAGGGCTCACATCTAACCATCAGCACCCATTGGTGCACAAAGGGTGTTCGCAGCACGTTTGGGATGAATGTGTGAGTTTGGACAATTTTCCTGAACAGACTGGGCCTGGGGTCTCTTCTGGGGCACAGCTTTGCCTGATTTACCCTGTTTATGCCTGTGGTTTGGAAGTCAGCTGGATTCCTAAAATGATGCAACAGCGGCGTGCATTGTGCATCAAGGAGTCATCCTGTTTCTAGGAACGCTCAAAGGAATTCCTTTGAAACGAAAATTCCTGCGAGCTTCAAACGAAAAGCGTTCAAACAAAACATCTTGGCGCTTGCACGGAATTCGGGTGGGGTATTTTTTACTTTCTCAGAAGTCTGAGAATACCTAAATGGAAAGGATTGCCACTGCCAGGAAACTCCACGCCCACTGACTCCTGGGGTATCCGAGGTGCAGTTGTTCCTGCAAAACCTTGCCAACTGATGCAGTGCTCCCTGCTGTGCAGTCACCGTCACAGCCGCTGCTTTTGTCGCTCTGCCTGAACGTCCCAGCTGATGCTGTGCAATCCCAGGTGGGCTCTGGCACCCTCGAGGCAGTGGGCTCTGATTGGAGTAAGAGAGGTAATTGCTTTTACTCTTAAAGCATGACCAAACCATAAGTCAAGAATCACTGACATCTCATGAAAGGAGGTGAGTTTTAAATCCCTTTAATAGGCTAAATGGGTTTTAAGCATGTTGTATAGGTCATTGTAACTAAGCTAATGAATCTGACTTTATCAACCTGTTTGAAAGTAATTACAGGGATATAAACAGTCTCCACAGGTTTAATGCCTGGAATATGTAGGTTAAACAATCCAAGTTTAAATCCCTGGTCATCGTGTTGCCCTTAGCTTTGGAAAGAGAACTGAACAAGCTGGAAACTGAGCTAAGAATGAGTGAGAAAAGTAAGGACAGCTCAGTGGTCAAAGGATGGAGCCGCCTTAGCTTTACTACTAGTCTGATAAATGAGGAGAGCTCTGGGAGGTGCAGAGTGTGTTGCTCTTTCTACGGAGCCTTTCAGAACTGACCTTTTGATTACAATTTTTTTCTTCTACAAGTTTTGCATTCTGGACATGTTTCCACTGTTTGGGACTTTTCCTTTGTGGCATCAAAGGACATGTTTCAAATTTCAAAAAAAGAGCCGAAAGATGGAGCAATGATCAAGGGGTGTGAGAATGAAAGATCTAAAGAGAACAAAATGACACGAGGATGATGTTCAGGAAATGGACTTGGGCAGGTTCAGTTCTGTTGACATGTCACCCTCTGGGTCGTGACTTTAAAAGATGTTATTTAAGAGACTGCGAACTGTGATACATTTAATTCCTTTGAAGCCTTACTCATGTTTCTTGGTCTCGTAGCGTCCCACCCCACGAAAGCCAGGGATCAGGGTGACCTGTTCCGCCATGGGGTGCTGTGGTGACGGTGGGGGTGGGTGCTCCAAGCTTGACCTACTTTCGGTGGCCTTGGGCAGCAATGGGAGACACAGACCTTGTGTTTCCACATCCCAGCGAGCGTGGAGATGGTGGTGGGGAGGCAGTGAGTGCTCCTCAGGGCGCCCACGCTAAGAGGTCAGTGCAGACTTCTTCGCTCTCTTTCCTTGGGGGGAAGAGTTACGTGGTGTGCTTGGTTTCATGAAGGAGAACCAGAAGACATTGGCCTTTGGCCCCAGTAATTTACATCTCGGCGACCTGTGAGAGGAGGCGTTGTTGTCTGTCTGGGTTTCTGTGGGTTTCTCTCTGTCTGTGTGCATGCACTGCCAGCAGCAAGTGCTGGCACGGATCCCCCGGCTGCGTGTGTGCCACAGCGAGCGAAGCACACACAATGGAGAGGAGGGACATCTGAGAACAGTCCCAGGGCGATTTAGTCCCCTGCTCTTTGGGTTGGAAGGGGCCTTAAAGCTCATCTAATCCCACGTTGCTGCCGTGGGCAGGGACACCTTCCACTAGACCAGGTGTCTCAGAGCCCAACCCAGTGTGGCCCTGAACACTTCCATGGGGGAAGCATCCACAGCTTCCCTGGAAAACCCGTTCCATTCATTGCCTGAAGGACAAAATACTAAAGGGCTGACTTTAATTAGAAAGATGAACTGGGAAAAGAAGAGCAAGCACTCTTTATGTTTTAATGTATATACACCAATGTACTCATGCTGCATGCTTGGCAGAGATGAATTAAAGGAATAACAGGCCTTAAAAGCAGCGTTTTTGAAAATGTTTTCTCCTGTAGAAATGTGTTAAGAGTTCATGTTGGGAGCTGGTTGTTTCATAGTGGGGTTTGAATTGCATGTTCATGCAATAATGTAGCGTGGTTTATAGCTCTTTACCCCAAAGGGGCCACTGTGGTTGCAAAGACATTGCTTTAGATGTTTGAGTGGGAAGCACTGCTCTTAAAAGTTAAAAAACCCCAAAGAACCGACCAAACAACTCACAGATACATCCCCAAAAAGGGATCCACTCACCTGCAGTGACCCCAAAACATGACTTTGGGCCGTGCCGTTGCTCCCTCCCCATTTTTCAAGGGCCCTTAAGGATGGGAAAAGGCTAATAGTAGTGTTAAAAAGGGATTGATGTTACAAATAAGATGATAAATGATTCTGCTCAGCCTGTTGGTTTAACATATGGTGTGGAGAAGCCAATGGGACGTGGTGACAGGTAGTAATGGATGGTTGTGTTTGGGACAGTGGCTCGGCAGCCCAGCCCCTGTGGTGGCACCTGAACTTGAGCATCAGAGAGGACAGGGCGCCTGAGCACAGATGAGGGCAATGGGGTGGATGTGCCACCTACCAGGCACAGCCTAAAGCTAAAATCCATCAAACTGGCTTCGTGCAATGGAGATCCAGGAAACTGGCTGGTGCTGAGGAGCAGCAGCGGGGAGTGCTGAATGGAGAGGCAAGGGGTTGATTGAAGTGGAGTTTTTGGTGTTGTTTGTTTCATTAATTAGCCTAAAGCCTCTCGAGAGCATTGCTAAGCATCAGAGCTTTCCCTTGTGAGGAGGGAAGGAATTACGGGCTGCCACCCTAAAGTTATCTGAGACTTTTAACTGTAGTATTTGGTGTTTTCACCCTCCTGTCTGTGTTTTAGGGGATTAATGGCTGAGATGTGTATCTTTGTGACTACGAGGAAAAGCTTGTGGGGGTCTCTCCTGTGTGAGCTGAGTGACAGGTCTTGAGACCTTTTGCGTATCTTACTCCAAAGAAGTAGCCGGGGCCTCCAGAAAATAGTCAGTCCCAACCCTTTGGAGGGTCCTACCTGGATGAGTGATAAACCCACGCAGGCCTTCTTCTTTCCAGAGTGACACAGACAGTGTCTGCTCAAGGAGGACAACACTGGCACGTCCGAGCTGTGTTGGAGCTGCCTCCGTGGGGCAGCTCCCGAGTACATTCCCTGCTAGCAGTGGAGTCACTGGGAATGGAGATAAATGTTGGCTCTCCTTAGGGGAATGGGCACTTGGATTATGCCCATCACTGTCTCTGGATCAGCAGGAATGCTGCCAGAGCCCCAGTAAAGCCTGCAGGGTCCCCGGGCACCTGCACCAGGATGGCCAGGGCAGCATCCAGTGCATGGTGCTCCTGCAGGAGCCCCTCGAGATACAGCCAATGCTTCCACACAGAAATGGAAGCTCTTCAGGCTGGGTTTCCTCGACCTTTCGAAGCCCTGTTGTAGATTGGGTTGTTCCTGGTTCTTAGTGGATGTTTCTACATCTAACAAATTCCTGGCATGGTAATTAGTTTCTCAGTACTGAAGCATTTAAGTGTCTTAATTTTTGCACTAATGAACTGGGATTCCCCATGGGTTGTCACGCAAGCTGTTCCAGCATCCCAGAAATGCTCTGTCCAGACACTGCTGGTATCTTTAGGGAAGCAGCGGTGACAGCAGTGGCTTCTCCTGTGACCCCTCCGTGCCACTGAGCTGGTTGATCTCCAACTGCTCCCAGGGTGACTTCGACAACCCAATTCCCTTTAGGCAGCAGAGCCGGCCACTGATTATTCTCATGGATTTTGGCAACAAATCCTCTCACACTCAGAAATACTTTGGGTTGTGGGGAAAAAGGCAACACACTGAAAAATAATAATCCCAAGAAGCCCTAAAATTCACGCCAGTTTTACCCAACAAAACCATCTCCTCTGCAACTGAGCTACAGTCTCTTTAACTCCAATAATGTAAGTGTCGTAAGGTTTAACAGGAAAACAAGCAGATGGTTTAGCTGTTTTCCTGTGGTAGATGAAGAGGAAAATCAGGGCGGAGAGGAGTGGAGGCAACACGTGGAAGCTCTGAAGGAAAGGGGGGATTTCCATGGCTGAGCTGTGTTGGGGCAGACTGGCGGTGTGTGGCTGCGTCCCGCGGGTCGATGCGCACGGCCGGGGGGCACAGGCACAGGCACAGGGGGTTCTCCAAATGACGGCAGCGAAAATGAGAAGAAACAAGACAGCGTGTCCTGGTGCGTTGTCAGGAGTGAGCTAATGAGGCATCCCGAGCAGCAGGCGGAGGGACTTCAGAGGTGGCTGCAGGACATCTCCCACCAAAGCTGCTGCTGCCTTTCCAAGGTGTCAGGAGATGGCCCCGGCCCAGCGGGCACAGCCCAGGGAGGGAGAGGAACACCAAAGGTAACACCGGATTGCACCCAGCCCCAGAGCACACTGGTGTGTACTGGTGCACTAATCCTACAGCTCTAGAGAGCAGGGGAAGGACTTTGGACTCGGCAACTTTGAGGTCATTTATAGAAACATCATCGTCGCCCTCACAGACATTTTTGGGGCTGGACATGTGGCCAGTTGCTGGTATTATGGGGTCAGACCTGCAGCATGCAATTCTTACCATCTGCATGGGTCTATAGGAAACTGTTTGTAATGAGCAAGTCTGGGCTACCTTTTCTTATTAAAAAAAAATTTTGTTTGTGAACTTCATGAACTTAAACTCAGTGACAAAAGAGTGGGAGCCAATTTGAACGCACTAAGGAGGTGGATTGCAACGAGGAGCACAGTATGTACTGTCCCACCTTAGAGCCTTAATTACTTTGAACAGAAAGTAACTGCACATTTTCTTTCTGTGTAAAGGAAAGAGAAGTGCCAGCCGTTGCACCTCCTCGCAGCCACAGTGTCCCCTCCTTGAGCTAAATGCACCGAACTGAAGTGACTGGTATTCTCATCCCGAGTAAACTCTTACTGCCAGGAATGTGTGGAGTGGGATTCACAGGATGTTCTCATTAAAACCTAGATCACTGTAAACAGCAAAAGCCAAGGGCAAAAGAAAATAGATCACATGGCTTGAATTTACAAATGAAATCATATTTCATACATAAGTGAGAAGAAGTTGTGAAATCTTCCGAGGCATGGGAAGCCCTGCAGTTTGATGTGGGTGCAGCTGGCTGTCCAGAGCCTTGCCAGGGGCTCCCCACTTGTTTGTTCTAAGCAAAAAGTACTTCAAGGGAGGGAGGCAAGCCCCAACACCAGCTGGCTCTTTCCTTGGGGCCATCTATGTTCACCTGGGGAACATGAAAGGTTCGAAGCCCATCAACCCCTCCCCAGGACTGAAGTCTTTGTTCATAATGTCTGAATACACAACAGGGGTAAGAATTAAAAAAAAACAAAACGAAACATGAAGAAATGAGCAAAACTGTCTCAGCTTGCTGATGCCAAGTTTAAACTGGAGAGAGAGTGCTCTCCTCCTTCTCACCTAATCCTTTCCTGACAGCGGGCTCCGGATTTCTTTCTTTGTGCCGTGATGCCCTTCAGGCTGTATTTGGGTAGAGGGTCCCCATCAGACAGCGTTAATTAAAGTGCATCTCTCCCTCCAGAGCCCTCACGTCCCTCTCTTGGGCTCATCCAGGCAGAGTCAATTTTTCACCTTGAAACATCTTTTGCTACTTCTTTACCTATGTGGCTGCCTGGCTGTGCTTCTTAATTAAATGACTGACTGCTTTCAAATCTTAGCCCCAAATAAAATTTTATCAATTCTGCAGAGATTCAGAGAAATATGAATGACAGTCCTAATATTCTATGATCTCACAGCAGCCGCCGCCAAGGCCTTGTGTGATGATGGACTTTATGCAGCTGGAAGGGCAAGTAGTGCTGCAGCTGAGCAGGAGATGTTATAGTGGTGTAACAATTTGCCATCTGTCAGGAAAATACAGCTGAAAAGGCAGCAAGGCTGGAATTTCCAGCATGATTGCATCCTTGCAGTGCCCGGTGTCCCTTTGTCCTGCAGAAACACCCCTTGGTTGCAATGAGCTACAATTGTGGTTGGCCAGCAGTGTTGTGTGTCTGTGACAATGGGCTGGTCAGTGATGGGTGTTGGCCACCTGTGGGTGAAGGAATCCCATGGGATCGTCCTGAAGTTAGTCCCTGGTGACAGGGAGAGGCTCAGCCATTCTCTGTCTGGCTGCCCATGACCCTGCCATGGATCAGGTGGGCACGGTGTGAAGGGAAGGGAGAGCCAACGGGAGCACCAAGATAATCCTGTCAGACAGAGGAATTCCTGCAAAGCCAGCAGGTCTGAGGAAGTGTCTTGGACTTCAGGGCAAAGTCATCTTTGCTTTGTCTCTCGCAGAGACCCTCAGCTGGATCAGGGGTGTAAATTTGGGGTGTCAACACACACTCCTGAGACACCTACTCAGGAAAACCAGAAACAGCAAAGCTCCTAGAAGTCCTCGCAGAGCCAAGCTATGTATCCTATCCTGGATGTGAGATTCAGAAAAGTGAATATCAGCTCTAGCATTTCCCTCACAAAGTGCCAGATATGGGATTTGTTTTCTTTCTGGGACCTCCTGGGCAGCTGAAAGGGTGACCTGACCGTGCCACAGACATTAGCGCTGGGCCACACTGGGCTCTTTGTACCTGATCTTCTAAAGTGATCCCCTAGTTAAATTTTAGAGCCAATTAATTTAAAGGGCTGTGCATGCCAAAGTTTTGCTATACATTAATGTGGGAGCCTGCAATTCAGCACTTCAGCGTGGCAAATGCCCAGGGGTCCCACGGGTGCTGATCTGCATCATCAGGCAAGTGGCTGCTCCTGCAAGTTGGTCTGTACGAGATGTACCTGAGCTGACACAACACCCCTGCCACGGGAGCTCCAACTGGGTGTCTCTCTCCAAAGTCCCACGCTGGTACCTCTCCCACTGGGCTGTTCTCACCTCCAGCACAGCAGTAATGCTGTTCTCTCAGCAGTCAGACTCGCCTGCATCTCCTGGAGCCAGAAGGAAGCTGGACCGTGCACTCAGTTTAAATGGACTGGTGCACACAGAAAATCTTCTGCTAATTCCTGCTGTTTTCCAAGCTGCTAACAAATGTGAAAACACAGTAACGTATGCCACCGTCGACAAGTAAAACACCACAACTAATTGCTTTTTAATTTTTTTTAAGCTCTCTTGCCTCACAAAATAGTGAGAAGGTTGAAAACTAGATGAAAGGATGTGAAAGAGAATAA
Organism: Grallaria varia; assembly: GCA_013396735.1. NCBI lineage: Eukaryota > Metazoa > Chordata > Aves > Passeriformes > Formicariidae > Grallaria > Grallaria varia. The sequence continues at coordinate 1,354,361 of VWZG01005531.1, read as the reverse complement.
TTGAGAATAGTACGAGGTAGGATTTGCATCAGAACAGGTTTAGTGTGGGATATGTCAGTTTTACAGACATATGTAGGAACATATGGACCACTTGCTTTTTGCATGTCTGGGATCAGCAGGAGCCTGTGTGGTCCCTCCTGAGCCTTCACCTCCAGGTACAGCACTGTGGCAGCACCCGTGGTTGGGACAAGCCAGCTCCAGCTGGGATGTGCAGGGAAAAGGAAAGACAAGTTTTACCTGGCCACGGTTTCCCCAGTAAATCTGTCTCCTCGATGTAACTGGAAATCTGATGATGCACTTCAATTATTCAGCTAATTGGGAGATGAGTTAATTTTTGTGTCAAGCTGTGCAAACGAGTCAATGAGCTTAGAATCCTTCCAGCCCAATACCCGTCTGTTTGACGTGCCTCTGATAGCTTTTTCCTTTTCATTCTTTCCTCTGCGCCAAAAGGGAGGTTAACATTGTTTATTCTTTCGAGAAAGAAAAAACCAATATCAAGTGTTTTGAAAACTCTGACCTGAAGGCTTTCTTTGTGCTGTGCAGTCAAGGGCAAGGCTTGTATTCAGAATTGCAGAGATAGACAACAACGGGGATCAACATAATGAAAGTTATTCAGCTGAAAGAGGAAAAAATGACACCAAAACCCTGGAGACCAAACATTTGCTGGTAAATGCAGTGAAACAGGTCTAAAGAGGTGGTCGTGTTCAGAGTTTTAAAGGCCAAATTACCTTCCCAGCAAAAGGGCCACTAAGTGAGGTTTCCATCCCACCAGTGGCTGCTTTCTGCTGATGTCAGTGCCTCTTCTGGGAAATAATGGAGCAATTATGCCTCCTTGACCTAAGGAGTGTTTGTGGGAAACAAGGGGAGAAGCATGAGTTGGTCAGGTCATGTTGGCACGGCAGCAGAGCATCACCCACCAGCAGGAGCTCCAGGCTGTCTCTGGGACAAGCAACTTGAATTTTAGTGTAATTTTTTTCCTTGGAACTAATGCCCCTGGCTACTCTGACTGTGGCTGCTGAAACGCCTTCGGTCCCACGCAGTAGCTCTGACCTGAGCAGAACGAGCGAGCAGGTCCTCAGGCTGGGCTGGGCTGGGCTGGTGGAGGCAATGCTTGTCCCCGGGCTGTGGAACTGGGAACAGCCAAAACTCCCTTTCCCGGCCCCGAAGGGCAGCCCAGCCTGGGAGAGCAGCAGCAGCGCAGATGGGCTGAGCTGCAGAAGGCAGCAGAGCTACCCCCCAATTTCCCCTCCAGTGCCTGAGCTGCTGAGGCTAATGAAGCTTGGAGGGATAATGTGAATTGCCGCATAAATTGATACCCTTTGCTAATTGCATCAGCATTTTGCTTTGATGAAAGCCTAGTACAAGGTGCCAAGAAACTAATAACATACGACATCAGTAGCTATTTTACAAAAAACAAACGCCGGTGATTGATTGAACGCCTGGTGACTCATGGAGCTGTGAGTTGGGCCACCAGGAAATGTTTGTAAAGGTTCAGTGGAAGAGGATTTCAACATGGTAAAGGATCATCCCTTAAGAAAAAAAAAATCAATGCCCAAACATTGTTGGAACATCATTCAGGCTACAAAGATGGAGGTCACCTTGTTCTGCTCACTGAGATGAGACTTGTCACCACTCACAAGTTGCTTCAATCCTCTCTTGCTTTCTGCCCTCCTTGACCATCAGCCAGTCATCCATCCTCAGTTGCAGAGAATCAGGTGATCAGAACCACTGCTGAAGGTCTTCAGAGCCAAGCTGCTCTCGGGGCAGGGCTGCTGTGAATGCCTCACAAGCATTTCCATGGCCAAATTAGATTGAGGCAGATTGTCTCTCTTTAGCTTGGGGTCTGGCAGAAGGAAAAGCCCCGGTGTTCTCGCATGGCGCTGCCAAGCACCTCCGTGTCAGATGGTTGGAAGCAAACAAATTGTCATTACCTGGCACTTGGAAATAGAAATTCGCTCACTCAAGTTTCCTAAGGACATAAAAAACGCTCGGTGAAGCGATGCCATTCCCGGAGAGCCGGGGGCTGCATCCTGCACAGCCACGGCCTCCCTTGCTGCTGGCTGCCAGCTTGGGACCCCCACTTTGGACACGTGTCTCCTGACCTTCCTGCAACCTCCTGTTGCTGCTGCGGTGTTGGCAAATTCATTTCAGACCTGCAACATCTGCGCCCCAGCGAGATCCCCTCCCGTCACCGCTGCGCAAACCAGAGATGGTTGCACGAGCAGCTCGGTGACACCGTGGCACAGCGGGGACATGAAAGCCAGGAGCTGATTTTGCTTTCCCGCTGAGGGCAAATCCAATAAGGATTCATCAGCCTTATCTTCTTAGGCGTAATTAGTTACGGAAGCTGTTGGTGAGGGCTGCGAGGAAGGGGCTGGCTGTCCACCGGCGTGGGAGGCAGCGCGGGTGTTCCCCCAGGCAGCAGAGCAGGGACAGAACAAACACCCCGACAGATGCTGTAACTCCTGCAAACCGTGGCCAGAAGCGCCGGCAATGAAGTGTGAGAGCGTCTGAAGGAGCAGAGAGCAGGAGCGAGCCCGAAGATGCAGAGCCGTGGGACGGCGTTCTGGGGACGTGCACACACCCACCTTCTCGTGGGAGCCAGGGGTTAAAACATGTGCCAGTGCTCGAGAAAAATACACCCAGGTTGCATTAAAAGCGTCACCCGAATGAAGCAAGAACGGAATAATTCACCTGAAGCCACCTGGGGAACCCCAGAGAGATGTCCACCAGGTTTCCTCACCCTTCTGTTCCGATCCGCTGGTTCACCTGCATGACTTTGATTCCCACGTATTCCTTTCTTCAGTGGTGCCAAGCACATTACAGGAAAGCCTTACTGAAAAATATATAAATGCCTGCAGGAAAATACATTGCTAAAGAGATTTCTGAGAGCAAGTAATTTCAATCCCATCCAATTAATTTCTAAGATGGAGCTGCAGTATGCATTGATCTGTCTATACCCTCTGAGGACTTTTGATGCTGTGCTTGTGACATTCCCTTAAACCAGTAGAGGAAATACGGGCTAAAAAAATGTCCACCAAAGTGGGTGTATTGAAACAGAAGGACTGTTTACAAAGAGCAGCAAGAAAAGGTCTGGTCACTGCAGTGATCTAGAGGCAAAGATGTGTTGAGTCTTGTCATGCATTGTGAGGGAGGGGTTGCACTGAGGGGGAGAAAGGACCACAGAGGAAAAATGACAAAAATAATTCAAACTTTCTAAAAAAAGTCCCTTATCAGAAACAGTGGCTAGAACAGGGTTGGTTTAGCCCATGAGGGAGACGGCTGAGGAGGGGCAGCAAACTTTTGGGCTGTGATGACTGGGATGATGGGGAGCGGGAGGGAGCTGGCACGGCAGAACGGGGGCTGGAGGGGTGGGAGATGCAGGGCTGAGGCAGCTCATGGTCTCCTCATGCCAAAACTGGGATTTGCTCTTGCCCCGTGTGGAACGTCTTTAATTCCTCTGCACGGTGCCCGTGTGTCCTACTTGAGTCTGCCCTAGTGCTGGGGCTGGGTGCCCATCTGCTCTTGCCATCCCACATCCTGCATCCCTGCAACTCATGATCTCAGCTCTGAATCCCTGGAAATCACTTGGGGAAAACTCGTGGGCGTTCTGTCCAGGTGCCCAGGCCATGGCTGTGCTGGAAGAACTCAGTTCCCACTTGCACAAAGGACAGGCTGATTAAATGAAGTGTATTTGAAGTTTCTGTGGTCCTGGGCAGGAGTGTCTAAATCACACCGAGAAGTGTCATTAAGTCCTGCCAACATGAAGAATTTGCCCTTGTTTAACCAGACTCCACTTCTCACATTAATTTAGCTAAATGAATGCAAGTCTCAGTGCATTGAGAGAGTGGTTTATTTTAATTAATCAGTTCCAGGTCAAATGCAATAACCAGGAAAAAGTCACTAGAACTGATTTAAGTGCATCTGTATAGGAATTTCCCTGATTAACTAAATGGGGTGTAAGTCATGCTTTATATTTAAAATTATGCAATTTTCATGTGCAAAGGTTTGGATCATTTAAGCAGCCTTAAAAATTTCACTCTAAAACCTTGAAAATTAGTTAAATAATCAGAGAACACAGCAGAAAAAGTATATGAGAGAGATTCAGGATGTTATTTTCTTTGTTCAGTTGGTTTAGTCACCGGGTTTTGCTGTCCATGCCAGCTGGGACCCTGTGGAGCCGCATGAAGTAGGTGTGGAAGGAGCTGAAATCTGGTCTTCAGCTTCTCTTTTCCTCCACGTTTCTGAAACATAATAGATTCCTCTTGCTTTTCAAACAGTGCAATGAAGGCAGTGGCATTGCAAGCCCTTGGGTAGTCTGGGTTGGGTCCAGCTCGGGGGGAATGAGACTGATGCAAGTCTGTAACCCCGAGGTACCATTTCAGTGCCTGTGCCTTGTGCCACAAAGGAACTCCAGTCCCTGTTCCAAACCCCCCACCCCAGCTAATTATAGAGCTCTTACCCATTTTATGGTTTGTTGGGGCTTTTTTAAACCGACCAAAGGAAGTGTGTAGGTATGGACCATAATTGCTCCCAGCATCGTTCGTAACTCCCCCTCGGCTTCGTCCTCTTCCAGTTTATGCCTCAACACTTGATGTGCCCCACTGGGCAGAGATCAACATGTCAAAATGAAGCAGATTTATCGTGAGGATAATTCCGCTTCTGAGCTCGAAAAAAAAGGAGTGTGATATTTTCCCTGAGTTAATCAAAGGAATTCAAAGGGCGTTTAAATCTTTCAGTTTTCTTTGGCTCGTGGAGAAGATGAAAAGTGTTTGACCTCCAGTAAAGCAGCTGGATTCATATGGTGGCTCTGTAGATAAATAAAATGTCCACCCAGACAGAATATTGATTACCTCGATACTATTTGCTGAATCACAAATAGGACCATCAAACGCAACTGGAAGAAAGTACCAAGAAACACATCAGGGCATCCAAAATGTTGGGTTTAATGCAAAGAGACAAATCAAAGGAGTGGCATTAAACGAAGCAGGCTGGGAAAGGGCCAGGCGTGTCCCTCCATCACTGTCCCATTTCTGAGCAGAGACCCTGTGACTGACCCCATGAGGGTTATCCCAGTGGGAGCTGCATCTCCGGGTGGGCAGAGGGTGTGGGATCCCCCTCCCTGCCCTCAGGGGCATCTTCCCTGCGCTGAGCAGGGGGGTGTGGGAAGAAGGACGAGAGGACTGCGGGAAACAGGGCAGGAAAGACAGAGAGGCACCTCTTGTTGTCTTCCTCATGGAAGTGAGCTCTGGCCAGCCCCCATGGGTAGTACAGAGGTTTTGCTGTCAGAACAAACTGAAGGTATTTTGCCAAAGAGGGTAATTTGAAATGTAAATGAACTTTTTAATCCTAAAAGAGGGATATTTCCTTCTTTCCTAAGGAAAACTGTGAAGTGAAGGATAACCTACACCAACTCCATCAACAGTAGCATGGTATGAAGAGACAAAGTTACAGATATTCTTGCATGAAAGAATTTTAATAATAACTTTCGCTCTTTTTATATTTGTGCAAGAAGTCACCATTAAATGTATATTCTCTCTCACCTTCTTCTCTACAGAAAATACATAAACTGCAATTAATTCCAAGTGTAGCAACACTGCAGAAGAAGTGATCATAAACCAAACCTCAGACTAATAACCTGGGTAGTAATATTTCTAAGTTGAGATAATTTTGGACTTGTCATCTCTGGCTAGAGGTCCAAGCCAGGCATATTTTCTTTTGTATTAAATATATTATGTGTCATGAGGCAAAAATTAAAATAGCCCTGGACTTAATTTAAAAAGCTGTCTTGAGACAGAGCTGTAAAGTCTGTTTTATTTGACTTTTCTTGGAAGATAGTGGACTTCAGATTGAAAGAATATGTGCTGTGGGAGGCCCAGGATGGTCGTTTGAGCAGACGTGAATATCTCCAGCAGTTATTGGTGTGGGGTACAAACCTTTAGCTCTGAGCAGAGAAATGGGATGTAACTGGGGCTGGTGGGGGTATGGACACTTTCATCTTGCTGTGGAAATCTTGAAGGAAATATATTCAGAGAGATCCCTATTTACAGTAATTTATGCCTTTCAGGGTTTATCCAAATCCAGACGGTCTCACAGGGATCTGCATGAACTGAGGTCAATATCTCAGCTCCATTTGAAGGGCTTTTATGTTGTTGGGCTTTGGTGTAAGTGGGGGTGATGGACTTGCACAAACATCTCGGACCCAAAGGTGCAGAACAGCAGGACAAGGATGAGCTGGATGCAGAATTTAACAGCCAAAGAGGCACTGGCAGGTGTTTGGGGTTCTGCTGGTATTCGGCCAGCAGGGTAGGATTATGAAAGTATTTGTGTGAAAAAACCCTAACAACCAGGGACCAGGGTCTTTGAGGAAAAACTCTGAAGACTTCTGTTCAATTCAGTATCTAAATATCTTAAAAATCAGACCACAGGCTCAATGTCTAATGGATAGACACCTGAATTAGCACCAGCTCCTTTGTGTCAGGGAGGGGGAGATCGTCACCAAACGCACAGATGGATTTTTAGGCTTTGGGATATGGGCCGTGTGCCTGGTGGGATTTGCACACACCCCTTGCTTTGTGCATCCCGTGTTTGAGCACAAAGCTGGGGATGGTTCCTGTGTTTCTGCTGGCACGGGTGTGGAAGTTGGATCAGGCTCCAGCGCTGCCAAAATCCCACCTCTGCCTGGGGCTGCCTTTACATGACTTTGTGCCTGTGAGGTGAGAGATAAAGTGGATCCTCCCGGGGTTACAAACCCAGTGTCTAATCTTTACCCCCCTAGATTATGAATGGTGCGATTACAGGTTAATAATTAACAGTGAAGGTTAATGGAAATAAATGTGTCAGCCCTTTGTTTTCCCATGGCTTCACACATTTTGGAGACAGAGGAATTCCCAGAAGTGGCTTTGCTGATTTGTTTGTACATCTCATCCCCAAATCCGCCCTTGTCCACTTTACTGCCCAGTTGATGCTGTTCTTCATGAGCTGCATCTCTCTGGGAGGATTACAGAGTGGGAGGGGAGATAACTTTACCCATAGCAAGGTTGGATAATTAAACAGGGAACCCGTAAATGCATTAACAAAGGTAAGTTCTAGTCTGATGCTTAGGTCATTTCCCCCTTTTCTGAGCTCTGTGTTAACTGTAATAGATGGAATTTATTATTATTATTATTATTATTATTATTATTATTATTATTTACTTTTTTTCCTCTTATTCTCTTATGATCCCTGGCTGGGCATAGACTAGTGAGCAAGTAAATCCTGGTGACATCTAGTGGCTGCTGGGAATTTGCTGCCACCTCCCAGTGCCTGGATGGTGCACTCACCATCGCCCACAGTCTGGCTGGGTGGGTGCTGGAACCTGCCCCTGGGAGATCAGTTTGCAGATGCCTACTGAGAGAAATTCAGGCCAATTACAGAAATGCTTTGAAAAGCCAAATTGCAAGGGACATAATATGGCATTAGTTGTTAATTAGCAAACCCAAAGGGAAACACCCCGTGAAGCTGGAAGATTTGGGGTGAGTGCTGGAACACGGGCTGATTCCATTCCAGGTAAAACTGGTACTTAGGCAAGATTTGAGTTTATAGCCCTAGTGTGGGCAGCCTGCAAGAACGGGCTGCTGCCAGTGTGTATCAGCGGTCTGGAGGTGAGCATGGCTGAGAGAAGGTTTGGAAAAACAAGTGCAGGAAGGAATCAACACTCGTGTGTTGGGGGGTCGTGGCAGCTCTTTCCCCAGGGCAGGCTCAGGGAAGGGTTACAGGCAGACCCCACCTTGGTCTTTCCCCATCGCTCTGCACCTCGAAAGAGGAAACATCCTTTGATTTTTGTAGTGACGAGGGAGTGAAACTGTGCTTGGGTTCTGCTGGAGCAAATCAGCAGCAATTTGAGAGTGACGGCTCCAGGGACGAGGCTGGCACGTGTGACAGCACCGCGTTCCTGCTGGTGTGCCCTCCGTGCCCCGGCACCAACCCACAGCCTGTCCTCACCTGGGGCTTCTCAGATTAAAACGTGGAATGAGCACACACAGACACATGCACACCCGTACACGCACACACGCACACACGCACACACGCACACACACACACGCACACACACGTACACGTACACACACCCCTACACACACACACACACTCTCACACACACGCGCGCACGCACACACACACACACTCACACGCACACACACATACACACACGCACACACACATATGCGCACACACACACTCTCTCACACACACACTCACACACACACACACACATACACACATACTCACACACATTCTCACACACACACTCACACACACACACGCATACACACATACACACATTCTCACACTCACACACACGCGCACACACACACATTCTCTCACACACACACTCACACTCACACTCACACACACATATGCGCACACACACACACACTCTCTCACACACACACACACACACACATACACACATACTCACACACATTCTCACACACACACTCACACACACACACGCATACACACATACACACATTCTCACACTCACACACACGCACACACACACACGCACACACACGTACACGTACACACACCCCTACACACACACACACACTCTCACACACACGCGCGCACGCACACACACACACACACACACAGAACTGGTGTTAATGAAATGTGGTGATATAAAGCAAAACCAGAGGTGTGTGCCCAGGCAGGCCATTCCTTCCCATGCACCACCTGCCTCTGCTGTCCCACCTCTCCACGTGCTCCCGTGGGCATCCCGCTGGCCTGGCCGAGGGGCACGGGCAGCTGGGCAGCAGCTCACACACGTCCTGCGCTCGTGGCTTGCTGGGGCACTTTGAAGGCAAGAACACTTGGGAAATGCTAAGGGAAGCTGAGGCTCAGGGTGACACAGTTGGCAGGTTTTAGCACGGCCAGTCTGCACAACACGTGGTCTGGCTCTTAATGGGGATGACCCATCGTATATAATTCATAAAAAAAGGAGAGCTGCAATTATTATGAGTTTACACAGCAACATGCCTGTAATTACTGGATATATTTACGCCCGTTACAGCTCAGTATGGAGGGAAGTGACCCCCTTCCCACCTCTGCCTGGCTGCCCCCAGCCATGGCACACGTCCTCAGCACAGCCAGGGCTCAGACCACCAGCGCCCTGCCGGGAGGGAAACACAAGTGCTCTTCTTTTTAACAAGAGCCCATGTTAAAAAGGGACAATTAGGTACCATCCAGATGACAGACGGGCTATGTGGGAATACAAGAACCCTACAAATAAAGAAGTGGAAAGAAAATCCCTGAAGGGCCCAGGCTGAAGAGCTGGGAATGCAGCACATCCAAGGGAGAAGCAGATGTACTTGGAAAAGGCTCTTGCTCCCCTTTCTCTGGCTCTGCACGGCATGGCAGGAGTGGCACCTCCTGATGGGAACTTGTCTCCTTCCTCTGCTGCAAAGGCAGTGCCAGCTGAACGTGCTGGAGGTGAGTGGGGTGGCCTCGCCGGTGCGAAACACTCTGAGAGACAAGATCTGTCTGGGGGGAATGTTGTATCTCCCAAGGCCACTTGCATCAAGTGACAGTCGGAGGGAATCAAGGAGGCAAGATCTCACCATGAATGAAGGTTTAAAGGCTGGGGATTCACTCTCGTTTATGGACACCTAATGTTATTTTTGCATTTAAGTCCAATTTTCAAAATGGATCTGAGAGCCAGGCTCCCTGGAAGCCCTAACCTCGGGGCTTGTCTGCATGAGGATCTCTACCCCCATTTCTCCTGTAGTCAAAATGTAAGTGAATTAAGATAAATCCAATTATGGCCACATTTTCTCTGATGGAGCGCATCCACACAGGCTCACCATCTGCTTTAACTGATCTGTGCTATGAATTCATAGCTCTGTATTGTTCGAGTTAGTCTTCTGGGGTATTTCTGGGTAAACAAAGATTAAATCTGTTCAAAAATATGATTTTCAGTAATGTTAATATAAGGGTGTTCCCATAACTTTAGTCTTGTTTTGAACTGTTTTCCATGTAATATTAATCTGTTTTCCAACTGATGGCATGAAATGAGTGCTAGCTCTTATTATGCAATCCCTCACTTTGGATTGACAACAGTTTAATGCTGGGCTTTGTTGAAAGGGCTCCTGATTGAGTTGAATTGTGTTGAAGTGAGTCAATGGCCTGGAGAGACATTCTGTGTGTAGGGAGTTGGCCCTCTTTAAATGGGGCTTGAAGTTGTCACTCCTGTAATTGAGCTCTTTCAGCACATTTTATATAAGCACAATCAGGCTCCAAGGTAACTTATGGCCCTTCAAAACAAAGAAGAAAATTAACGCAACTCCTTAACTCTGCTGTATGTGTTGAAACAGATCCAGGGTGGTGTTTTAATCAGCTTCAGGCCTTTGGTTTCTGCCTTTTTTCACCAGCTATCTTTCAGTGCTGTTGCTGGCAGAGGAATGCAATGAGAGAGCTGGCACCAGTCCTGTACCCATCACGGACAGTGTCCCTCGGGGGCCCCCAGCCCCACAAGTGGGTGCCTGCAAAGCCCACCCCAAATCCACTCCTCCTGCCCCAGGCAAAGCTCCAGTGACTCTGGATTAGCTTCATCCCCAGACTGCTGAGTCTCCAAGTAACAAAGACTTCTGCCTACTGGGCAGTAATCGAACACTGATGAGTTTGTAATGTTGTAACAAGGTTCCAAGTAATGTTTTAGGGTCAGCAGCATAATCCTGACATTTTTCTCAATTCAGTGGCAAAACTTTTGATAGTCTCTTCACCTCCTAATTTGTCTGTTGCTGTTACTCCTCAGACAAAATGTAGTGTGTGCTGTTGGGTGAGTTTCTAAAGAGAGAACTGTGTCGCTTCAACTAATTAACAGAATTCAATGGAAATTTAGGACTTCTTAGGCTGTGGCTGACACAGAAGACAAGAAGAGTTTGACAGCATGGGAACTAAAAAAAATCTCCTCTGGTGGCTCCACAGAAAAATAAAATGCTTGTCCATAGGCATTATTGCTCATTTAGGTTCTCTTTAATGAATCCTGAACAGGAAGGCTCATCCAAGGTGAGCTGGTGTTGAGATCAGCACGAGAGGTGTTACCCAGCCAGTGCCAGGGTTAACAGAGGTGGACAGGCTGCATAGTTTGGGTGAAAGCAGCAAAGCCAGAGGGTGCCTTCATCCGTGGCATTGCCCCCTGTGTGGACAGCCCAGCTCTTGCCACAGCTCGCAGGAGTGGCAGCACCAGGAGCCTTTCAAAACCTGCTGTCACCAGACCAGGTGGCCACAGCGCCAAAGGGGATGAGTTCCAAGGGAAACGTTGCTCTTACAGACACTTCAATTGATTTCTCCTGATTGCACATGGCCCCAGCACCCCTCTCACCATCGTGGCTCATGTCACTGCTCCGCAGCAAAGACATTTTCCTGGCTCCAAAGAGAACTGGGACTGTGCCACCCATCCCTTGCCACCGCAGGGACACGGGGACAGCCGTGGCCCTTGGTCCCTTCTCCCTGCTCGCCAAAAGATGCCAGCAAAGAGCTTTGGCTCCTCGGGCTCAGCTGCCAGCACGCACACCCCATAACTGATTGTTCTTGAATGACCTGATTTTGGCACATTCCCGGTGGGACCGGAGTCCAGAGCGAAGTCTTACCCTGCTGCTCTGGATAATGTCATCAGATGGACACAAATGATTGTTAAGCAGGCATTTCCGCTAATTTCAGTGATGAATTTTTTCCAATTAAACAAAACACACACACACACACACACACACAAAATCAAAAAACAAAAACAAAAACAAAAACAACCAAAGAAAAAAGAACAAATCCCATGTGTGCCTGTGCAGCAGTGTGGTCTGTAATATATTTAAATTGCCGTATCCTGGAGGGTGAGTCCAACAGAGAAATCAACAATTCAGGAAATAGGGAGTGTTCATTTGAGTTGGCCTTGAAGAAATACATCCTATAAAATCTTTTAAGGCAAGGCAAAGAAGCAAGAGACTTCTATAGAGTTTTCTGAGTTCTAAAACCTGTGGGATTAGCTGAAGTTACAGTAGGAATGGGATGATTGGATGAAAAGGAGGGAGATGGGAATGCTTAGATGACAGTGAAGGAATGTGGGTTGTGTGTGTGGGAGAGAAGTGGGGTGATTATTAAGAAACTACAACCTAATTTTAAGGTCATTTGGTCATTGAAGCCCAGGGAAATCTGAAGAAGAGCCTTCTGGACGTGGCAGCCCCAGAGCACCTCCCACAGCCAGGGCACTGCGGGGCCGCACACGTGATTTGCTGCAGGTTCACACCAGAGGGGCTCAGTAATTCAGCAGAAAATTAACAAGACTTCCATGTGCTGGGCAGAAACTTGTGTGTTCAACCTGTCCTTCCCTCCAGCCCTGGGAAACCCTCTGTCGGGATGGCAGCCGGGGAGTTTTCTGAGCACTAATAAATTCTTCACAAGGATTTTAAAGGAAGCCTTTTAGAGCCCAGCAGTCAGGTTGGCTCAGCAGGGCTGGAGACAGAGTAAAATTACAGTGACATCTAGTGATCACTGACATTTCACAAAGGTGCTACCTGCAGAAAAAATAAACATGTAATACTAGTCAGTGTTTTAAACGCATCACACAAAAAACCAGATCATTAAGGGAGGCCAGAAAAGAGGTGGGCTACAAAGGAGAGTAATTATGTGAATTAAAGTGCCCTTTTGGCAGAGAGCAAAGTGCCGGTGCCGTGGAAGGGCTGGGGCTGGATTTCTGCAGGGATCTTCCCTGCGTCTGCATTTCTCACTGTTTCAGAAGAGTCTGCTGATGGTACTAAATTGCAGCACATTCATAGAAAAGAAACTCGATATTTTGGAGACTGGGAATAGAACTAATAAAATGATGTACAGCTTCGAAAGTGTGTGTTAGTGCCCAGGGAGGGAAGAGCAAAATGAACCCTGTTCCAGGCTGGAATCTGTGGTGTGGCAGCAGCTCTGCCTCAACACTGGGCAGTCACTAAGGAAAAAGCAAATAAAGAGGCAATGCCAGCTGGGCATCAGAGCTGTGACTCAGGTTTGCACCTCGAACCAAAGTGGGATTTGGGTTTGTGCTTGGCAGCCGCAGGAACTCATTGGTTTTGTGATGCTGATTGAGTATTTTCGACTCCAGGTCACTGACTGACTGATGACAGTTTAAAACCACTTTTTTTTTCTTCGGGTTCTGAGTATCAGTGTGGCCACAGTGATGCCCACAGTGATGCCCACAGTGATGCCCACGGTGATGCCCACGGTGATGCCCACAGTGATGCCCACTTAGCCAGGCTGGGCTTCAGTTCTGCTCTCCTGCCCAAGCACTCTTGGGTATGAGCAAATGGTGCATTAATGAGCAAAGGATGAAGAGAAACTCTTTCTCCGAGGAGGACGTTGCCTATTTATATCTTCACTGTGCAGTGATGAAAACCAACCAAATCAGATGTGTTAGCTGGAGTAACAACAGGGAGAACTGATGCAGCTGGTGAGTTGATTTTGGGGATTTAAACCGGCTATCTTTGTGGCAATATATATATATATATATATTTATNTATATATATATATATATATATATGCAGGCAAATTTTCCTGTGATGAAACTTTCCGGAGCTGCTTTGACAAAAGTTGAGGAGGAAGCTCACAGCCAATTTCCAAGCCCTTCCCTGGAGTCCCCGGCAGGCAAGCAGGTTTAGTCTCTCAATTATTAGCTTAAAGCAGAATATACATCCCCACCATCTGATTTCAGATGCCGCTGGAGAATTTCCCTCAGAGAGATGCACGAGGGGAGAGACAGATCCAGGCACACGAGATGCTACGGCTGCCTCTCACCCTTGTGAGCAATCACCACGGAATGGAAGTTTATTAAAAAGGGTAGCCAAAATTAACTACGGGGTTGCTGTGATTAGGTACGTGATTTTCTCTACAGGGAAGAACTGTGCGGTGGGACTTCAGGTGCTGCATTTCAGCAGTTTGATACAAGGCTATCTGGAAAATTATCAGCTATGCTGACATAGGAATTAGAAGAACAATTGCAAATTGAGGCGGGACCTGGCAAAGACGGGTGAGGGTTATTGCTTTGGTGAGGTTCCTCAGTGCTTTCATGGGTGATGAAGGGCATGGGCTTCTCTTGCTGAGGGATTCACGGACCTGCTCGCCCCACCTTCCCTGCAGGGCTGGGGAGTGCCTGGTGCCCCCCAGGAAAGCTGCAAAGGGAGAAATAAGGATATTGCAGCTGCTTTGCTGAGTCCTGCTACATCAGGACATGTCCCAAAGGGTTTGCACAGCTCTGGTATTTCTGAAGAAAGCTTTCCTGAGCTGAAGACACTTTTCCCCATCACCATCCCGGTCCAGGGGCCCAGGCTCCAGCTCCAGTGACAGAACGGGATTTGTCGCCATCGTGTTTGACTCCGTTTGATCTGAGCTGGGAGGAGCTGTGCTGGAACACGAGGTGGTCGGGCTCCCAGCACAACTGCTGCGAAAGCAATTAAAAATAACATTACTGTGAATTGACAAAGCTGCCACTAGGTTTGGTCTCAGAGGGGCTTCACGGTGTGTGGCTGAACCGTAGGCTTTTCTCCATGACAGGTCTATTTATTTTGAACAGAGGAACAGAAGAGATGTGTCTCCAGATGCCTAAAAAGCAGGTGGTTACTTTTCAAGGACTATTTGACCAGAATTTCATACTACAGCTTCTATTAAATAAAGGTTTCGAAGGAGGATGACAATCTTCCAGCATGACAGCACCCTCAGCATCTGCCTGTGAGGAAACTCTGACCTGGGTGTAGCATCAATTTGGAATGTTTTGATGAGGAAAAGAAAGTACCATCATCATTGCATGGAAATTGCCTGCCTTTTACCTTACGGGATGAAAACGCCCAGGGCTGATGTCAGTTTAATCAGGTTCATCATTTCACAGCAAAGGCCATTCCCTAGTTCATATGATCAAGGACCAAACTGCTCCTTGCGAGAAAAAAAAGTAATAATATTGTGGGTAATGTGCAAGTCAGAACAGCAGGTGTGGAGCTGGTTTTTGGGAAAGGGCTTCTTCTCAGCATAGCTTGGCTCCTGGAAGATGATTACGTTCAGCAACTTGAATTTTTTTTAATAAGATTCACTCAGTTCCCAGCCAAGCGACGCAGAGTGGATGTGACTGGAGATCCCACCAGCTATGACAATTTACCTTGAATTCCTTTCCCCACTCTGCACTCCAGAATACGACGCCCTGCACCCACCTAATCTAAAATCTGCTCCCAGCTTTCAGTCCTTCCCAAAGCCCTGGAGCCTGCATTCCTCCTTCCATCCCTCCTCGGGTACTGCAGCGTGCAGGGCGCCAGCCAGCAAATCCATGGGCAGCTCTTCCCAGCTCCATTTGCTCCCCTCCTGCTCCAGGTGTGGATACCTCGTCCGTACGTGGTGCACGTTAATTTGTGCTGGACATTCCGCTGTGGACACACTGGGGAGGCAGAAAAAACACGTGAAAAGTGTATTTACACGTGCACGAGTCCCTGCAGGGCCACTGGGAGGTCACGCCTGTGCCCCTCCGTGAACACATTGCAAGGAGGAAAGGCAATAAAATCCCAGTAAAAGTAAGTCTGGGGGAGCATTTTGAATCCAGAGCAACTCTTCTCTCTTTTCCCAAATGCACTCCAAATTCAGCAATGGAGTTGATGTCATCACAAACATATATTATTTCTGTGATGCATGTTACTACATTGTAATGAAACTGTGTTTTCCAAAGGCACAGTTGCTGATTTTCCCTTTGCTGTCACTGTAATGCTCTGTTTCCCACCCTTCGCTGAGATAAAAGGTTTCCCTCCCACCTACCACTGAAAAAAAGAAAAAAAAAAGGTAAAATCTGAGTAATAATGGGAATGACAGAACTCGTGCAATCGTTCCTGCTTTGCACGTTTCCAGGCCGATTGCCTGAATTATGGCTGATCCAAATTCCCACTGAAGTCCATGAGAGTCTGCGCTGAAAGAAGAGTTTGGTGTTGGAGGAGCCCCTTGGAGGAGCCACCTCCAAGCCAGGCGAGTGGAAGCAGCACTGCTCGGTGCCTGCAGTGGAATGAGGACAATTTAACCCTGCTGAGGGTGAGCCTTGGTGGTTTCTCTGCTCACAAGTGATCACTGCTGCTGCATTTAGGCACATACACAAAGGTTTGGTAAAGCTTATAAATATATATATATAGAGAGAGTATATATATATAGCTCAACAAAGGAATTTCGGAGGCTGAGCAAACTCTCATCACCTCCTTGTATTCATTCACATATTTGATTATTGCACCTTTACGTCATTTGGGAATATTTTCCTCTTAAAATATTTTGCAAAAATAATTTTTTGCATATGTTGGACAGGCTGGAATCTCCAGCCATTTCTGGGCCTGACAGTGACAGAGACTGTGGGCTTGCAAACCCTCTTTGTTTGGCAGCTCATACCTAAATTAGTGGAATTGTGTTCTCAGGTGGCAGGATATTTTATGTATTTGCTTAGCAACTGTACAGAATTTTTGCAGATGATCAGCTAACTAATGGTAACAGGATGACTTATGTTGACTTTTGGACTGCACCAACATAAAGTCTTTATTTTCAAAAGTCTTTATTTCTGTGGCAGCGCAGGAGAATGCACTGCATCTGCAGTCACCCAGGGGCTACCAACGATGAGTGTTGGACAATAAAGGTGAAAATGTGCTGAAATCAAGACCCAGCTGCTCAGGAAAACCAGCAGGACTTTGCTTTCCAACCCGCACCACTTTCTCCTCGATGCTTTCATAGTCTGACAACACCACTGGCATCTCCAGGAGGGGAGGCCCACGAGATGGAAAGAGGAAGGGCACGCTGAGCGTGGGATTGTTTCTTGTGAAATGGAAGCAACTTCTGCTTCTTAATAACAGGTGGGCGTATGGGTGTGTTTCTCATCAAGGCACTTACTCAAAACGTTCTGTTTTTCCTTCAAAACTTCTATGAAATAAAGCCATTCATGCAGAAAAGCAGATTGTTCCCCTTGTAATGGAATTTAACTGAATTACCACCGTTTACATGTAAGAGATTTACGCTGAAACCCTCAGGGCTGGAAGGACCTGCAGACCAACATGGTCTCCTTGCTCTGCATTAACAGCTTGTGTGAAAAACCCCATATTGGCAGGGTGAGACAGGCAGAGGAGACAACTTCTGACACCCACCAGCCCTCAGAAAGATGCCTCAGAGAGCAGAAATGCTCCCATTGAGATTTGGACCCTTCTCCACTGAGGAAAAGCCAAGGAATGTCCAGCACAGCTGCTCACTTCTGTAGCCCCACGGGCGAAAGTGGCTGCTGGAGTTGCAGGCTCGTCCTTTGGCTGGTGGGATGGGCAACACCCAACTGCACATGGTGGATGTTGTGGACACCAATCCAGAAGGACACGTAGCCACAGCCATTTGGTATCTGGAATTAAATAAGGAAGACAATGAATGCCAAGCATGAGGCAGTTGTGCCATTACAAATATGTTTATAAATGTGAGTATTATTTACCAGTCTTGGATTAGGGCAGCCTGCATCTATTAAATTCCCTTTGGGAACGAAAGGCAAGAGCCAGCCACTTGGCTCAGGGTGTGCAGTGTTTCCTTTTCCAGCAGCGCAGAGCTCAGCAGGATCTGACCTTGGGTAGGAATAATTTCATTTAAAACACCTCAATTGTTTTATTACTTTAAAAGTCTCTCTTTTTCCCCTTCCCATCAAAACCAGATAGTTAAATAGCATACCATATAGTTTGTATATTAAGCATTCTGGTTATGATACATGATATGATATATCTTGCTTTGTTACACAGCATGTCAAAGAGGTGACCACAGCAGGAAGCAGACACTTGACTTTTACCCCAAACAGGGCAATTAATACTTTTATTTCCCCGGGCAAATATTGCAGCATATGAAACTGTGTTAAAGCAGGAAGGGAAGGATATTTGATAAGGCCTCTCAGGAGAGTTAGGGTGAGAGAAGGATTTCAGTAATAAATTAAATGCTGCCAGCAGTTTAAATTTATAAATAAATAAATGAAATTGAGTGCAATTACATTGAGGATCTCCTGGAAAAAGCTCAGCCAGCTTCAGCTCCTGCCAAGGGTGGGAAATGGCATGCCCAGGTGGACAGCAATGCCCTTTCCAAGGACATTCCCATCAGCACGTTCCCCCTGTGGTCACGCTCCCCACAACCCATCTGCCCTTTGTGGCACTTGGGGACGAGGGCAGGCAGGTGGTGGCCATCACCCGTGGCTGTGATTGCAGTTTATTGCCCCAGCAGCCCTGGAATTCGCCCTGGGGATCGAAAGGCAGATTCCAGTGGGGCCTTTCCTTACCTTCAGCCCCCACTGACTGAGCTTTGCCCTGCGGTGGCCTTGGGCACGCCTAGGGAGGGGGAGAGCTCCTGGGGTTAGTGGCTTGGGGACCCAAAGGGGCAAGGATGGGAAGAAAAAGGAGAGGGATGCAGGAATGATGGCATAGGGTAGTGAGTTGGGAGGAGAATTTAAAAGACATGGGGGAAAAATGCTCAAAATCAGCTGTGTGTTAGGGAGAGGAATGGAGAAAAGCTGAGTATCAGCTGAGGGAAATGGGGTTTTCTCCTTTTTGGTCAGAAAACATTAGTGATTTAATGGGACCCTAAAATTAGCTGGAACAGATTCCCAATCACTTCACATATTTGCCTGAGGGGACACAGCAAGTGTCCACTTCTGGCACCATCTGTGGTCCTAAACGACACTGGGAAGGGGCCTGGTCTGCTCACACACCCCACAGGGATGGGTCCAAGGGCTTCTTTCAGTACAGTCCCCACCAGCACTGGGGTCTGGCTGCTCAGCTTTTGGCTTCTCTCTGTCAAAACCAGGAAGATTGTAGAAAGAGGAGGGATTATTCCATGTACAGCATCTGCCCAAAGGAGCCTGGCAAGGGCAGGTTACCCACTCCTTTCCGTGCCTCTCAGCTTGGGGTCAAACACCAGCCACTGATGGGATGATAAAGAGCCAAATTTTGATATGGGAGTGGAACTGCGTAATGGGTTACACAGACATCTCTGTTTTATCAGATTTATTATCTCTGTTAATTATCCAAATAAATCAGTGTTTGAATGAAACTTGCCACTGATACTAATGTGAAGGACTGAAATTACTTTTTGGAGAGCTAACAGGAAAAAAATCCAGCTGTATCTGTCAGAGTAAGGCTAGTCCTGGCAAAATGCAAGCAAGATTGGTGGATACAAAAGCAATATTAAATGCAGTGAAAACATGGAGCACCCTTTGTGTTAACATTTCATAGTCATCACTTTGCCAAGAGCATCTTCACCACCGTAACATCCACAGGTGATACCTGTGGGCAGAGACTGAAGAAGACACACTGCTGTCCTAGGGCTTTCTTATAGCCCATTAAATTTACAGTAAGAAAAATAACACATGCAAACCACGGAGAGCAAATGAAGCAAAGGCAACGCCGAAGTTCTCGTGCTGCTGGCTGGGGCGAGGCGGCTGCAGGTGCGAGTTGCTGAGCTCAAATCTTGCTGATTTTCAGAGAGAAGTGCAAAACCCTTCTCAGATCGAACGCGTGCAGGATTTCTTCTGCGCGTTTCTGAACAAATAGTAACCTAATGCCTGTGAGGAAAAAAAAACAAAATAAAATAATCACCTGGGTGCACCCAGCAAGCCACTGGAGCAAAGCCATCCATGCCCTTGGGGTGACAGCCCCCGCAGGGAGCAGGACACGAGTGAGCCGTGAGGCTGGCTCTGCTCCCACGGCCAGGTTTGCTGGCACGCTGAACCGCTGCTGCCGCTGGCTTTGCTGGCTCACTCTGGCTCACTCTTGCTCTCACGCTCCACCCTTTGAGGTCGCTTTGTTGGTT